>CM053580.1:107572696-107592583 GCA_028627135.1 Pseudochirops cupreus
CTTCTGCAGATTTATGCCTTTCCTAAACTGGTTGGTTGCATATAATTTTACAGACACTGAGATATTATGAAAGTGTCCAGAAGTTTGGTAAATTCCCATCAGCAGAATAAATGTGTCAGAGAAGGCAATTACTCTTGATATAATTTATTGCATACCCATAGGCTATGTCTCCTCCATGCAAAGCATCTGGATGAAAATTATAAAGTTTAGCCATTTATCCATATTTCTCAATACCCAGATGTTTGGTATTGTTTATGAAAAGAATACATTTGCCTGCACTTTTCTGTTTTCATCTGAGTGTTTTAACATTATACAAACATACACATTGGGTCCTTGAATTTATTTTAAAAACAGACCCTCCACCCTACCCTGAATAATACATCATTAGTAAGTGGTCTTTATGAGAGAAAGGAATATGTCATGTTCTCTATGACTAACTCCTTTAATTCTCCTTCAGTATAGAAGCTTTTGAAAATCTAACACCATTTTTAAGTTCAGAAAGAAGCAATAAAGCAGTATCACAAAACGAATGGATAAATTGAACAAGAGGGGAAAATGTCAGCCAATTTAAGTGGGTATTTCCTATAAACAATGTCCAATAAAATGCATATATTAAGTATGCATAGGTGTGACTGTTAACCTCAGTAAGATTTTCTTTTCTTTTCTTTTTAGGAATATAGCTTGCAAACTATAACTTAAAAGAATAATACTCTAAGAGCAATCTACCCTGAATTCCTTATCCAATATTGCACTTAAATCATCAACACTGCGAAAAAAAAAATATAGCCCCAAGTGTTCATACACATGTGTTGTTTTAATGGATCTCCTTGGTATAATTTGATATTAAAAGTATTTTTATGGGAATTCTTTGTTTTAAAAGACAGATCACATTTGTGAACACTTTTGGGAATACTTCAGAGGAGCTCCTGGAAGTGTAAAATAAAATAGCTAATTCTTCTTTAGCACGATATTACTAAATTCCTCCTCAAATGCAATTCATACACAGAAAAAGAGCTTTTGAAGTTGGAACTACTCATTTTTGTACAGTTACTACAATATAGAATATAAGCATTTCCTTTCCCCCTCTTTTCAAATTAAACCAACCTTTGTGAAGATAGGGTTATACAAATTGTATTTCCCGCCCCCTGAAGCACATTCTGAACTTTTCTTTCTTCATTTTTACTAATTTCTTTTTAAAAATTGTAAATTTATATTAAATGTTTTTATGGTTTTACTATTAATATTAAATGTTTTATGACATGGGAGGTAAGCATATAAAACAACTATATTGAATCTACATTCTGTGAGTTTTAAATTTTTTTGGAGGAAATGTTACATTGGTTTCTTGTGAGCTTTTGCCTATGTATGTTTATTAACATATTTACACATGTTACAGATGTGTGTATATATAAAATATAAACATATATGTAAAAGCTTGCATAAATTTCTGAAAGCCACATGTTTCAGGAATTTTTAACACATATGGGGAATGTAATATTGAAGATTAAAGTGTTCTAAGATTCTGCATTCCATAAGAGAAATGCAGACAAGATTTAATTCTAAGCCAGTCAAGACTTTAAAATTATAAATAAGTCAAGACAAAAAAAATAGCTAGCAAGAATTTACATGACACTAAAGTTTACATGTGATTTATGTGTTGTCTCACTTGATCTCATTTGATCTTCATAACAACCCAATGTAGTGGAATAATTTATCATGGTTTTGCAGATGAGGAAAATGAGACTGGATGAAGTTGTGACTCCCCAAGGGTTACACAACTAATAAGTGTGTAAAGCAGCAACTTAAAAAAAATAAGCTAATAAATCAGTGAGCATAACATGATCAATATGGTGAATATAACATGTTGCATTTATATACTGTTTATGCAAAGTTTCCATTCAACAATTATTTATTAAGCACCTACTGAGTGACAGACACAATGGTAAGTTATGGGGGAGAAATGACCACAATGATAAAGCAATCCTTCCTCTTAAGGAGCTTCCTTTTTTTTTTTTTTTGGTGTACGCAGCACATACAGAAATCTTATACAAGTATAATACTAATGTTTGTGGAAATAAATATAGAGTTCACATCTATGTAATAAATATGACAATTATTTTAGAGATGGAAGAACTACAAAATGGAGGATTTCATTGAATCTTGAAGGAACTACAAAATCTACAAGGAAGAGATAAGAAAAGAGCTAGTCTTTCTTCGTTTTTGAAGAAGACCAATGACATGTCTCTACTTGCTCTAGACTTGTTCACAAACTGTGTTTAAGTTGGACCTAGTTGCACAAAGTCATTAGCCTCACTCCCTTCTAGAGTAATAGAAATGGAAATCCAATGGCAAGACAAAAGTCAGGATGACTGGTGGTGGTCCAGATTGCAGTGGGATGATCTTGTTGTCTTCAGTAAGTGACCAAGATCTAAGCTCTCCACAACTCCTGCTTCAGCTGCCTTCATGGCAGCTGTGTGTAAGAAAGAAGGTCTCGATCTTCCTTCAGAGCTGGCTCATAGGCTTGCAGAGAAATCCTGCAGAACTCTCAGGAAAGTCCTACTTATGTGTGAAGCCTGCAGGGTGCAACAGTATCCTTTCACTTTGGATCAAGATGTCCCTGAGACAGATTGAGAAGTATGTCTGAGAGAGACTGCAAGTGCTATTGTCAGTCAACAGACTCCTCAAAGGCTACTTGAAATTCATGGATGACTTTATGAGATATTAACTCATTGTATTCATCCTGAAATAAAAATAAAGGGCCTTCTCTCAGAACTTTTAAATAATTGTGATGGACAACTGAAAGGTGAGGTTGCACAGATGGCAGCTTACTATGAACATCATCTTCAACTTGGTAGCAAAGCCATTTACAACCTTGAAGCATTTGTGCCAAAGTTCATGGCAATTTATAAGAAGTTTATGGAAGAAGGATTAGAAGCCATGATGTTCTAAAGTCTTTCAATCAGTAGTATGTCCCAGCATGTCGTAATATTGATATTTTTCATATACAGTTTATGTTGTTAGCATTGTGGGTTAAATAAATTCAAATTAATAAAAAAAAAAAGTCCACCTTTTTTAGTCCATCTGCTGTGTCAGTTTTGTAAGGTTGTGGCCACTGGGCATGATAAAGCTTCTTGGAGCCATAGGTGAGGGTTGGGTGTCAAGTAGACAACAAGGGTGGATGAGCATCACACATCAGATGAGCCCTCACACCAGAAGTGCTAGTCCTCCCTTAACTATCCCATATACCCTTAAGAAAAGAGAATGTTCTAAGCAAAGAGTAGAGCCTTTGCAGTAAAATGGTATATGCAGGGACTGAACGTAGGTCTATTCAACTAGGATGCATAGTGTGAGAGGGTGCAAGCAATGCTGAATCTCTCTGGTAAGATAGAATGCAGATAATTTGTGAAGAAATTTCCATGATATAGGTGAAGGCGAGCCACTGAAAATTCTTAAGCAAGACAGGGGTATGGTCATATACTTTAGGGATATAAATTCGGCAACTTTTCAGAGACTGAATTAAGAGGTAGAGAAGATGGATCCAGGAATAAGCCTACTGAAATAGTCCAGGAAAGTGTTAATGAGGGCCTGAGGTAGAGTACTGGCCATATGAATACAAAGTAGGATAGGTACAAGAAAGACTGAAGGGCTTAATATCTATAAAACTTAAAATTGATTAATTATATCAATGAGAATGTTGAACATTTATATTACTTGTTCTGATGAAGACATAAATATGATATGCCATTGTCATCTGTTAATGACACAAAGCTGCAAGAGCAAAATTATTGCATGATAAATTCAATATTCAAAGAGATTCCTATGAATGCAGGAATGAAAAATGGATCTATTAAGTATTTAACAATGTGCCAAGCACTGGAGATAAAATAGACAAACAAACAAACAAAAACCCCTGCCCTGCCAAGAAGTCCACTTTCTAATGGTGGGGAGAGAATACATAAATGAGGGTTCACTACAGAGTAAATGGAAAAGTCCCAGCAGTCCTTAGGGAGCAACAGCAATGGAAACATCAAGGCCCAGAAATTCTTGGAGTGCACAGGGCTGCTAGTTTTAAACTAGGCACTCCAGTACTAGCCCCTCAGCCCATAACTCCCTCAAGTGAGGACTAGGATAGAATAAGGACATTGTGGCTGACCTGTCCCATAGCTGAGCAGGAGAATGTGAAGATTATAATGGTGGCTGAAAGAAAAGCCACTTCATTCTGGGAGTGAAGCTACAGTTGCCACAGTGTAGTTGCTACTCAATTCTAGGTCTAAGTGCTTCCACAGCCATTGCTATACATATTCTCCACCTGAAGGAGGGTTCCCTCTCGCTGACTGGATACTGAAAGGATTGTGGTTGATCACTATTTGTTGAAGGAGTATTTCATGACCTGTACCCATTCCTCTGACTTGTGAGTAGCTCTATGTGTCTCTGTAGTCAGGGACAAGAAGGACTCAGATCCCCAAATATAAGAAAGTTGCCCTGGGTTATAACTGATGGCACTGGAAACGTGAGCTACTGGTCAGAATT
Source organism: Pseudochirops cupreus (assembly GCA_028627135.1). Lineage (NCBI taxonomy): Eukaryota > Metazoa > Chordata > Mammalia > Diprotodontia > Pseudocheiridae > Pseudochirops > Pseudochirops cupreus. The sequence continues at coordinate 107,577,227 of CM053580.1, forward strand.
GAAAAATAAGAGAGAATTAAGATGGGGTAGTGTGATAGTGTGGAAAGACTATTTTTGCTCACTCTTCCTATCAGGACCATTTTTCTTCAGCCATTACATATGTAGACAATGGATATAGCCATGATATTCCATATATAGGATAAAACAGTGGGTTTTATCTAATAACTCCCCACACATATTGAACAATAAGAATTAAAAAATAATAATAATAATGTAACAAACAGGCAGCCGGGTGGCACAGTAGATATTGCTCTGCACTTGAAAGTCAAGAAGGTCTGAGTCTGAATTCTGTTTCAGATACTTACTGGTCATGTGACCGTGGTTAAGTACTTCAGTCTCATTTCCATCATTTGTAAAACAGAGATAAAAGTAGCACCTACCTCAATATACTGAGAGAGACAGAGAGAAAGAGAGAGACCTAGTTTCATTCTTTTCATTTGTATTTCTGGTGCCCAGCACAAAATCTGACATGCAATAAGTGCTTCATAAATTTTTATTGATTAATGATAATAATAAATGGCATTATAGAATAATAATGAAAATAATATATTCAGAATTTTGTTGAATCATTTTTTCTAAATACCCAATAATCTTTCAATTGCATAAATCTTTATTCACTAAACAATACAAAACAGATTCCCTATTTTTAATTATTTGTATAACTCTTACATATTCACCCATGACACTTTATTTTTCCCATCTTCAGTGACTAAATTTTGAGCACAATTTAGGGTGTTTAAAGTCAGTTCAGTTCATATTATATTTTATGAGTGGGATATAAGTTTTTGAGGTTTAATGTTGTAAAGCCATGCATGAGCAGCTTTGCAGAAGAATGCTACTGTGAACAGCTTTCAGGGTTTTGATTTCATGGTATAGCAAACACTCTATTTATTCAGTGACAAATCAGAGCAAAACATTCACAGAAAATCAAGGTACAGCATTCAGAATATTACAGCTTATCAAAGAAAATCAAAATACACCATTCACAACAACATACAACTAATATGATCACATCGTTTTCACCACAGTGGTCACATAGTTTTCAACAAAGAACAATCATTTAGTAACTCGATCATTCAAACATCCTTAAGAAGGCTTGCCTCGTTAAGGGATACACAATACAAAAGTCACAGTAGTACTGGGTAGTACATTCATTTAGTCTATCAAAGAGTCCTTAATTCAATCACAAAATACAATCACAAATAAATTAAAATTCCATCAGTCATTTCTCAACAGAAAATAACACAATTCAGCAGACAGGGTTTCCAACTATCTGACCATTACATCCGTACCTAGTTAGTCACCAGAGAGAGAAGCAGCAACATCTGGGTTTTCAAAGCCTGGGGGACTCACTGCTGCCCAGAGTCTCATCTGGACAAATCACATAACTCTTCCCAAAGTAAATCCCAAAGCAAAACCTCACATCAGGGTCAGTCACTACCCAGTATTCACAGAGAGGTCTTTTCATCTTAACTTGTGACAAGTTCTCAGAATCCTTGGATTCCCTTCCATGGTCCCAGATCCTACTTTGATTCACCAAATTGTCACCTGGGTTCAAAGGCAGACAGCTCCTAGATCCTCGTCCAGTTCTCCTTGCACTTCCTGCTTTATGCTGAAGCTCCCAGCATCCAGTCCACCTTCAGTCCTTCACAGTCTCTCTTCCCTGGATGTCAAACCTTAACAAAAACAAACAAAGTACCAACACCATAGTCATGCTTCCTCCAGCAGTTCTGGCTTCTGCCTCAATGTGGCTTGCTCCAAGAAATTCTGTCTCACTTCTCAATTTTCATTTCTCTCCAGCAGCTGCTCTGCCTCCAGATGCTTGTCCCAAGAAATTCTGACTCTCCCTCTCTGGGGGCCTTTCCTTATTGCTCCTCTCTTTTCAGCCCCTTCCTGAGGAGGACTTCATACCTTCTGTTTCTTTAACAGAGGCTTAATTTTAACTAGTTGCTAAGTACCTCTTAGCTTTCCAACACAAAAGGATCTTTACATTTCATTACCATTACAAATGTGTATTGCCCTTAAAATAAAATCTTGCTTTTTCATGTAAACCAGTTCCCTTATGTCCAGACTTCTCCCTTTTGTCACGACTTCTCCCTTTTGTCACTTACCCTATTTCCTCTTTCAACTTGTAAAATCATTTGTTAAATCTTTATCCATGATTTAAAGTAATGAATTCCTGATGAATTATGATATATGGTATACTTTCTTGCCTTTTTTTTTACTTCCTCTCTAATGTGTTACATCCTTGTCAATATTAAAATGACAAGTACTTTTAAAGAAACACAGCTTTGCATTATCAAGTTCTTTTTCCCAATGCATTATAGACTTTTTTGATAACCTTTAAACTAATCAAATTCCATGTTGATCAAATATTATTGTATTCATAAGATTTGGAAAGGTAACATGTTGCTATAAACTCATATTCCTATTCCATATAGTTGCCTGATGCTATCAAAAAATTGTTAAAGTGCATTTAAAGGAAAATAGTATTACAAAGTAGTTAATTATTATCCTCTAGATTTGTCACTAGTATGTTATTGTGATATTGGTTTTGAATAGTGAATTATACTGATAGTAGGACTTTACATTCCTCACCAAATTTTCTCAATAAAACAAAATTTGTATAACACTCAATAATTTATGTAAACCATGCATAGATTATGCATACGATATACCTGCTGTCTAGGTACAGTAATCACTTATTGACTATAAAATATTCATTTCAATTACAACATTCTATGATTAAGTGTTGAAAATCATATTTCTCAAATTATATTTTTTATTTTTTTATTTTTCTTTTTGCTTTTTAGAGTGGGGAAGGCAGGGCAATTGGGGTTAAGTGAATTGACCAAGGTCACATGGCTAGTAAGTGTTAATTGTCTGAGGCTGGATTTGAACTCAGTTTCTCCAGACTCCAGGGCCTTTGCTCTATTCACTGTGCCACCTAGCTGCTCCTCTCAAATTGTTTTTAAAAGAATATAGATCACCATGGTTAAATTTCCTTTATCCTTATTTATTATTCTTAAAGGGCTCATGATCAGCTGCTGCATTTGTATAGTGTGGACACTAGAAATAACCCAATCAACAAGATGTTAGAAACCCTTAACTCTACCTTTCTCCTAAATTTCCAATTGATTATACTTTATTAATTCTCAGCCTTGAGACATTCTTATTGCTTTCTATAATTGTACTTTCATGTCCCAGAATGATGATGGAGAAAGGTACAAAATCATTCTGGATAGGTTCCCTACAATCGCAATATCTAATCAAACTGAATTAAAATAAATCTTTTTTATTCATTTCACTTCTTGTGTACTGGTCATAGCATGCATTACAAGTATTTTCCTCTCTCTTGGAACCCCCAAAATCCTCTCCCAGAAGACAGCCTCTCTTACTCTATCAATAAGATTAAGTAAATTATTACATTCTATGATCATTCCTCCTCTGAAAACTTTAAAAAATGTTCTCTATAACTTTATTGAGCCATTCATCCTTTCCTCATCTCAAAGGATGTCACTCTTTGGCAGAGCTCAACTTTTACTTGTGCTTTGATCTCTTCTCCTGCCACTTCTTCTAGAGTTTGTCCAAATGAAGGCTGCTTTTGTGTCTCATCTTCAGACACTCCTTCCACAATGACTTGATTCTCAGAAATCCTTCTTTTTGTTGTTCCCTCAAGTTGTCCTTCTGTGTTTCTCTTTTCATTCATTGTTAAATTCCTAGAAGAGAATTTTACATTTGTTGTCTCCCTTTTCTCTCAATCTACACACTCCCTAAAATTTTGTGATACTGTTTCTGATATAGCCACTTTTGTGTGGAAACTGTTTTTCAAAAAACTGTGTTCTGCCAATGAACTATGAAAAGGAACATTTCTTAACTTAAAAAAATAGATCTGCAAACTAATCCGAGAAGACAGACTTTGATTCTTGGAAAAATTTTGCAATATATTATTAAAGAAATGCTTAGAAAACATCCAAAAGTAGAAGTGTTGGTAAGAATGTATTAATATGGTTTCATCGATTTTGAGTATGCCCCGCAAAATTAATTTCATTTTTATAACTTCAAATTTCATAAATTTCATTATTTATAATATATATTAAAATTTATAATTTTTACAAAATTAATTTCAATTTTATAAATTTTTTTATGAATTGGTAGATATGGGAAATGATAGAAATATGTATTTACTTGGATTTCAGCAAAGCATTTGACAAAATATCCTTCTATTCTGGTGTGAAAACAAACATTTGGACAGATAATCTAATGAAATGCATTTGGAACTTGTGCAATTACTGTACTTAAGTAGTATTCTGGTCGTAACCAAGTGTGTAGATGATGCCATAGGGATCTGTGTCTGCTCCTGTGATGTTTAATTTTTTTAAATTGTGATGATAATAAAAATATAAATGGCATCATTTTCCTTTTTCAGATGGTACAAGACTGTGATTAATTTCTCCAATATACCACATTGGAGAAGTAAATCAAAAAAGCATTATAAAACACATACTAAGTGCCAGATACTATGCTAGGCATAGGGGATAAAAAGATCAAAAGGAATCAGGACTTTCCTTTAAGGAATTTGCAACCTATACACAAATAGATACAAAATAAGTGAAAGGTATATTATTTGTTTGTTTGTATGTTTGTTTTGGGTGGATGCATCAGTTAGGGAAATTAGGAGACAATTTATATAAAAGGTCATATTTGTACTGAGTTGAAGGAAACATTTCTAGAAAGAGAATAAGGGAATACTATACATTTTTACAAAAGTGGGACAGTTTGTGCAATAGAAAAGCAATGAGAGATGTAGTGTAATACAGAAGAAACAGTAAGAAATCATTTGGGCTTGTCTATCATGTGCATACATGGAAGCAATATTCAATAAAGTTAGAAAAATTTGAATGAGGCTAGTTTGGGAAAGGCTATAAAGAGACTTGAGGCAGAGAAACACATTAGGGCACTATTCAAATAAGGCAGAATAGGGAGCAAGTGAAGAGTATCAGGAATGGCTATAAGAGTGGAGAAGAGAAGGATGGGGGAAATGTAGAAGTAAAAAATGACAAAATTTGGCAAATGATTAGCTGTGTGGAATGAGTGAGAGTGAAGAATTTAGGATAAAACTAAGATTAGATCTTGACAGACTAGAACATGGGCCCAAATCTAATAAAACTGAATGCAATGAGGATAAAAATGTAATTCCTGTATCAGTTACTATAAAACTATTCTGTTGAAGGCTTTGTGGTAGTTAAAAGTGTCCAGCTGATAGAAAGCTGCAGCTGAGTGATTCTTAATTGGTCAGAGAAAGAATTAACTTCACTGGCCGTGAGCTCCAGGGAAAGTTTTGTCCCTTCAGCAACTATATTTGGAGAAAGGTGAAGGTTTTCAGTAGAGTTAACTACAGTCTACTTCTGGTCTGAGAAATAAAAGCAGAAAGAACTTTTCTACTGCTTTGGTCTCCCAGTGATCTGGTTTGAAGAGTCAACCTAAACATGTGGCTGAAAGCAAAATTCTGATTGGAGCATCCAGGTGAATGAATAACTTGGTTGAACTCATCTATAGATCTTACAGATAGAAAGTTTAGAGTTTTACAGTTCTCTCACATAAAACATATTGTTCACACTAAGAGCTAACACTTTCTAAAAACTCTTTTTAAGGTGAAGGTAAATGATAAGACTTTATAAATGCTATGTTGGAATGGAAAAGATAAAGGGATTTTGCTAGCTGAAGAGTGGGGAGGCTCAACAGTTCAGCAGAGAAGAGAAGTAGTTTCATGTGTGGTACAAGTGTTCCTGGAGAGACAAAGAACATTGACATCTACAGGCCAGAGTTGTTAGTTACCCTTGCATGTGACTTTTCCTACCTCATATGCTTTTCTTCAAGATTCTGAGCTAATTGCATTCTCTTCACCATAGAAATTTAGTCTTTTGATGGGAGAATATGATCCAGGTTTGTATGGTTTGAATTAGCTTTTGTAGTTACCTGAAAATTTCTGGAATAGAATGAACTTCATCTACTTAAAAACAAAAAACAAAATAAAACAACCAAACAAAAAACCCATGGCAAAACCTAATTTCTTGCAAATATTATCTCTTCTGCATTTTCCAGAAGAAAAAAATATATGTGAATAACCTCCACCTCCTTCCTGTCTCTTTCAACTTACAATGAGAAATCTTAAACATAGAGCAATTAAAAGACACTATAGTCTAATTGAATTTTAATTAACAATGCATGACAGTGTCAGTGTGCACTAATTGAAGCCACAGGAGCAGGAAAATAAATCCTGAAGTGGGCTGAAGATGTGATAAGATTTACATGGAGAGGCAGGGAAAAAAAAATAAGAATTTATAAAATTTCCTCTTGACAAAACACAGATTTAATATGAGCTAAAATAACTATTGTATTAGGTAATCGCAGAATGATAGAAAGAATTTCTCTTTCTCATTCTCTTTCTTTATATATGCATGTATGTATGTATGTATGCATGTATACATATACACATACATATATATTTATGTGTGTGACTTCAGAAATATGTACTTAAGATGCATTCTAATATGTTTTAGTGTCACAGAAATGACCCTGCTTATGCCAATTATATAAAAGTTCTAGCTGACCTTAGGAAGCTGGAAACAGGTTTTGAATGATCAATGGATGAGACTACAGAAGCTCAGATAGGCTCAACACCAGGCAGTCTTTAGAATGGTGAATGAAAATGAATGCAACCACATTAAATCTTATGTATGTGCCAATTGCTGGGTATACAAAAATGCAAAAGGAAAGATGCTCCTTGCTCTCAAGGAGCTTATATTCTAATAGCAAGAAGCAATACAAAAAGAGGAGTGGTGACTAGAGAGGCTTGCTTAGGTTATCAGGGATGGTGAATGGAGCTGTTGAAGAATAGATTTGCACAATCTTCCAAGTAGCAATGGAAAAATTGATTTTACTGTGGTTTCAGAACCAGAAAGGGAAGAGAGGGGACACACAGTAGGGCCCCAGAAAACAAGTTCCAGACATCATTATCCTCCAGAGCATAGGTTCTGGAAGAGGGTGATTCTACCCCTCAGGGGTTCTGGAATGAATTCAGGGGAGTGGTAGTAGCCTTGGGTGCAACTGGGAATAAGACATAAAATAAAAAGGAGGGGTTGGTGGAAACATAAAGAAAGAAGAGAAGAAAAACCATTTGTACATGTTTCATCTGTTGTGTGACAGAGTTAATGATTACATTTTACATTACAGAGTTAGTGATTCCATTTTTTTTCAAATAAATATATAAAATGCAAGTTATAACTGATCAGTGGTCAAGCCTACCAACAGGACTTAACAAGCAAGTGTTGACATGCAAGGGTGCAGCATATTGTTGGGAAGTCCAGCGTGCACTGGCAGGAGTATGCACATATAACGACTTGTTTAGAATAAGATACTGTATGGTTATATGATGCAGTGTTGTGTCATCAAAACTTCAATGCAAGAATCTGCCCCACAAAATTACAATAAACTATTACATTTAAGATATGTCATTTCACACACACACACACACACACACACACACACACATATATATATATATATATACATATATATGTATATATATATATATATATATGTATGTTTGAAATGACACTTTTTTTAAAAAAGCATTAAAGAGTTAAAGAAATTTCTCAGAGGATGCTAAGCAATTTTTTTGAAAAGCAGGGAGTAGGCCAAATAAGTTTGGGAACTTCTTCTCCAGAGCATAGTCTCTGCTCCAGGTATCAGAATAGCATATACATTAGTAGAAGGGTGTTTGCTCATCAGGATTTCCTTCCTCCTATGAAATCAAAGCTCATTAATGAATACCTACTGAGAAATCACCTTAATCCAATGCAAATTTTATTTTCAATTTCTAATGTTATAAAGTTTTCTTTGGCCACTGGTAGGTTTACTTGACTAGGCAGACACAGCCAGTGTATGTCAGAAGCAGTAATTGAATGCAGTTCTTTCCATCTCAGAGACTGGCTCTCTATTAATTAAATAATGCTGCTTTTCAAATATTCATTTGTTTTTAATACACAGATAAACAAAAACAAACACACATACCACATCTATGGTATATGTGTGTGTATATTTTTATACACACACATATGTGTATGTATATATGTGCACATGTGTAAATATGGATAGATATCTGTATATGTACACATATGTATATATGTATATGAACATGCATATATGTGTCTATATTTACTTCCCTAACCTACATTGCTCAGTAATATGTCTAGCCTTAATAGTTCCCTATATTCATTGAATCTTAGTCCAGAATCTTCAGGTATCAGATGTTTGAGTCAACCAAATCTTCCCACAGCTGCTAAAATAAGTAGGTGTGTGTATGTGTGCATGTACACGTACACATATACAAATAAAATGAGTATTTGGGCATTTATGTGAATTGCTTGGGCATGCACATGCGTGTGCATGTGTGTGTGTGTATATGTGCGTAAAAGAAAATGAATATATTTTCATTTCTTTGCTATAAAAATATGATTTTATTTTGAAAGTGTAAGGTCAAAACCACCCCATCCTCATTTGAGTCTTGATACATTAACAAGATAAGCACATATTTCAATCAATTCATCATAGTATTAAGTCATTCTTTTAATCTGGAGAGAGTTATATTTTCTTAATTTGAAAAAAAAAATATTTTAAGCCACCCAAAATTACAAATCATCTTATGGGTTTTAGGTTGAATACTGAACGTTTCATTACTAGTAGTTAGATACGCATGAGGGATTTCTGAGATTTCAGAAAGAGTATCTTCACATTAGTAATCAACTAAGGAATTCATTTCAAACTTTGGCAAAAATATTGTATAGTATACTGATTATGCTTGAAAGAACTATCCTCTCACCTATGATTTAATGCCCACAGAATAAAGACTGAAAGTTAGAAGGGGATTTGAAATTAATTGGACCCCCTCAATATGCAGACAAGGCCACCAAGGCTCACAAAGTTTGTGTGATATTTCTAAGGTCACAGAACTCAAGAACAATAGAGCTAGGGCCAGAACCTGAGTATTTTGACTCTTAGTCCAATGGTCTCCCATTAGAGAATATCAGTGTTATAGACGTCTTATTATTGAAGGCAATGGATTTCTAAATGTCATGAGTTCTACTCATAGGGTCCTATCATGAGAGGAGAAAAGAGCATGGGAGAAGAGAGATTCTGGTCTTCCGTCTGCCAGCTTTAAAAGAGAAGACACACTGTTTCAAACTTTCTTAAGGTCTTTGAAGGTAGAGAGACCCTAGGGAAATGCTGATATGAATAGGAGTTGGCATCTCAATCAAGTTCCTACCCCTAACTTGCTACTTTATGTGTTTGGTGGAAATTTCGCCATGGGTAAGATCTGAGATCACTGTCTCTATCTCCATCTTTCTCTGTTTCTCTGTCTCTCTTTCTGTCTCTGTTTAGCTGAGCTATGTTTGTTCATTGTAGAACTGGAATTTCATGGGCAAAGATTAAGATCTGGTTATAGAGCTTGTGGTTAAGGGATAAGGAGTATAGTTTGAATAAAAAAAAATCATCCAGACTAACCACATTAAGGAAACAGATAGATTTAATTCTAATCTAATTTTATTTCTCACAGAAAAGCAGAGTGTCTAGTCTGTGGCTGCAACCTCCTATTCCCTCTCCCCAGCTGAAATCAAAATCTCCCTTGGAGAAATGTAGAAGGAAGAGATTCTAGAGATAAAAATTCTTGACTCCTTGCAAATCATATCTAGACAAACCCATGTGGACTAACATAACCTATATGGGCAAAACATACAGTGTGCACACGTGTGTGCACACACACATACCATTACTTATGAAAAGTACCCATAAAGCTATGGGGCTTGCCAAAAATGTTAAGGAGAAGGGGCAAAGAAGTTTTTGTTTATTTGTTGTTTTGTTTTATAGCTATATTGGGGAAAATAACAAAATTAGAGAAGGTATTGAACCTCTATTATGCATAAAAGGACAGATGATAACTGATGACATTAAGGCTGAACAACTTCTGTACTTATTACATTTTTTGCTTTCTTGTATGAACATGGCTTGAATGAGGCTAGATATTCCAAAATGCAATATACAGAAAGTTATAGCACAGAAAGACAGAACATAGAATCAGTAGAGAGGAAGTGATTAAACTAACTTTATTGGCTGGGAAATATGCACTACAGGAAGGGCAAGGAATTGTGGAAATAGGTTCGCTGAAGGCCACATTTGGGCACTAAAACAATAAAAGCCTGGTGGGTTTTTATGGAGCTATTAACTGAGTAAAGCAGGACCAGAAATAGAAGGAGGAAGTGGAAAATCTGGATGTGGAATTCAGGTCAAGGCTGGAGACGGGAGTTGATTCATATAAACGGAATACACTGAGGAATGATGGCTACTTGATATTCGTTCTACACTGAAATAGAAAAGAGATTTTTGGTTGTTACCTAGGCAATGGCAACTGAGCTTTTCTGGCTTCTCCATTTCTTGAGGTGGGAATGATTCTGAGGTCTTTACATTTCTTTTCCATAAAGAATAATCTTTAGACTAGAAAAGTTAGAACCAAAATAATTAAGAAAGAATTGAAAGTCAAGATCAGAAGGAAAGTGGAAAACTGCAGAAATTTTTTAAAGCAAGTTTCTCTTTTAGAGGCCTCATTTCTCAAACAGATAGAGAGCTGAGTCAAATTTATAAGAATGCAACTCATTCCCAAAATGATAAATGGTTAAAGTATGTAGACAGTTTTGAAATGAAGAAATCATAGCTACATATAAATATATGGGGAAATGCTCTAAATCACTATTGATTAGACACAATTGAAAAGAACTCAGAGGAACCATGTCATATGTATCACATTTGCAAACATGACAGAAAAGGAAAGTGACAAATGTTGGAGATGATGTGGTGAAATAAGGACACTAATACACTGTTGGTGGAGCTGTCAATTGATCACATAATTTCAGAGAGCAATTTGGAACTCTGTCAAAAAGGATATAAAACTGTGCATACCCTTTGACCCAGCAAGAGCTGAGTCTGTATCCCAAAGAGATTTAAAAAATAAAAATGAAAAAGGACTTCTATGTACAAAAATGTTTATGGTAACTCTTTTTGTGGTGGCTAAGAATTAGACATCAATTGGGTAAAGACTGAAAAAGTTGTGGTATATGATTATGATGTAATAGTGTTGTGCTATAAGAAGTGATGAGCAGGATGTTTTCAGGAAAACCTGGAAAGAGGTGGAGCCAAGATAGTAGAGTAAAGGCAGTGACTCAACTGAGCTCTCCACCAAATTTCTCCAAATACCTTTACATAATGACTCTAAACAAATTCTAGAGTAGCAGAACCAAAAAAAAAAAAAAAAAAAAGATGGAGTGAAACAATTTCCTAGCCCCTGACAACTTCGAAAGTCAATACGAAAGCACCAGGCCATAGCAGTCTAGGCTGGCCGCACCAAACCAGGAGCAGGCCTTAGCACAATTGAATCAGTGGCAGCAGTGGAGTTTTCCAGATCTCTCAGCCCACAGATGTCAAAAACAGCTTATTAGGTCAGCAGGAAAGTTCTGTTGCACCTGGGTAAGAATGGAGCAAGGCCCTAGTGCAGGCCCCACTAACACAACCCTGACCCTAGCAAACAAGGAGCAGGTTTTGGGAGTCACTGAATCAGCAGTGGCAGTGGCTGCTTTAGGAGCTCTCAGTCCATAGACAGTATAGCAGTCAAACAAGAGATCAGAAGGAGATCATAGGGACCTTTTTGCTAACACTGAGGCAAGACTGTTGCTTTGTTCATACTCAGATCCAGGTTGCAGTCCTGGGTTGTAGTACCATGGTGAGGAGGAGCACTAGAATAACAGAGTTTGCAGTCACAATGGAGCAGGGACCCTCCTCACAGTTCTAGGGCAGAAAAGAGTGCATGTGGTGACTCACAAACCAGAGAACAGGACAGTAATAAACACCTCTCCTTACATCATAGCACCTTGGAAGAATTGAAACTTAGAGTCCCTAGAAGTATCACTGAAAACAGCTGTGTAAAACCCCTGACACTTAGGATAGTGTGCCCTCCATGCTGGAAGCAGAGTCCTACTTTAACAGAGCTAAAGGCAAGTAATAGGCTGGGAAAATGATCAAACAAAAGAAAAAAAAATCTTGACTATAGAAAATTAATTTGGTGACAAGGAACATCAAAACACATACTGAGAAGAAGATAGCAAGGTCAAAGCTCCTACATCGAAATACTCCAGGAAAAGTAGGAATTAGCATCAGGGCTTTGTAGAACACAAAAAGGATTCTGAAAGTCAAATAAGAGAAGTAGAGGAAAAATTGGGAAGAGAAATGAAAGTGATGTAAGAAAATCATGAAAAAAGAGCCAACACCTTAGTAAATGAGACGTAGAAAAATACAGAAAAAAAACACCTTAAAAAGCAGACTAGGTCAAATGGCAAATGAGGTACAAAAATCCAATGAGTAGAAGAATGCCTTCAAAAGCACAACTGGTCAGAAGAAAAAGAAAAAAAAGCCCCTTAAAAAGTAGAATGGGTAAAATGGAAAAGGAGGTCCAAAAGCTCACAAAAGAAAATAATTCCTTAAAAATCTGAACAGAACAAAGGGAAGCTAATGACTTTATGAGAAATCAAGAAACAGTAAAACAAAAACAAAAGAATGTAAAAATAGAAAACAATGTGAAATAACTCATTGGAAAAAAAAAACTGACCTGGAAAATAGATCCAGGAGAGATAATTTAAAAATTGTTGGATTACCTGTAATCCATGATCAAAAAAAGAGACTAAATGTCATATTTCAAGAAATTATCAAGGAAAATTGCCTTGATATTCTAGAACCAAAGAGTAACATAGACAATGTAAGAATCCACCAATCACCTTCTGAAAGAGATCCCAAAATGAAAACTTCCAGGGGTATTATAGCCAAATTCCAGAGCTCCCAGGTCAGTGACAAATTATGGCAAGTACTCAGAAAGAAACAATTCAAGTGTCATGGAATGATAGTCAGAATAACACAAGATCTTTCAGCTTGTACATTAAAGGATCAGAGGGCCTGAAATATGATATTCCAGAGGGCAAAGAAGCTAGGAATACCAAGAATCAACTATCCAGCAAAACTGAGTTCTAATCCTTCAGGGGGAAAATGGAAATTCAACAAAATAGTGGAGTTTCAAGTATTCTTGATGTAAAGACCAGAAATGAATAGAAAATTTAACTTTCAAATACAAGATGCAAGAGAAGCATGAAAAGGTAAACGCAAAAGGAAGATCACAAGGGACTTAATAAGGTGAAACTGTTCATAATCCTACATGAAAAGATGATATTTGTAACTCAAGACCTTTCTCATTATTAGGGTATATATAGACTGAGGGCATAGGTATGAGTTCAATATGAAGGGATGATATCTTAAAAAATAACATTTAGGGGGGAGAGAGGAATGTAGTTGGAGAAAGAGAAAGGGAGAGGTAAAACATGATAAATTATCTCACATAAAAGGGGCGAGAAAAAGCTTTTACAATGGAAGGGATGAGGGGGAACGTAAGGGAAAGTAAGTGAACTTTACTGTCATTGGAATTGGCTCCAAGAGGGAATAACACACAAATAAAATTGGGTATAGACATCTTACTCTACAGGAAAGTAGGAGGGGAATTGGATAAGAGAAGGGGGGTGACAAAAGTAAGAGCAGATTGAGGGAGGGTGTTTTCAGAAACAAAACACTATTGAGGAGGGACAGGTTGGATGGAGAGAGACAATAGAATAAATGGGGGGATAAGATGAAGGGAAATACAGTTAGTAATAGTAAATGTGAAAAAAAAATTGAAGTCAGTTTCTCTGATGAAGTCCCTATTTCTCAAGTGTGTGGAGAACTGAATCAAGTTTGTTGGGATGAGAGCTATTGCCAAACTGATAGAACGTTGGAACGTATGATCAGTTTTCAGATGGTGTAATCAAAGCTGTCTTTTGGTTGCCATATTAGGGGATACTCTAACTCACTATTGACTGGAAAAATGTAAAGTAAAACAATTCTGAGGTACAACTGCATACTTATTAGATTGACTAATAGGATAGGAAAGGTAAATGACAAATGTTTGAAGGGATGTGGGAAAAATGAGAAATTAATGCATTGTTAGTGGAGTTGTGGTCTGATTAATTCTGTAGATCAATTTGCAACTATTCTCAAAAGACTGTACAACCATGCATACCCATTGGACCTAGCAATACCAATACTAGGTCTGTATCCCAATAGAGATTAAAAAAAAAAGTAAAAGTACAAAAATATTTCTGTACAAAAATATTTATAACAGCTCTTTTGTGGGAAAAAGAAATAGAAATTGAGGGGATGCCAACTATTGGGGAATGGCTGAACATGTTGTGGTTTGTGATTATGATGGAATACTTTTGTCCTATAAAAAAGGTTAAGCAAGATGTTCTCCAAAAAAACTGGTAACACTTGAATGGGCTGATGCAAAATGAAATGTACTCTGTACAAAGTGAGAGCAATATTGTAAGACTATCAGCTGTGAATGACTTAGCTATTCTCAGCAATACAATGATCTTAGACATCTCTGAAGAACTTATGATGAAAAATGCTATCCATCCGCAGAGAAAGAACTGATGGTGTCTGAATACAGTTTGAATATATATTTTTTTCATTTTCTTTTTTTGCACATTTTTTCTTTATTTTTTCTTGTATGTTTTCTTTAATGACATGATTATTATGCTCATGTTTTTCAAGAAAACACATGTATATTCTTTATCAAATTGCTTGTCTTCTCAATGGGGTATGGAGGGAGGAAGGGAGAGAGTTGGGAGCTCAAAGTTTGTAATGGTAATAGAAATTTGAAGAGCTTCCCTGCCCCTTAATAAGCCTAAATTGAACTTGAGGACTTTTCCTGATTTGAAAATATACTCTGCCTTCCAATAGGCTGCATATGCTCACCTGGAACCTATGGTGGGAGGCTTCTTTTTCACTTTTGTTACTTTGTAGTCAAGTGGGTAACAAGAGTTGTGATGTTCTCTGACCCTGTGGATGACTATATATATCTCTGAGGCAAGGTTTTCTTGTGGGGCTTACTTGGGGAAGAGTTGTGTGATTTTGCCAGATGAAACTCTGGGCAGCTGTTCCCTCCATCCCTGGCCTCACCCCTCCCCCCCCAGCCCTGGCTTTGAAAACCCAGATGTTGGTGCTTCTCTCTCTGGTGACTAACTAGGTATGGATGTAACGGTCAGACACCCAGAAATCATGTCTGCTGAACTGTGTTATTTTCTCTTATAGCTTCTGTTTGTATTCTCTGAAGTTCAGGGTGCTGACTTTTTCCCCTAAACTAGGTAAATGATATATATGTTTGATTGA
>CM053580.1:107593083-107613028 GCA_028627135.1 Pseudochirops cupreus
ATTATTATTATTATTATTATTATTATTATTATTATTACAGGCAACTGGGAAATAAAATATACAGGCACTGGGGTATGGAGATCCATCTTGCCCTACTGGAAAGTCAGTGGAGTGACAGGGGCAGATATAGGAGAGAACAGATTGGGAGAGGCATCACTGTTTTGGGGTGGTAGGTAGGGGAAATATGGGGAGAAAATTTGTAACTCAAAATCTTTTGGAAATGAATGTTGTAAATTAAAAATAAACAAAAAAAATTAAAAAAAGAAAAGAAATTCATCTCTATCTCTTGGCTTTCTTCAAGTACCAGCCAAAATCCTACCTTCTACAACAATCATTCCTCCATTCCCCTAAATGCTATTATTTTCCTTTCGTAGAACAAATCCAATTTACTCTGTATGCATCTTGAAATTACCGTTATTTGCATGCTATCTCCTCCATCTGACTGTGAGATCCTTAAGAGCAGGGAGTATCTTTTGCCTTTTTTTGTTTCCCCAATCCTTAGCACAGTGCCTAGCAGATATTAGGCACTAAATAAATGTTTATTCAGTGACTGACCAGGTAAAACCCTCTTCAGGAGGTGAGATTAGAGCTGAATCTTGAAGAAAGCCAGAAGAACCAAGATGAAGAATGATAACTTTCCACATGTGAGGGATAGCCACTTAGGAGATGGTGTGTTCCATCACAAGTTCCAAAAGGCCATTATAACTGGATAGCAGATTATGCAGAAGGGAGTAAAGTATAAGGAGGCCAGAAAAGTAGGAGTGGTCTGGTTATAAAACACTTTAAAAGTCAAAAAGACTATTTGACATTCAAGATATTAGTTTTTCCATGTAGGCATGTATATAGTTCAACTTTGATAAGTTCTTAATGATTTCTTTTTCCCGTTTACCTTCTCATGCTTCTCTTACTTTTTCATGATTTTCCTGTATCATTCTCATTTCTCTTCTCAATTTTTCCTCTACTTCTCTTACCTGATTTTCAAAATCCTTCTTAAACTCCCCTATGGCCCATAACAATTTCATATTTTTCTTGGAAGCTTTTGGTGCAGGAATTCTGACTGTGTTTTCTTCCTCCTGTTCCATGCTTTGGTCCTTTTTGTCCCCCAAAAAAGGAATCTAATGCTGAATGGCTGGGCTTGCTTTGCTTCCTTTGCCTGCTCATGTTGCCACTCAGTTACTTAATTTTGAGCTCTTTGCCACAATAGAACTCTGCTTCCAGAGCAGAGAGATTTGTCCCAAATTGCTGGGGTTTTCAAAGATCCTGGAGCTATTAGGAGGGTGCTGTCTCTATAGCCCCCACAAACTCTGGCTCACTTGTCACATACCTCAGGACCACCACCCAAGATCATAATCCAGATCCAGGCAGATTAAGGCAAGAGCACTTAGCCTCTGAATGATCACTTGGCCCCCCTAAGATCTGCCAGCTGGTGGCTCTGAAGCAGCCATGTGGAGGCAGCTGCAGGGCCGCTGCTTCTGCAGCTTATGGCTCCAGTGGCAGAAGGCCAGAACCACTCCTCTGTCTCCCCAGATCCAGCAGAGTTCCACTTGTCTTTTAGTTTGTCTTTGGCATTTGTGGGTTGATAATACTGGAAACCTCCACAGCTGCTGGTGATCCACTCTCCCAACTGCTTCAGCAGCTGCTGAGCAGGAACCCCCAGGGTCTAAAACCATGGGCTCATGCAGAGCTTGGCTCAGCTCCCAGCTTGCTGTGATGGATCCTTCCTGTCCACCTGCTGGGCTTCCTTCAGTGGGAGATTTGTCTTTCTCTGTCATTTTGTGGGTCCTGATGTTCTAAAATTTGTTTAGAGTCATATTTTATAGGTATTTGAAGTGGTTATGAAGAAAGCTATGGAATTTTCCTGCTTCTACACTGCCATCTTGACTCTACCCCCCAGAAACTTTAAAAATCATGGAAGGAAAAAACTTTGAAGTTGGAAAAAAAGTCAGGAGATGAAAAAGGTAGAGGTTCGAATACATATCAGTGGACTTGTAGCAGGAGTTAGTGAATTTTGCTTGCTTCCATTGAAGTGCCCCACCTCCCTACTTTCTCATTCCCGGGCAAACCACACCAAAAGTTGTCCAAGCATTTTTAGCCCTGGGGACCCAGGGCCAAACCCAGTATCTCAGGATAACATATCTCATCCAAGGATATGGAATTTTCAAAGTGTCCTCAGTCTTCCTTCTCCAAGTGATCCACCATAGAAAACCAACCTGGTTCTTTATCAGCCTCCCCCTTTCCCATTCTTATAAAAAAATGAGGAAGGCATGACAAAATTTCAGAGAAATTATAGGTCCCCCAAATCTAAGAGGAATAGATATTATAGAAAATCATAGCCCTTAATTAGAAGATTTTTTTTGCCTCCCTCTCTCGCTTTCCCATCCTTTCCTGTACCTGAGACCCACTCTTCCTTTCCAAAAGGCCTATTATTTTTGATATATGAAAAAGCCATTCTTATCCTCCCACTGATCCGTGGATTTGCCTCTTCTCCTTGGTACATAAAATGAAATGTGGAGTAAGCCTTGGGTTAAAACTATCAACAGTGATGGAATGGGCTTGCTCAAGAAATTATCTCCAGGAGGACTGGCTTGCTGGCCCAGGGTTGAGTCTCTCTTCTCACCCCCAGGTAGAGGAACAGCTTGGACAGGCTTCCCTTTGCCTTTGCCTGAGAAATCTCATGGTATAATAAAACTGCTACCTCATTGGGAGCCTGCTTTTGCCTCTACCCTCACTATCCTGTTCCAAGATAAACCAGTCACAGATCCACACTGCCCCCACCCCCCAGAGGAATCCCTACCTGTGTGTCAGCAAAACTTCCCCCCACCCTACCCCTACATATACTCTTCCCACTGAGCTAGTGACCTGCTGCCTTTCTTAGATATAAATACAATATCTGCAGGTCTTTAAATTTCCATCACTGTGGCAAATGTGTTGGCCCAGAGGAATGTTGGGCACTCTTATCTTATCATGGCTTTCACCTTAAATGTTTTGAATGATTCCCCAAAATAAAAGCTTTTAGGTCTACCTGTGTGATCAGAGTAATTGGAGCACTAGGAACTGTACTTTATTCAACAATTAACCTTTTATACCTTTTTCATTCTATGTGTTTTCTTCGTCTTTTTTCATGTCAAATTTTTAAGATGATCCATAACAGGAAAGCAGTGAAGTTGAATAGGGTTATGCTGGTAAATTACTTTAACCTCTTTATTGAAAGTAATGAGAGAGAGAAAAAATAGATATGAAATAATGTTGAGAAAAACACACACCTGCCTTGAATTATTCATTGGGAAATTATAATTTTTCCAATTGGCAGAAAGGTTGAGAAGGATGGGAATTAATCAAAAAACAAACAAACAAATAAACAAATGAAACAAACACAAACCTGCAGGATATTGCAATTAAGAGCAATGTTAGTAAAGCTGTCAGATCAAAAGCCAGATGCTGAAAGGATGAGGAATGAACAAATCATTAGAATTTAAAAGCAACAAGTGCAGTTGGTTCTTCTAACAGCAAAAAAGAAGGAAAAAATAGAATCATGTTTGAAAGGAATAGATAAGGAAAATGAGGGCTTTCATTTTCCTATGTATGTGTATGACACCATATTAATAATCAGCTTTGGGTTTTTAAAAACAATGAAAAATTTCCCAAATGCAATCTAGTTTTCTTCTTTTTCCTTCTGTTAAATTCTGGATCCTGATCATTGGCCAGCTGCCTTGAACTCAGTTATCCAGACTCTATGCTAGAGTTAATATAGTCAGCATTCTTTATTTAGAGCAGAGGTAAGAGACCCTATTTAATTATCTCAAGGATAAAATATAAAATTTTGAATCTGGCATGTAACAATCTCTTCTCTGGATCCTCTATATTTTCCCATTTATTTCATAGCACTCTTTTTTGCCTACTCTCCATTTTGGTCAAACTCACCTAAAACTTGTTCATTTAATTCATTATCCCATTCCCCAGCTTTGCTGTTTCTGAATGCATAATACATTCCTTAGCCTTTATTGATCCACCTAGTTCTTGGTGTTGTTTCTGTCTTCAAATCATGTTTTATTTACTTATTTGTGTACAAAGATTTTCCTCAAGGCAAAATGTAAGCTTCTTGAGAGAAGAGACTATATTTTTATTTTTACCACTCCCCCCTGCCCAGTGCCTTGAACACAGTATTTTCTTAATAATTGTTTGTTCACATGAATTGAGTAGAATAGACTGTTGCACATCAAATTTTAAATGTTCTTAATTTATTTAACTACCTTCCTGTCCTTTTCCTTCTTCACTACTTTTGTAATGACAAAGGAAATGAGGATTGCATAATATTGCAACCTTAGAACAATCTTCTCCACGTTCCGGCTATAGGTCTATTTGGTTTCTGATTGGTCTCAACTTCATACAACATACTGCCCCTCCCAGGATAACCTCATCACTTCTATCTCATCACCATGCTTCTAAGAGCCTTGGATTGCTCAATAATTCAACCTTCCTTAACTCTCATCTTCCTCAGGAAATCAAGGATTCAACTACTGTCCATCTATGTAAAGGAAAAAGAAATAGGTAGTCCTATGACAATCACTGGATTCTCCTTAATAGGCTTATCCTTCATCTGAAAGATGGTCTTCTATCCAACCAGTGTGGCTTCAGAGTGGGCTGAGGAATGGTAATATGAACTTTGCTGCCACAAACTCCAAAAAAATGCCAGGAACAGAACAGAGATCTTTACACAATGTTAATTTATCTAAATACGACCTTTGATGCTGTCAGTCATGAGAGTCTGTGGAAGATTATGGTAAAAACTAGTGGCCAGAGAAGTTCATCTGTATTGTGTGCCAGTTTCAATGTAGCATGCTTGTCCAGCTTCTGGATAATGCATGATGTTCTCATGCTTTCCTTTCACTAATGGAGTAAAGCATGGCTGTATGCTTGCCCCAGTGCTTTTTAGCATGTTTTCAATGATGTTGTCAAGCATCTTCCAAGAGGACAAAAATGGCATCAAGGTCATGGTAAATTATTTAACCTGAAAAGACTACAAGTCAAAACTAAAATGGAGGGAGAGCTGGTGGATAATTTTTTGTTCACAAATGATTGTGTATTCAATGTATACCCTGAGATTGAGATGAAACAGCACAGGGAGTTCATACCAATATTTTTGCTGATCATCATAACAAAGCCAAGAATATACTTTTGTATTCTTGATTCTATGTAAGTACTTTGACAATTAGGAATAGATATAGGAACAAGTATCTATCTATTAAAGAATTGAAAACAAGAATAGTTCGATGGATGGCAATAGGCTATCACCATCTGCCAAAGTCTAATGGTTCTGCAAGATTTGCACACATTAGTCTGGAAAAAAATGTCACAAACTGATAAATGGAAATGAATTGTCACAGAAAAAGGATAGCATAAAGAAGATTTAGCTGAAGTAAATGAAACATTTATGAATTATTTAAATATTGCAAAACAAGGATTTTAAATATACTTCATATAGCATCCATACCCCTGTATGAATAACAATATTAAGTTTACTTTTTAGTTATTAGGATTTCTTATGATTTTCACATTTAGTCTTAAAAGAAAAGATAAATATGATTAGAACTTATGACAAATGTCCCTCCAAGCATTGAGGGGAAAAGATACAAATGAGGTAGATTGGAATATCTGTCACAGATTACAGGGAACTTTCTTGTTGCCTTAATTAAAAAAAAAATTCTAACCTCACAAAGCTTTTTGATTATGTTTTTGCCGCAGGGATATATGATTATATACATATAGAAGATGTCCAAAAAGTCTTAGTGCTGGTTAAAGTGCAAATAACTTTAAATTTCACAAAGATTTTTTGGGACATTTTGTATCAGCTGTTATCAATTAAAGGTTCTTCTTAAATCACATTTTTCCTTATTATAGAGCTTTTATTTGTTTGTTTATGTAAAATTAGACCTGACATTTCATAAGTTTATGGAACTTCTAGGTAGGAAACTTCATCTACAAATGCAGAAATGGCAACCCTATAGCAACATTTGTTCTTATTTAGATGACTGTTGGGGTCACTGTGAAGTTAAGTGACTTACAGATGGTCACAAAGTCAGGCATCAAATATGGGACTTGACACTAAGTCTTTATAATCCTAAATCCAACTCGGAATTCACTACTTCATATTGCCACTCATCACTTCTTAAATATGTTATCTGTTAACTAGATCAGTTAAATCAATATGATACTGAATGAATGAAAAGAAAATTAATTCAATTTAGTTCTCATTTGGAAAATTTAGATTTAGTCTGTTCCATGGCCACAAATTAAACCTTTGTCATCTGGGCTAAGTGAGTTATAATTATGTGCGCATGTGCATATTGTGAGGAAAATATTATATTCTTTATTAATGTTGTTTCAACCTAGCATATGACCTTACATATGCTATGGAGGAGCCCAATGACTACAGGAAAGGCTTAGATACCACCCAAGTCTTTCTTGTGGTCCGTTCAAAACTTGAGTTTGGATTTCTCAAATTTAAATGTTCATAAGTACTGCTGATATGCAACTTAAAATATTCTTCTCGAGAAAATCACCTACTGCCTATTTGATGCCAATCAGGTATTCTTCTTATGCCTTAGTCTTAACTCTATGTAATGTAATTTTACAGGGATTTTAGGGGAGAGTCACACCTTTTTTGGACTTTCCCTTTTGCCAAATCACCAACTTTTTCTCCCTAAAACTGTCAGTTTTGGGGGATTCTCTTTTCTTTTTTTTTAAACTTTTTTTGGTAGTATTTTATTTTATTTTATTTTCCAATTACATGAAAGATAGTTTTCACTATTTACTTATATAAGATTGTGAGTTCCAATTTTTTTTCTTCCCTCCCCTTCCTACCACCCAATATGTCATGCAATCTCATTAGGCATATTTCTATATTAGTCATGTTGTGAAGGAAGAATCAGAATAAAAGGGAAAAATCATGAGAACTGTATTTCTTTCTATCCTATACTCCCCCACTAGTTTATTCTATTCTCTCTCTCCTTTCACCCCATCGCTCCTCAAAACTGTTTTGCGTCTGACTAGCCCCTCTCCAAATCTGTTCTCCCTTCTACCACCCAGATCTTCTTTTAACCCCTTCACTTCCTGCTTTCCTGTAGGGTAAGATAGATTTCTCTACCGAATTGAGTGTGTAGGTTATTCCCTCTTTGAGCCAATTCTGATGATAGTTAAGGTTCATTCACTCCCCTTCACCTCCCCCTTCTTCCCTTCCTGTAAAAGCTTTTTCTTGCCTCTTTTATGTGTGGTAATTTATTTCATTCTATCTCACCCTTTCTCTTTCTCCCACTACACTCTTCACTCAACCCTTCATTTTATTTTTTGATATCATCATTTAATATTCAACTCACACCTGTGCTCTCTGCCTATATATATACTCTTTCTAACTACCCTAATATGCTGTCATTTCAGTGTTTAATTTTTAATGTAGAAACTGCTAAATCTTGCGTTATCCTGACTGTGGCTCCACGGTGCTTGAATTCTTTCTTTCTGCATATTTGCAATATTTTTTCCTTAACCTGGGAATTCTGGAATTTGGCTATAATATTCTTGGCAGTTTTCCTCTTGGGATCTCTTTCAGGAGGGGATCAGCAGATTCTTGCAATTTCTATTTTATTTTCTGGTACAAGAACATTAGGGAAGTTTTCCTTGATAATTTCTTGAAAGATGATGCCTAGGTCTATTTTTAATCATGACTTTGACATAGTGAAATAATTTTTAAATGATCTCTCCATGATATATTTTCTAGGTCAATTGTTTTTCCAATGGGGTATTTCATACTGTCATCTAATTTTTCTTTCTTTTATTGTTTCTTGATTTCTTATAGAGTAATTAGCGTTTTGTCATTTGCATTCTAATTTATTTTACATATTTTTTTCAGTTTTTTCTTCTTTACATAATTCATTTCCAGGAGATTTTGAGTTATCAATTTTCTCCCTATCTTTCCCCCACCCACCACCCCAAAACAGCTATCCCACTGTATAACTCCTCCCCCAATCTGCTCTCACCTATGTCCTCCCCCATAGACCCTCTGACTTTCTGGTAGGGCAAGATGGATCTCCCTACCCTAGTGCCTGTATATATTAATTCCCAGTTGCATGTAGTTAATAATAATAATAACAATAATAATAATAATTACACATACACACATATTTGTATATATATATATATACATATATATATATATATATATATATATATGTATTAACATTTGATTATAGAACTTGAAGTTCTAGATTCTTTCCCTTCCTCCCTCATCACAAACCCCCACTGGAAAGACAAGCAATTCAATACAGGCTGTACATGTGTAGTTACACAGAACATCTCCATAATGGACATATTTTGATAGACTGATTGTAGGTTCCTCCTTCCTATCCCACCCTCCCCTTGTTCCATTCTCTACCCTGTCCCTGTCCTTTTACAGAAGGGTGTGCTTAAAGCAACCCTCCTGCCCCACCCTGCCCTCCCCTCCATCATTACCCCTCTTTTCCCCATCACCCTTCCTCTCCCATGTGGCAGGATACCCAGTTTAGAGCTTATGTCATTCCTTCCCTAAGCCAAATTCAATGACAGTAAGGTTGACTCTTTCCCTTTTGCCTTTCCATTCTACCCCTCCACTGTTAAAGTTATCCCTTGACTCTTCTATATGAGATGATTAACCCATTCTGTCTCACTCTGTCTTCTCTCATTCTATTGCTCTCTCACCTCACAATTTTACGTTTTAAATTATCATCCCTTCCTATTCAATTGATTATGTGCCTTCTCTGTACACATATATACACATGCTCAGATATATATTCATATACATAAATATACCCTCCTATGTAGACATATGTGTATGTATATGTATATATACATTTGTATTCTCTTCACCTATCCTCATCCTGAGAAAAGTTTCATAAGTTGCAGTTATCACTTTTCCATGTTGGCATGTAAATTGTTCAATTTTGATAAGTTCCTTATGATTTCTTTTCCATGTTTACTTTCTCACTCTTCTTGTATTTGAGTGTCAAATTTTATTTTCAGTTCTGTTTTTTTCAGCAAGAATGCTTGAAAGTCCTCCACCTCATTGGATGACCATATTTTCCCCTGGAACATTATCCTCAATTATGCTGGGTAGGTGATTCTTGGTTTTAATCCTAGCTCCCTTGAAATTCAGAATATCATATTCCAGGCCCTTCAGTCCCTTAACGTAGAAGCTGCTAGATCCTGGGGTATCCTAATTGTGTTTCCACAGTATTCAAGGTATTTCTTGGCAGCTTATAATATTTTCTCCTTGATCTGGGAACTCAGGAACCTGGCTATAATATTCCTAGGAGTTTTCTTTTGGGGATCTTTTTCATGAAGTGATTGGTGAATTCTTTCCTTTTCTATTTTGCCCTCTGGTTCTAAAATATCAGGGCAATTTTCCTTGAGAATTTCTTGAAGGATGCTTTCTAAGTTCTTTCCTTGGTCATAGCTTTCATGTAGTCCAATAATTTTTAAATTGTCTCTCCTGGATCTATTTTCCAGGGCAGTGATTTTTTTTCAAGGAGATATTTCACATTGCCTTCTATTTTTTCATTTGTTTGGATCTGTTTAATAGTATCTTGAATTCTCATAAAGTCATTAGCTTCCATTTGCTCCACTCTAATTCTGAAGGAATTATTCTCTTCGGAAAGTTTTTGAGATTCTTTTTCCATCAGGCAAATTCTACTTTTAAGGCACTCTTCTCTTTATTGGCTTTTTGGGTCTCTTTTGCCATTTGAGTTAGTCTATTTTTTAAGGTATTATTTTCTTCAGTCAGGTTGTTGACTGTCTTTTCATGATTTTCTTGCATCATTCTCATCTCTCTTCTCAATTTTTCCTCCACTTCTCTTATTTGGTTTTCAAAATCCTTCTTAAGGTTCTCTGCGGCTTGTAACTTATCTACATTTTCCTTGGAAGTTTATGGTGCAGGAATTCTGACTGTATTGTCTTCCTTCCATTCCATGCTTTGATGCTTTTTGTTGTCAAAAAAGGAATCTAAAGATGGATTGCTGTTCTTACTTTGCTTCCTTTGCCTGCTCATGTGGCCAGTCAATTACTTGACTTTTTAGCTCTGTGGAACTGTGCTTCCAGAGGGGATCACTTTCTTCCCAATCTCTGAGCTTTTCATGCTGCTGGAGCTATTTGGAGGCTGCCCTCCCTGCAGTTTTGGCTCACTTGAAAACGCACCCCAGAACCACCACCCAAGACCATGATCCTGATCCAGGCAGCTTAAGGGAGGCACAGTTAGCCTCTGAATGATTGCTTGGCTCCCTTGCAATATGCAGCCCAAGAGCTTCTGAAGCAGCCACGTGCCCTGGAGGCAGTTTGGCTGTACCACTTTTCTCCCCTGAATTTTCCCCAATTCCACTAACCTTTCATTTAGTCCTTATTTTTTATGGCTTGATAATTCTGGAAATTGCCTCAGCTGCTGCTGATCCACTCTCCTTTAAGCTCCAGCTGCACCTTGTCCTGGAGGCCCCAGGACCAAGCCATGGCTTCAGGCCAGGCTGTTTTCGGCTCCCAGGGTGCTGTGATGAGCCCTTCCTGTACTGCCTGCCAAGCTGCCTTCAGAGGGAAATGTGTTTTTCTGTAATTTTGTGAGTTCTGCCGCCCTAAAATTTGTTTAGAGTCATATTTTATGGGTATTTGAGGTGGTTTTGAGGGAGCTGCAGTATTTTCCTGCTTCTATGCCAGCATCATGGCTCCATCCCCCTGAATTCTAATTTTTAAGGAGTTATTTTCTTCAGTGAGCTTTTGTACCTCCTTTACCATTTGACCAACTCTGATTTTTAAGGTATCATTCTATTCACTATTTTCTGTGTCTCCTTTACCAAGCTGTAACCTTTTTTTTCATGATTTTCATGCATCACTCTCACAGTTTTTTTCTCTATCTCTCTTACTTGATTTTCAAAACTTTTTAAGTTCTTCCATGGTCTGAGACGAATTCATATTTTCCTTGGAGGCTTTGAATATAGTAGCTTTGACTTTGTTATCTTATTTTGAGTATGTGTTTTAATCTTTATTGTTATCATAACAATTTTCAATAACCTGAGTTTTTTGTTGCTGCTTGTATTTTTCCCCCCTGTTGTTTGCTCATTTTCTCAGCTTATCATTTATTAATGTAGGATTCTGCTTCCATGTAATGTAGGTGAAGGGTACACCATCTCAAGCTCCAGGGGGTTTGTGCAACTGTTTTCGGAGATAGGGGCCTATAAGTTTTCATTTCTTTTAAGGTGATTTCATCTAAGAACACGTCTTTACTAAAGTCATGGCCAGTGCTCTGGTTTGTGAGCAACCACAATCACTGTTTTCTGTCCTGAAACTGTGAGGAGAGTCCCCCTTCCACTGTGGTTACAAGTTCTGCTGTTCTAGTGCTCCTCCTCACCCTGGGAATGCCACCCAAGACTGTGACTTGAATCTAAGTGTGGGCAAAGTAGCAGAGTCCTGCCCGAGTATTAATAAAAAAGATGCTGTAATCTCTTTTTGATTAGTTGTTTGACCTTCTTACTCTCCATGGGCTGAGAGGTCTAGAAGTAGCCACTGCTGCTGCTACTGCTAATTCAGTCACTCCTAAGGTCTGCTCCTGGTTTGCCAGTGCCAGGATTGTGCTAGTATGCCTTATCCTGGCACTGACTGTGCTGGATGGCACTCCACTCTCACCCATGTGCACTCTGACCTTTCCTCCTGACCTTCTAAATTTTTTTAGTATCTGTGAACAAAGAGGTCTGGAAACAGCCACTCCTTCCAGTGACTGAATTTCCCTGATACCCACTCTGGATTTTTTGGGGCTGGGTCTGTTCTTATATAGCCTGCACCAGACTATGGTCTTTTCTCACCCTGATGCAACAATTTTCCTGTCTATTCTCCAAGTTGTCTTGAGCTGGGTTGAGCTGGAAATTTTTTTCACTCTATTTTTTGTGGGTCCTCCTGCTCTGGAATTTGTTTAGAGTCATTTTTTAAAGCTATTTGAAGAGGTTTGAGGAAGAGCTTAGGTGAGTTCTTGCCTTTACTCTGTCATCTTGGGGGGTTGTTCTTGCAACCAACACTATGTTCAAGTGTGATCATTAGGGTGCCTTACAACTGATTACAACATTGAAGAAAGCCACTCAAAATCATATACCCTCATGTTTCTAAGTTATCAATAACACCTTGTGTACTAAGAGCAATCCAAATATAAATAGACTACAAAATTATGAACAGTCAATTATCATTTGGCAAGTACCTGCTATGTGCCTAGAACACTGAGTAGATTTTCTATGAAGGCTTTATGTAACACTACAGACAACAATAGCCTCAGATGAGAAGGCATACGTGGGTTGAAATCTGTACTAAGGAATGTAGTATCCACACTAATGAGATACTAAATCCATACAAGTATTGAAATATATAGAAATTTGTCAACAATGACCTCAATCAAGTGATTTAACTACTTAACTAGCAGTTAACTATTTAAGTTTGGGAGACATAACTCATCAATAAGAGTGATATAGTATAAAAACACCTGATTTAGAATGAAGAAAGTCTATGTTCAAACCATGGCTTCAGTTTGCACTAGCCACATGGTACTAGGAAAATCATTAAACTGTTTGAGCCTCAGTTTCTTATCTGTAATATGAGAATTTTGGTATCTGAGAGGACATATCATAGAAATGTTGATTCATATTGATATTCTTGCTATGAACAAAACTGGAAGAAATATTAAAATTAAACAGAAAAATAGTCAGTTACACTTTGGCAAGGTGAAGAAAGAAGTTGTTTTGTTTTGGTTTTGTTTATTTTTTAATGCTGAGAAACAATGAGAAATTAGGTTTTTTTTTCAATAGAGTTAAAAGAAAGTTTCTTATCATATAAATCTATTTAGTTTGATATCGTTATTTTCTGATGGAATCTTGGATACTTCAAAAGTTATGACATACAACATCACCTATTGAATGAGAACAAGAACTAGGAACACTTGCTTGTGTTGGAATTACTTTAAGGCCAAAAGTTAGATATGGAAAATAAACTCTATCCTTGGTTCCCATACATCTCTTGGTTTCCTTCGTTCTCCTTCTTTAAAATAAAATCTATCCATAAAGGAAAACCATTTATTTAGTAAATTTGTAGAAACAGCCAATACTTTTATATTATATGGTTCTTTATCTAAACATTCATAGTAAAAAAATCCGTATTTTCAAATGAATCAAGAAAGCAGAAAATCCATCTACTAGGAGCATAAATTAGCAGATAGACACATGTTTTTTTCCTTGGTGACTTGGTTTAAGTATACTATTGATCTCCTATGACCAGAAAAATATACTGCTTATTCTCTCTCACATTTTCAGACTTTCTCTCCAAATGATCTTCCCTTCTGCATAGAAGACGCATATACTTAAGGTCTCCTCATGACTGATAGTAGTAATGTGTCTAATTGATTGGTATTTATAATTGGGTTATCTTAAATTCATTATCATATTGAAGAAAAGAGAAAGACTGAGGGGACTATTTTTGGTGAAGAGATCAGAAAGGGAGAATTACGGCAAAATACAACTTTTTTTTGGTTTCCATCTATTTCAGCTTTTTCCCTTTTTCTACTTTAAGCAAATACATGCTAATTATATTTTTAAAGTAACCAAAATAAATAAATTCCTTGGAAAAGTAAATGAAATTTGTTCCTATCACGTAAAAACACAAATCATTTACTTTAATTCATTTTCCTCATTCAGTCGATCCTGAATCTGACTCTTTGCAATGTGTTTTCCACATGCTACTACGATGTACATAAGACCTTATCTTTATCAACACAGAAAAATTATTTTGAGGGAATCTATCTCTTTTAAAAGTTTAAACAAAATGTATCTCCTTCCTAGCACACTTCATTTTCATGGTATTATAGTATGATAAAAACAAGTCAGATATGATAACTTTCCCTTGGGGGCTAAAGGAGTAGTGGGAAAAAAGTGTTTAAGCCCTAAAGGCAGTGAAGGCAGTCATAAAAGGAAATGTTGAAAACAAGAAGACAGGATAGAAAAAAAAATAGAAGACAAAGTGAAATATCTCCCTGGAAAAAACACTGACCTGGAAAACAGATCTAAAAGAGATCATTTAAAAAATTTTTGACTACCTGAAAGCCATGATCAAAAATAGAGCCAAGATATCATTTTTCAAGAAATTATGAAGGAAAGCTGCCCTGATATTCTTTAACCAGAAGGCAAAATAGAAATTGAAAGAATCCACTTTTTAACAAGCATGCAAAGAAAACAACATAAAGATAACAAAACATTGTCATTACCATCTTGGAGGGCAGATAGTGTGATTTTTAACACTTTTTGGGCACATTTTCTTCAGATCTGCTTGCTGAGAGATTTACCTTAAGAATAGCACTTAAAATGGGGTTTCATCCATTTGGGTGAGCCCAGAAATGTGAGACTGGGATGCACTCTGGACAGAGTAATTATTTTTCTTTGGTTAAATGACTGCATAACATTTATTATAGAAAATACTCCAATTCTAAGTAAGGTAACAAATTGCCTAGGCTTTTAAAGGAGTGATAGGACCATCAATATCACTCTGATGGATTATCCTTTTGTTGCCCCCAAACAGGGTTTCCCTGCAATAGATTCCTTGGAAAAAAATAAATAGTGAGATATCAAACCTGGAAAGAAACCCAAGGGATCCAGTGAGCATTCAATCGTTACCTGCTTATATGAGCAAGTACCTTAGCATAACCAGGGTGGCTGCTACCACAGGTTTTTAGGTCTGCTTTTCTTAAGGAAAGTAACTCAAAATGTATTAATAATTTTACTTTAATCAATCAAACATATATAATTTACCTAATTCAGGGGAAAAAGTCAGCACCCAGAGCTTCAGAGAATGCAAACAGAATACAAACAGAAGTTACAAGCAGGAGTTTCAAGCAGACAAACAAACAGAGCAGCAAACAGGCTTCCAATCATCTGACCATTTCATCCATACCTAGTTAGTCACCAGAGAGGGAAGCACCAACATCTGGGTTTTTCAAAGTCTCTTCTAGCCAAATCACACAACTCTTCTCAAAGTGAGCCCCAAAGCAAAACCTCACACCAGCAGTACATATAGCCTTCTCCTGGATTGGACACTGTCACAGCCCTCTTGATCCACTGGCCAATCACAGTGTAATAAGGCATGGGCATTCCTGAAGAACAAGCCTCCTGCCACAGGCTCCATGTGACCACATTCAGCCTATTAGGGGGCAGAGTATACATTCAAATCAGGGAAGGTTCTCAGAACCACTTAAGCCTATCAAAGGACCTAGGGACAAGGAAAATCTTCAGATTCCCATAACACTGTTAAGGAACTTGCCTTGAACTCTAGGTCCTTACCACAAAGCAATATTCCCACCCTCTCTTCCCTAGCACTCATGTCCTCACACACACACACACACACACACACACACACACATTTTCTTTTTCTCCGATCATTTAAATAGTTAGTCTGGCTAATAACCATTTTGGGTAAAATTCCTGTCACCATATGTGATGATAATAAGCCAAAGGGATCATTGTCAGAATGTAAATATAAGACCTTAAGTAGTTTTAAAATTTAATAGGATTCAAAGGTAGTTGCCTTTAATATGCAAATATATATTCTATCACTCTGGGATGGAATAGTATAGAAAAGGATATTCTGTGCAGGATTAAGTGACTTATAAAAGAGATAAGTAATGAGAAAAGGAGGAGTTGTGAACAATTAAAGGGTTTTTGTTTTGTTTAGTTTTACTAAAGAAGGAGAAGAAAGGGGGGGGGGGGGAAAGATGTGAATGTATATTAAGAAGAATTCAAGCAGCTAAATAATTTCTGTGTTATACCAAGGCAAAAAAAATGCTTGAGGTAGAAGCACTACCAGGTAATAGAGGTAAATATGATTAGTAGAGTTAAAGTTTAGAAAGAACTGACTGTGGTCAGGAGGGAGTGGGTTTCTCTAAGGGAAGTTTCAAACAGAAGCAAAACTGAACTCGAAAAGGAAGGAACCTTAAGTTTCCCCAAAGACTAAATCTGGGGTTGGATAATAGCTGCTAGGTGCTAAATTTTATATATAACATTGGTCAAGCTATACAAACAAAAGCACCAGAGAGTGATCCTCTATGTCTAACTGTATCTTAGATCTATAGATCCTCTATCTCTTTAAGTGTACAAAGCTACCTATAAAGCCTAACCTGTGCTAGGTATATATACAGAGCAGAGTGGATAGAGCCCTGGACCCAGAATCAAGAAGATGTGAGTTCAAATTCAACTTCAGATATTTACTATCTGTGTGACCCTGGGCAAAAAGCAACTCCTGTCTAATTTCCTCAATTAGTATCCAACGAAGATACTAATTGCACCTAACTCCCAGGTTTATTGCAAGGATAAAATGAAGCTATTTTTGTAAAGTGTCAAAGTTTCATATCAATACTGCCTTAATATCATAATGTAAGTTCCTTGGGGACTGAGATAGTTTTTCTCTTCTCTTCATATCTGTAGGGCCTATCAGAATAGGTGGCACATAGGAAGTGCTTAGTACACATTTGTTTATTGATTGTTTATTCAAGGTCATACAGGTAGTTAATGATAGTACTAAAGATTTGAACCTAAGTACTCACCTTAATTTTTGTTGTCTAATATCTATAAATACAAAGTTAGGACAGAAATTTATATCTTTATTTGTACCTATATCTAATCATGTTTATATGATGCATTAATAATCCTTCAAATTTCAGCCATTAATTTCGACTCATGCAATAATTCTTTAGAGGTAAACTTCACAGTACAATGAGGTCAGGCCTTGGAGTCAGAAGGATTTTGGTCTATAAATCTGTCCTCTAATACATAATGGATATTTGAGACTGGATAAGTCAGTTAGCTTTATTACAGATGAATTACAAATCTGAAAGAGTTTGCACATCATGGAACTCCCTACACCGTTTAAATGAGAAGTCTGGAGAAAATAATAACAATAATATTTATCCTCAGTTTTAATTTACAGTTTTTCATTCTGTATGAGTTTAATAACTCATGTTCAATAAATGAGCAAACATTTAATTGAAATACTATTTTCTGCAAATCTCAAACTATGAGAAAGTGAAAGAAATACAAATAAGTTAATTTTTCTTGGTCTTAGTTTCTACAACTGTAAAATAAAGAAATCTTGTACTAGTTGATCTCTAAGGATCTTTCTTGTTATGATGAATCTTGATTCTGTTTAGAAACTATGTAGTGAGTTGGGATTTATTCCAGGAATGCAGGGCTGGTTCAATATTAAGAAAACTATCAGTATAATTGACCATATAAATAACAAAATTAACAGAAATTATATGATTATCGCAAAAGATGCAGAAAAAAGCCTTTGACAAAATACAGCATCTGTTCTTGTTAAAAACACTAGATAACATATGGATAAATGGAGTTTCCCTTAAAATGATAAATAGTATCTTAAAATGCATTATATGTAATCATCAGCAAGCATTATATGTAATGGGATAAGCTAGAAGCTTTCTCAGGAAAATAAGGGGTGAAATAACGATGCGTATTATCACCACTATTTCATATTGTACAAGAAATGTTAGCTTTAGCAATAAGAGAAGAAAAATAAATATAAGGAATTAGAACAGACAATGAAGAAACAAAGCAATCACTCTTTATAGACAATATGAAAGTATACTTGGAGAATCCTCAAGAATTCACTAAAAAAAACTACTTGAACCAACAACTTGAGTAAAGATACTGGACATAAAACAAACCCACATAAATCATCATCATTCTATATACCACTAACAAAGCCCAGCAGCAAGAGATAAAAAGAGAAATTTTGTTTAAAATAACTTTAGATGTATAAAATATTTGGGAGTCTACCTGCAAAGATAAACCCAGGAATTATATGAACACAATTACAAAACACTTTTCACACAAATAAAGTGAGATATGAACAATTAAAAATGTAAATTGCTTATGGATAGAGCAAACTAATATAGTAAAAATGACAATTCTACCCAAATTATTTGTTTAGTGCCTGTAAAGCCAAGCACAAGCAGCTTTCCAGAGGACTGCTGCTGTGAGTAGCTTTAAGGTTTAAATCACATAATATAGTGAACTCTCTATTTATTCAGCAGTAAACTTAAGTAAAACATTCACAGAAGCCAAAGTACAGCATTCACAATGATATAACATAAGAATTTATCCCTAAAGTGGTCACATAGTTTTAAACAAAAGATTTCATTCAGTAAGTCCTTTCAATCACCCTTAAGGAGCAATCCTCCTTACGGGACATAAAGTACAAAGGTCAAAGTTTTCTCACCCCTATGTCACATTGCCTTAATCTCTTAGTCAAAAAAGTTTTCTTTCTTCTTGATTGGAAATTTATTTCCAATCATCCTTAACTCAATCACCCTTAAGGGGTACAAGGTACAAAGTACAAAGTTCTCCCACCCCTAGACCACAGTAAATCATGATATTCTCAGTCACCACTAAGTATCCAAGGAAAGGTCTTTTCATCTTGACTTGAGGCTGGCTCCCAGATTCCATGGTTCCTCTTCCATGATCGCAGCTCTTGCCTGAATGTCACCTGGATTCACAGCTCTCAGCTTCTTGTCCAGCTCCTCATCTAGTTCCCCACCCAGTTCCTCATCCAACTTCCATTCCATATTGAAGATCACAGTGTCCTGTGCACCTCAAGTCCTTCACAGTTTCCGTTTCCATGAAGACAAAGCTTAATAAAGGCAAAACAACATTCACGCACATTGCCAATACCATCATCAATTTACCTTCTGCCTATGAAATCAACACAGACCCACAAACAAGGTCTCAGAACTCAACACAAATCATTAGTATGGTCCCAGTACCTCTGCAACCATCCTCCAGGACTTGTGTAAGCATACAATAAGAAAATCCTCCTTCAGGGCTTCCAGTAAGTTCCCAGGGCTTCTGTATAAAGTATCACAAACACAAATCAACAAAGACACACAAAGTGTCAACCACCATGGGTGTTCCCTTCTCAAGTCTTCTCTTTTCCAGCTGTGCTCAGCTTTTTTATGGTCTTTAGATCCTCCCTGTTCCCCCCACTTCTTACATTCCTCCTGTTTCTGTCTTTGGCAAGTCCCTCCCAATGTGGGATTCACAGGTTCTGTTTCT
Source organism: Pseudochirops cupreus (assembly GCA_028627135.1). Classification (NCBI taxonomy): domain Eukaryota; kingdom Metazoa; phylum Chordata; class Mammalia; order Diprotodontia; family Pseudocheiridae; genus Pseudochirops; species Pseudochirops cupreus. The sequence goes on from CM053580.1 coordinate 107,612,238, forward strand.
TGACAAAGACTTGATATAATCACTGGCAACATTCAAAGACACTGGAACTTATATGAGATTCTAAGTACTCATTTGCTTGTGATTACAGTGCCATACCAATCAAGCTACCAAAAAATAACATTTTTATTAGATTATTTAATTTTAGTTTTCACCATTAACTTCCATAAATTTTAAATTCCCCCATTCCCTCCCTGCCCAAGACAGTATGCAATCTGACATGGGTTATACACATACATTCTTGTTAAACACATTTTCACATTAGTCATGTTGCATAAAAGAATTACATTGAATGAAGAAAACCCATGAGAAAGAAAAAAAAATAAAACAAAACAAAACAAAAAAAAGAAAATAGTCTGCTTTTTTTCTGCATTGCAACTCCATAGTTCTTTCTCTGGATGTTGCTGGCAAAAAACAAAACAAAAAAACAAAACAAAGAAAACCTATCTGTAGATAGTTTATCTGTCAGATTTTTGGAGAATTGAGGAATTTATGAGCAACCAAGAGATAAAGAACATGATGAAATTCAAAATGGATAATTTTTATTGCATTAAATTGAAAAGATTTTTTTCCCCACAAAGTCAATGCTACCAAGCTTAGGGGGGAAGCAGAAAACTAGGAAAGACTTTTTTCAAATAGTGTCTCTGATAAAAGCCTTGTTTCTAAAGTATAGAGAAAACTGAGTCAAATTTAAAACAATTAAGTCATTACCCAATTGACAAATGGTCAAAGGATCTGAACAGGCAGTTTTCAGAGGAAGAAATTAAAGCTATCTATAGTAATATAAAAAAAAA
>CM053580.1:107613528-107647720 GCA_028627135.1 Pseudochirops cupreus
CTAGATGTGCATGTAAACATATGAAAGGAGTCAGCAGGGGGAGACTGAACATGCATGAACAAGAAAAATTTGATGAAGCAACATCCTTAAGAGACAGAATAAAATTGGGAATAAACACAGGAGAAGTTTATGCAACAGAAGTATTGTGAGTAAAATCTCTCTTGTTTTGATTTTTCTTTCTTCCTCCTTAATTTTATCTGCTCATAGTCCCAACATAATATGATCAACAAATAAGTGATAAAGGCAGAGAATGAAACTTATATTTAGTTTAAATAAAATACTTTAAAATCACTTTACTTCTTCCTTCTGGATGTACTAGTAAGAAATACTTCTTAATACTGTGATCATTTTGTTCTGTTCTACACAAAACTGCCTGATTTGTCTACTCCAGACATGCATGTGATAATATTTGCTTCTTTAAAAGCTATAACAATTTTCTCACGTTTATTCTACCAGATATAAACTTCAAAGCCTAACATTGGAGGTCCTACATCAATGAATTCATCCCCATAGTCTCACTTTTCCAATATCACATTAGACAATTTTCCAAGAAAACATTCACGCTTCTTTTATCCTTGAATTTTTATCTTTATACTCTCCCTATTATTCAGTGCCTTCCCTATTGATGTAAATTAATGATAAGCCTTTACATTTTTTTTTTTTGCTTTTTGGAGGGGGGAAGGTAGGGCAATCGGGGTTAAGTGACTTGCCCACAGTCACACGGCTAGTTTTTTGCTTTAAATGTCTGAGACCACATTTAAACTCAGGTTATCCTGACAGCGGGGCCTGTGCTCCATTCACTGCACCAGCTAGCTGCTCCAATCATTACATCTTTCACTAGTAAGTTACGACTCTCCTTCCTTGAGATTTCCTTCCTAACTCTTTTTACATTCTGATCTCTCTTACAACCCACTTCACTTTGTAACATACTAAATTATTTTCTCCTCTACATTAACTTGTTTTGATGAATGGCATACTTTGTAATGATTTTCCCCTCTCTTTATTCATGAAGATTTTTTTCTCTCCTTTTAGAAACCAATTGTTCCTTTATTTACCCACTCCCTTTCCTCTGAAACATCCCATTCCCACTAAAGCACACCTTAGAATGTCTGTATAGTATACAGGCACAATGAGATCTAGTTAAACAAGAAAGGAGGGAAGGAAGAAATGAAGGAAGGAAGGAAAGAAGGAAGGGAGGGTAGGAGGAAGGGAAGGAATAAAGGAAGCTTAATTTTCACTTCCTGTTCTAAAATCTTACTTTGAAGTTATCAAAAGCGTTATATGACATTGGTGACACCTACTGATAAGGGATATCTTGACTCATCTTGAAGGTCTTTGAATATACATAAATTAGAAAGCTGATGTCTGTTGTACAGACCAAGCATAAAAATTGTGCCTTTCATCATCACTTTCAAAGTGTTCTGGATTGTGATCTGTCCTTGGAGAGGCTACATGTTTAATATTTAGTCCATTAAAGATTTTTAAAAGTGAGCTGTTGCTCACTGAGGCATGTATTTTGGTACTGAAGTCATGCAGCTAAATTCTATTAGAAGGCTGAAGAATCTACTTGACTTTTCAGAATGTTGATCTAGGCCATTTGAAGTGAATTGCAGTGAGGCAGAAAATGCACTTTATAGTTTGCTATGCTTGAGATAATGGAACTACTTTATTTAAAAATGAAAAGATTATTTAAATACAATTTTCTGCTTCATAAACAAGAGTCCTATATCATTTGGAATGTATAGTTTATATAATACTTATCCTTGAAGCTGTATCCCAGCACAATATTTCAACAAACTTATCTTTCATATTGCCCAAACTTATTAGCTCAGAATATTCCCCCTTTAATTTCCCCAATATCAAATCTTCAGCCTTTTCATATTACAAGTTTTTTTATACTCCCCCCAAAAAACTCATGCTTTGCTTTTTATCATCAGTATGATAAGCTAGTCTTTGACCTGAAAATATCTTTCCTGAACTATTTCATCAGTTAAAAAAATTTTTCCTCTTCCTAAACTTAACTAATTTAGAATGTCTTAATTTTAATGGTATGTTCTGTTCTTTTGTCTTAAAGACATAAACACTTCCATTGGAATCTCATGTTATCTTCCTTCCTTTCTTCCTCCTTGCCTCTCTCTTTTTTCATGTCTTTTTTTCTTTAACATTGAATTAAAGTTATGTTTTTCATTTTTGAAATACTGAGCATCTTTTCCCCTTACTTGACTCAGACAGACAACACCCTAGTTAAAGCACTCATCACCTCTCATCTGTAATATTGAAGTAGTCTATTAATTAATTGGTATTATTTCCTTTGAATTTCCCCAGTCCATTCCATCGTTCAGACAGCTGACAAAGGGACTTTTTTTAAGCAAAGGTCTGACTATATAATCCCCTACTTAAAAAGCTTCAGTGATTTACTACTGACTCTAGAATAAAGAATAAACTTTTTTTTGGGGGGGGGGTCATTTAAAGACCTTCACAATCTAGCTTTAGCCTGTATTTCCCGATATAATGAATAGACATAACCTTTATACAATTTGTGTTCTAGCCAAATTAATCAGCATGATGTATGTGCTTGTCTGTGTGGATGTCATTGCCTTCCTTAAAGAGAATGTAAATCCCTTAAGCTAAGAAACTGTTGGAGGTAGAACCAAGATAGTGCAGTAAAAGCAGGAAATTGCCTGAGCTCCCACTCCCACCACCTCTAATACCTTTAAAATATGACTCTAAACAAATTTTATAGCTGCAGAACCCACAAAGTGACAAAGAGAAACAAATCTCCTTCCAAAGGCAGCCTGGTCAGCCAACAGGCAGGGTCTATCACACCAAGCTTGGAGCCAAGCACAATCTCATGTGAGCCACATGGTCTGAGACATAGGGCAGCACCCAATGGACAGAGAAGACTTCAGGAGAGTGAATCATTGGCACCTGTGATCATTTTCTGACTTCTTAACCCATAAACACCTAAGAGAAAGTAAAAGGTCAGTGGGGACCTTTGTTATAACTGGGTGACAGAAGAGCATGATCCAGCCCCTGCCCTTAGGGCAAGAGGTGGCAAAGGTAACAGCTGCAGCTGCTGCTGTAAATCTGCCTCCAGAGCTCCTGGCCTGGAGGTCAAAGGTGGAACAAGTAACCATTCAGAGGGTAATTACTCTTGCTTTGACCTGCTTGGACCTGGGCTGCACTTGTGGCTGGTGGTCCTGGGGTGTTTGGCCAGTGTGCCAGAGTTTGGGATGTCTGTAGAGAAGGCACCCGCCTCATAGCTCTGACAATATTTGCAAAAATGCTCCTCGGGAAGCAGAGTTATACCATGGAAAAGAGCTCAAAAGCCAAGTAATTGGCTGGCAAGGTGAGAAAGCAGAGGAAGTGAAATCAGACCATAGAATCCTTTTTAGGGGACAAAAAGGATCAAAACACAGAACCATAAGTCAATGAACTCAAAATACCTGCATCAAAAGCTTCTAAGAAAAATATGAATTGGTTACAGACCATGGAGAAGCTCAAGAAGGATTTTGAAAACCAAGTAAGAGAAGTAGAGGAAGAATTGGGAAGAGAAATAAGAATGATAGAATGATGCAAGAAAATCATAAAAAGTGAATCAATAGCCTGCTAAAGGAGACCCCAAAAAATACTGAATAAATTAACACCTTAAAAAACAGACTAACTCAAATGGCAAAAGACGTCCAAAAAGCCAATGAGGAGAAGAATGCCTTGTAAAGCTAAATTTGCCAGATGGAAAAGTAATTTCAAAAACTCACTGAATAGAATAATTCCTTCAAAATTAGATTAGAGCAAATGGAAACTAAAGACTTTATGAGAAATTAAGATACTATAAAACAGATCCAAACAAATGAAAAAATGGAAGGCAATGTGAAATATCTCCTTGAAAAAACCACTGATTTGGAAAATAGATCCAGGAGAGACAATTTAGAAACTGTTTTTATATTGAATTTGTATCCACAGAGTTTAGTAGAGTATCTACAGCAGAGTAGGCCATTAATACTTTTTGTTTTGACTACTACCATCTCCTTAACCCTCACTTGTCCTTTTTTTTATGTCCTTTTTCATATTTTTTAAATCTTTATACTGGTAGACATTGCTTCCCTTTAGCAAACCCCAAAACTTTTACTGAAACTACTGGGTGTCCTTGCTTTAAATATTTTGCATTTTATTTTCATATCGTATGTTTCGCTAGAGCAGAGCTGTAGCTGGCAATCTTAGTGTTTCTTACTTCTGAATTTTAGTTTTCTTAATTTCCTTCAAAGTTTACTTTATGTTTTATTTTGTAAAACCTTTCCTAATATCCACTTGTCCCCACTTTAGCACTTCTTCCTAAAATATATATCATTTTTTATATGTTTCTGATACACATAAATACATGGTATTGGTTCTCTAATGCTTAAGTCAGTGTTTGGTTCATAGTAGGAAATTAGGAAAGTCCCATGAAGTTGCTGCAACTTGCAGCAATTTTTAGTGATAACACTACTGGTATTTGAGTTGAAAAATTGCCACTCAGGTCTCTGTTATAGTATCTATTACTTAGATGGCATGATGTTGTTGAGACAAAATAATTGTTTATTTTACCTAGTCCTTAGTCATTAAATAAGTGTGGCCTCACACAAACTGAAACCTGGGACATATCTGAATTTAGGAAGGTCATAGTCACTGCTTCCTAGGGCATGACCAGCCAGCTTGACTTTTATCTTGCAAATGAACTTTGATGACTGAAAGAGAAAGTGAAGCTGATGACTTTAAATAGTTCTGCTCCACTTATCTAATTCAAATGTAAGTCAAGATATCACTCTCATGACTGCATTGGTCCTCTTTGAGAACGAAGGATGAATAAGAACAATGTTATATTTGAAGTCAGAAGATATGGGTTTAATATGTCCAAAAAGCAACTCATTACTTTTCCCCTTAAATCTTTTCTTCCCTCTCTTCTCTTCCCTGTTATTGTGGAGGTCAACACCATGTTCCTAACCCTTAGGCCCACAATGTAGGAGTCATCCTCAACCTTATTCCTTCTTGTCCCACCATAACCTGTCTATTCCCAAAATCTGTTGATTTTGTGTCTACAATATCTCTCCTCTGACACTATCATCACTCTGTTGGTAGATTCTCACCACGTCATACCTGAACTTTTGCAAAACTCCAATATATCTTCTATTCAGCAAACAAAGTGATTTTGCCAAAGCACAGTTGTAATGGTGAGGGAATTTGAAGGCCCTCCCTGCTCCTTAATGGACCTTACTTGGAGCCCAACAAAAGAAGCTTGCTTAGGGGAGGCTTGCTTTTCAAGAAGACCCACACTTTTTGTTACTTTGTAATTAGAAAGTGGGTCATGAAGGTTGTGATGTCATCTAAAGCTAGAGAAGGCTATAGATAGGTACATACATAGATATAGATATAGATATACTCACACATAAATATACACGTATACATGTATGCACATATACATATATATGTATACGTGTATATATGTATGTATGTATGTATGTATGTACCTTGAGGTGAGCTTTTGCTTTGGTGTTCATTTGTGGAAAGAGTTGTGTGATTTGGCCAGATGAGATTCTGGGTAGCCATTGAGCCTCCCCAATTTAAAAAACCAAGATATTGGTAACTCTCTCTCTGGTAACTAACACTGTGTGTATGTAATGGTCAAACAACTAGAAGCCCTCTCTGTTGGCCTATTGAATTGTGTTATTTTCTCTGTCTGTATTTTTTGTCTGCTTGTAATGTCTATTTCTATTTTCTGAAGTTCGGTGTGCTGACTTTTTCCCGTGAACTAAGTGAATGATACATATGTATGTTTGATTAAAGTAAGAGTACTAAACCCTTTTGAGTTTCTTTCCTTTAGAAAAGCAGATCAAAGAACCTGTGCTAGCAGCCATCCTGGGTATGCTAGGGTACTTGCTGTTACTAGAGTTCACATCACACTCCCGTCACCTAATTACACTCCAATGGCTCTCCATTAACCCCCAAAGTCAAATCCAAAATGCTCTATAAGACAAAGTCCTTCATATCCCCTTTTTATTCTCCTTAAAATTTATTTCCCAACATTTACTCTTCTACCAAGTATCACTGACCTCCTGGCTGTTCCATGTACACTTGGCTTCAGACATTTCCTCTGGCTGTACTCCATGCCTAGAATGCTCACCTTCCTTAACTCCATCTGTTGATTTCCCTGGCTTCTGTCAGATAATCTCAAATAAAATCCCCATCTTTTACAGGAAGCCTTTTGCAAGCCCTCTTAATTATTGCTTATTTTTCCCGTTTGTGGTTTATTTGTTTGTGTATGTGCATGTGTGTATATAAACACACATATATGTGTGTGTGTGTCTATGTGTGTAATATTTATATATATGTATATATATATATATATATGTATATATTACACACACACCTGTACACACACAGACACACACACACACACACAGACACACACACACACCAAATTTGTTTACATGTTGTCTCCCCATTAAATAGTAAGCTCTTTGAGGCCAGGAATTATCTTCTGTCTCTTTTTGCATCCCAGTATCTATCACAGTGGCTGGCACACTGTAGGTGTTTAATAAATATTTATTGGTTTATAGATTGATCTTCAAAGGCATTTATTGCATATGGAACAGTCCAAACATTTTAGCAGAGCATTTAAGAATGTACAGATGTTATCCAGACCAGTGCATGAACTTCATGCTAGTGGTTTCCGTAAAAGTCAAACTCCTTCAGCAAGGGAGTTGTTTCCCTTTTGTATTTGATTTTCCCAAGGCCTAGCACAGTCCTTGTTGCATAGTAGAATCTTTGCAAGTCCTTATTAATTGATACTCTTCTCCCCAACCTTTCCCTGAGTGTGCCCTGAATTTTTGTACTACTCTGCCTTGTCTTCTTAACATGATTATCATTGTCATCTAGAAATAAAAGAAACCTTAGAAACCATTTAATTCAAATCCCAGATTTTATAGATAAGGAAAGTAAGGAACAGGAAAGCATTGTGCACTGGTCAGAAAGTGAGATTTATAATCCCAAATTTTGTGAATTGATTTAAATAAAATATTTTCATTCAAACCTTAACACAATCCTATGAAATAAATAATACAAATGTTTTTAGACATCATTCTACCTTCCCCCTCCATCTTCTTTCCATTTAACCTTCTTCCTGTCACATGCTCTGGGTCAGCTAGCAAGCCCTGAGGTACTTACTTCTCACAACTCTGAAGCTTCCTAAATAGGGACCTCACTGTTCTGACTGTTCAGTGCATTATTAGTTGTTATTGTTCAGTTGTCTTTCAGTTTTGTCTGACTCCCTCATTTGGGAATTTTCTTGGTAAAGATACTAAGTGGTTTTCCATATCCTTCTCCAGCTCATTTTACAGATTAGGAAACTATAATAAATAGTTAAGCAATTTGCCCAGGGCCACACAGCTATTAAGTGACTGAGGACAGATGTGAGCTCAGGAAGAAGAGTCTTCCTGACTTTTAACCTCACACTCTATCCACTGCACTACATAGTTGTCTTTTTCGTGTTTTATATGAGCAATTAACCTAACCAGTCCCATCCATGCTTTATATGCTACCCAAGGCATTTTCTTGTAATTTGATTTGGTAACCCCTTTGATCTGCCTACCATATTCTATCTTTGAAACTATGATTAAGTCAATACCCTCATTGATATTGGGAAGGGCATGCTAATCAGCCTCTTTATGACTCTAGTTACCACCCTGGCTATTTCCCAAAACAAAACACACTTTCCTGGTTCCCAGTTTGCCAAATATATTATTACACTCTTTCAGAATGTAAGATACTTAAATGCAGGGACTATCATATTTTTATATTTATATGTCCAAAATTTGACATAGTGCTTGGCGCATTATAATTGATTCATATATTTTAAATTACATTAATTATTCAACTTTATAATTAATAAAATGAAGACTTCGAGAGATCATTTTTTTTCCATTACCACATATGTGTCAGAGGCAGAATTTTATTTATCTTCCTGATTCAAAATCCAGCACTTCTGGTTGCCTCTGTAATTCATGGATTAATGACAATATATAGTTACATTCTCTAACACAGTCAAAGACCAATAAAATTGTTTTGTTTTATTTTTCTGTCCCCAGTCCTAGTGTCTTGTACAGAACAATTGCTTAATAAATGCTTATTCAATTGATTTGAATAGATTCAAACAAGATAAACTTTGTAACCCATGGTCTATTAGGCAAATTGACAGCTGCAGATGAGAAACCAGTAGATGGTCAATTATATGTGCATGAAAGCCTAGAAATTGACGTGTTCCATTTATAAGAATACATATGATGTAGACTGACGTTTGTAAGAGAATAATTCATGGAAGTATACCTAAAACTCCTTGTTTCCCTTTGCAAACCACTCAGATGGTAAACAAAAGTAGCCAAAGTTGATGTTATTTGAATTTACAGCCTGGAACAGGCTTTGTATTTTAAACCTCTCCAAGTATTAGCTCTGAGAAAATTGCTTATATTATTTATGCATTTGGAAAATATTACCACTCATTTCTAAAAGTCTTCTGGAAGCATATATATAATCATTAATAAGCAGGATTGCTGTCAACTGGTTTAAAAGTTTCTCATTGAAATAGTTTGCTGAAATGAATTAACATCAACTGTTACTAAAGTGTTGCTAAAATTAAGATATGTTTCAGAGAAAAAAGACAGTGTTTTATGTTGAGTTTTAATAAACTATATTTGAAAATAGACTTATATAAACTTAGACTATGTTGCATTATACATGAATAAAATGGAATTGTTTAGCTACCTTTGACAGAAGTCTAAAATAGGGCATTTTAGTGGGATTTAATTCTTTTTACTTTAATAATAAGTGATTTGTCCTGGAATATATATTTGACTTAACCCATGGCTCAGAAGAGTTGCAAAATCTGGAATTTCTCAGATCTAACTGAATCTTGGGAGTTGTTTTTGTTGTTGTTTTGTATAATTTTATTGGCCTATGGTGCCATTTGTGGTTTTTTCCTAGAGATACTAGTTTGTTCATGAATGGTTTACTATATACAAAAGAAAAAAAAATTCTCTCAACTCATTTATAAGCATTCTGACTAACTAGACAAGGATCACAGGATAGACTTTATTTAATATAACAAAAAAGAAAAATGACTCATACAAAAGCCTACAGTTAGGAAAGACGGATACAACCCCTGTTGTCAATTTATACCTCACCCGGAGTACATAGGTCTAGGAATTATAGCATTGAACCTGAATTCTGATCTCTTACAAGAGGAAACACTGTGAGTTTCTAGGAAGCTGATCAACCATTTCACTGTATCTAAATAAATCACACATCACAGAATGTGAGTGAAAGGCAATCTTTTCATATCTCTATGTAGTCTTTTTCCTCTTTCATACCCCATGCTCTGTGATACTCCCCTGTCTCCAGACCCCAAATGATTCTTTTTTCTAAATTAAACACACACATACATGCACACGCGCACGCACACACACACACACACACACACACAAAGATTCTTTTCTTCTTAAAATTTTAGTTCAAAATTCTCTCCTAGCATTACACCCACACACTGAGAAAACATAGAAAATGATGTCCATTATATGTATGTGACAACATGCAAAATAAATTTCCATTTTAGTCATATCACAAACAAATTTTTAAAAAGAAGGCAAGAAAAGTAAACTTCAATTTGCAATCAGAGTTCATCAATTCTCTCTCTGGAAATTAATAGTTTTGTTTTTTTTTAATCATGAGGCTTTTGGAATTTTCTTAGATCATTACATTGGTCAAAGTAGCCAAGTCATTCAGAGTTGATGATCATTACAACAGTGCTTTTACTATGCACAATGATCTCCAGGTCTTCCCACTTCCATTTGCACCAATTTTATATAGACTGCCATTTTCTAAAACTATCTTCCTTGTCATTTGTTATAATATGATAGAATTTCATCATAATAACATGCCACAACTTGATCAACCATTCCCCAGCTGAGAAGTATCCCCTCAATTTTAAAGTCTTTGCCACCATAATATATGTGTATACATGTATATATTTATATATACATATAAACAAATGCACATACACGTATATAAATATTTTGTAAATGCAGTTCCTTTTCCTTTTGTTTTTGATGTCATTATGGTAAAGACCTAGTAGTGATATTATTGGGTCAAAGAGTATGCAGAGTTTTATAGAACTTGGAGGTTGTTCCAAATCGTTTTCCTGAAAGGTTGGATGAGTTCAAAACTTCATTGAGAATTCATTAGTGTGGGGTGGCTAGGTGGCACAGTGAATAGAGCACTGGCCCTGGAGTCAGGAGGACCTGAGTTCAAATCTGGCCTCAGACACTTAACACTTACTAGCTATGTGACTTTGGGCAAGTCACTTAACCCCCATTGCCCTCCAAAAAAAGAAAAAAAGTGGAAAAAAAAGAAAAGAAAAAAGAATTCATTAGTGTAAATATTTCTACTCATCTCCAATATTTTTCATTTCTTATAGGTGTAGAGTTATACCTCAGAGTCATTTTAATTTGCCATTGTCTAATCAATAGTAATTTTATTAGATCAGTATTAAAAAAATACATCTATAGATAGTTTTGATTACTTTGTCTGAAAATTGCCTGTTCATAACTTTCAGCCATTTATCAATTGAGCAATTACTCGTATTCTTCTAAATTTGGCACAGTTCTCTATATATTTGAGAAATTAGGCCTTAGAGAAATTTGTTGTAAGTTTTTTTTTTCTTTAATTCATTATTTGTGGTACCTTTTATCAAAATAAGGTTTCCTTTATTATTTCTTTTAATAGATCAATTTTTGTTTTTCCTTTGTCTGAGGTCACGATTCCTACCCTTACCTTTTTTACTTTGGCTGAACATAATAGAGTCCACTCAAGCCCTTTGTTTTAACTCTGTCTTTCTGTTTTAAGTTTGTCTCTTGTAGAAAACATACTGATGGATTCTGATATCTAATCCATTCTGCTAGCTACTTCTGTTTTATGGGTGAGGCCATCCTATTCCCATCCATGGTTACAATTACTGTATTTTTCTCTCCATCTTATTTTCATGTTTGTCCTCTCATTCTTTTTATCATATGCCTCCTGAAAAGCCTATTTTGGTTTTGACCACTGCCTTCCATGATGATTTACCCTTCCTTTTTTTCATCCTCCTCCCCATATCTCTTATTTCCTTTCCTTCCTGTCTTCTCATTAAGAAATTAAATTTCTAAACGAAACAGTGTGTGTGTTTGAGTGTATGTGAGTGTGTGTGTGTGTGTGTGTGTGTGTGTGTGTATTCTTTCCCCTTTGAATCAATTCTGATGAAAGTGAAGTTCAAGCATTGCCTACCAGGCCCACGTCTCCCATTTTCCTTTCCACTTGTAATGGTAATTAATTTAGCAGGTACTTAGTCCTTAATTCACACAGAAGGTGTGAACTCATGCTCCTGTTGGTGACATAAGAGGAAGCGTTTGGCTGAGACAGAAAGCCAATGTGTGTGTGTGTATGTGTGTGTGTGTGTGTGTGTGTGTGTGTGTGTGTGTGTATTTAAAAAGAGCTCCAGAGGACAGACAGACAGAATCATGAATTTTCCTCCTGCTGGAAGGAGCAGAATTTTCACAGCATCTAGAAGCTGGGCTGCTGGACTGAGAACTCAGTTGGAGTTTTCTATGAGACCAGAATCTGGTGAAGGCTGAAGTTGCCACCTGGAAGGCTACCTAGAAGGCTGAGATTTCTTCTGGGTACTAGGGCCAACTGAAGGGCTGGAGGACTGAAGAAGCTATCACCAGGATCAGACTTTGTTTGTTTGTGACTTGGTTGATCCTTGAGTTCCCAGCAAGCGAAGTTGTGTAGGTTTTGAGATGTGCTGGACCATGTGAACTTCAGTGTGTAACAAGAACTGCTAGGAGGACAGGACCTGGGACCTATCTCCCTCTGAATCCAGGTGACTGTTTGATAGATTCAGGTAGGAGCTGGGACCATGGAAGGGGATCCAGGGAATCTGAGAGACCACCCCGAGACAAGGTGAAGAAAAGGCCTCCCCTTGGATGCATGATGAAATTGAAGTTTACTAGACATCAGGGCATGGAGGGTTTGTGTAATTTTCTAATGATTATATTTAGTGACTGATGACTAGATAACTGACTGATTAAGTTAATCTATGATTTCCCCATGAGTGGAAGATTGATTACTGAATTGTGAGATGACTGAATGACTGAGTGAGGAGGCAAACCTCCTTAGGGAAACCAGATGATTATTCTTTTGTTCTTTGTCTTCATACTGTGGCCACTTTGCTGAAAACGATGTGGCTATTTTAAATGTTAAGCTGTTGTGAACACTATATTATGATTTTCTGTGATAAGATGTAATGTTGTGAATAGTATATTGTGATTTGTTGTGAATATTTGCCTTGATTTGTAATGGAATAAATGGAATGTTCACTATACTATGTAATCAGAACCTTAAAAACTGTTCATAGTAGCAGCATTCTTTTGGGGAAGCTGCTCGTGCATGGCCTTACACCACTATAAAAGGACTTGCTTGTGCTCCTCCTCTATGTGAGAAAATTTCCCCCACTCTATCTCTCCTTTTCCCCTTATCTTAGTGCATGCCTCTTTCTTACGTCTTCATTTTTCTGGTGTTGATCCCAATATACTTGGCTGACACTTACGCCTTCTATCTATGTAGACCTCTTCTAACTACTTTCATAATGAAAAAGTTCTTAGAAGTTACATATATCATCTTCCCACTTGAGAATGTACACAGTTTAACCTTAGTGAGTCACTATGATTTTTCTTTCATGCTTACCTTTTAATTTTTCCTTTAAGATAAATGTCAAATTTTGATTCATCTCTAGTCTTTTCATTAGGGATTTTAATGTCATTAAATATCATTTATTTTTCTTGAAGGATTTTACTCAGTTTTTCTAGAAAGGTTATTCTTGGTTCTAATCCTAGCTCCTTTTCCTTTTGATGTATTATATTCCAAACATCAATTTCTTTATAATGGAAGTTGCTAAATCTTGTGTGATCCTGACTGTGGCTACATAATACTTGAATTGTTTCATTTTTGCTACTTGCAATGTTTTCTCCTTAACCTGGAAGATCAGAAATTTGACTACAGTATTTCTGGGAGTTTTCACTTTGGGATATTTTGGGATGTGATCAGAAAATTCCTTCAGTTTCATTTCACTATATGGATGTAAGATATCAAAGAAGTTTTCCTCTATAATTACTTGAAATATGATGTCAAAGCTCTTTTTTTTTTTAATCATGGCTTTCAAGTAGTCCAATAATTCTTAAATTATGACTCCTTGATTTATTTTCCAGGTCATTTTTTCCAATGAAATATTTCATATTTTAATTTTTTTTTATTCTTTTGAATTCATTTGATTGTTTCTTATCATTACATAATATTCTTGGCTTCCACCTGCCCAATTCTTATTTTTAAGTAATTATTTTCTTCAGTGAGCTTTTTGTACCACTTTTTTCTCAAATATTTGACCTATTCTACATTTTAAGGAATTATTTTCTTCAGTATTTTTGTGCCTCTTTTAACAAGCTATTTATTATTTTTTAACAAGCTGTTTCATTATTCTCTCTCTCCCTCCCTCCCTCTCTTTTTCCCTCCCTCCCTCTCTCTCTCTCGCTCTCTCCTTCTCTCTCTCTCTCTTTCTCTTTCTTTAACATTTCCAGAAATTATCATTAGGCTTAAGTCCAATTACTATTTTTCTTTGAGACTTTTTACCTTTAGCTGTTTTTATCTCATTGTCATTTCTTGAGTTTATGTTTTCATCTTCCCGGGCACAAAAATAAACATGGCAAAACCCTTTATTTTTGTTGTTGTTTGATCATTATTTCATTGTATTTCTTGACTCTGCTTTTCTTTCACTTTCTTGAACTTATGCTAAAGTTGGGTTCTGCTCACCTGGATTGGGAGGCATTGTCCCAAGCTTCACACTTTTTCATGGTGATTTCAGAACTAGTTCTGGGTGTCTACAAGTTTTCAATGCTTCTAAGGTGCTGTGATGAGAGAAGAGGTAAAGTCATAACTCTCCTGGACTTTTCTGTTCTTTACCCTGAAAAAACAAAAACAAACAAACAAAAAAAAACACCTTTTTTTTTTGCTGCAGCCACAAGTGCTAGTGTTTTTATTGGCCATGGAACTTTGACCGGGTCCCTTGTTCCCTCGTAGCTACAAGTACTATTGTTCCTCTATGCCTAGGAATAATGACCAGGACCCCTGCTCTCCTGTGAACCGTTAAAAGCACTCCTCTCTGCTCTGGAGCTAAGACCTACAACTGCATATGGGCAATAGAGTTGTCAATCAGTGCCAACTGAATCCAAAGCTAGCACAAGGGTGTCCTGCAGGGTCTCTTCTCATCAGTTATCTGACCCCACTATTATCTCTAATCTGAGAGCTCCGAAAGATACTGCTCCAATTGCAACCGTTATGGCCACCTCCAAAGCTTAATACTGGTATTTCCACTTTACTAAAGGCTAGCCCCAACCTGAGTCATAGATCTTTCCTTGAACTTCATAATTTCTCTCTGTTTGGAAAAATATCTCACTTTGACTTTTTGATGGATCTACCACTCCAAAATTTGATTGAGGAGTTATTTTAATGTTATTTAGAGGGAAATGTGAAGAGATCTAAGCCAGATTCCTGCCTGTATTCAGTCATCTATTACATTTCTTTTTAAAGGACATATCCACAGAGTATTTCATGTGTATAAATTAGTTATAAACTTCACCATCAACACAGAGTCAATGGTAGAATGTGGACCTAAGACAAGGCAAAGTACAACTGTTTAGAGACACACACATACCATAATAAAAGGACATTTCAGCAGTATTTAAAAATACTCTCAGCCAGAAGGCTGGAACAAAGATGGCAGAGAAGCCAGGAAGTTTTCTGAGCTCTCCCCAATTTCCCTAGGAAACAATGTTAAATCAAACCTCTATGTGGATTCTGGAGAGACAGAACCAACAAAAAGATGGATTGAAACATTGTTTTAGCTTAAAATAACTTAAAAGGATTTCAGGAAATGGTCTGTCTCACTGGGATAAAAGAGGAATGAAGCCTAGTATAGGCAAAGTCTTCGTAAGCCATCAGAAGGCTCTTATCCACAGCACAGATCAACAACCAAGGACCCTAGGTAGTGGCTCAGCAGAATAGTGGAATAATAGGCCAAAAGTGAGGCCTCCAGTCCCAGCTGTGAAGGAAAATTGCCTGCCATGGAACCCTGGCACAATAGGCTCAACTATACAGGGCCAGCCTATCACAATGGGCAAGCTGCAAACACATGAGACCCAGCTCAGAAAGCTAGTGACAAGGTCCTTGGCCCCTCATCACAAGGAGCTTCAAAAAATGGCTCTTGTGCTCAAGGAGCAGATTTCCAGTTTTCAAAATGAGCAAAAAACCTAAGAAGATTTTGTTATAAGAAATTGCAAAAATTTTAAATAAAACATAAACAAAGAGATTACATCAGTTTATGATGAGGATAATACACTATGACTAGGTGAGATTTATATGAGGAATGCAGGGCTGGTACAGTATAGGAAAACTCTCAACGTAATTGACCATGTCTATAGCAAAAATAACAGAAATGATATGATTATCTCCATAGATGCAGAAAAGTCTTTTGACAAAGTATGAAAACAATTCCCATTAAAAACACTAGAGAAAATAGAAGTAGATGGAACTTTCCTTAAAATGACAAGTAGAATCTACCTAAGACCACCAGCAAGCATTATATGTAATGGGAATAAGCTAGAATATTTCCCAATAAAATCAGGGACAAAATAAAGATGCCCATTATCACCACTATTCTTTTGTATTGTACTGGAAATGTCAGCCTTAGAAATAAGAGATGAGAAAGAAATTGAAAGAATTAGAATAGGCAAGAAGGAAGCAAAACTATCACTCTTTACAGATGATATGATATCATACTTAAAGAATCCCAGAGAATCAAAAACCTATTTGAAACAATTAACAACTTTAGTAATGTTGTAGGATATAAAACAAATTTACTTAAATCATGAGCATTTCTATATATTACAAACAAAGCCCAGCAACAAGAGTTAGAAAGAGAAATTTCATTTAAAAGATCTGTAGACAATATAAACTATTTTGGAGTCTACCCACAAAGACAAATGCAAGACCTACATGAACACAATTATAAAATACTTTCCACATAAATAAAATCAGATCTAAACAATTGCCATCAATTGCTCATGGGTAGATCAAGTTAATATAATAAAAATGACAATTCTAACTAAATTAAATAGCTTATTCAGTGTCATACCAGTCAAACTACCAAATAATCTCATAGAGCTAGAAAAAATAATAAAATTCATTTGGAAGAACAAAAGGTCAATAATATAAAAGGAATTAATGAAAAAATGCAATGGAAGTTGGTCTGGCTATAACATCTCAAACTATATTATAAAATGACATTGCTCAAAAAGTATTTGGTACTGGCTAAGAAATACAATGGTGGATCAGTGGAATAGATTTGGTACACAAGACGCAGAATTCAGTGACTATAGCAATCTACTCTTTGATAAATCCAAAGAACCTATTCATTTCAGGTTCTTTTCTTCAACAACTCACTCTTTGACAACAACTATTTGGAAAAGTGGAAAATAGTATGGCACAAATCTGGTATAGACCAATATCTCACAAACTATACCAAGACAAGATCAAAATGGGTACACGATTTAATTTTTTTAATTACTGAAACACATTATAAGAAAAAAGTACATTATAAATAAATATTGAAAATTAAAAAATAAGAAAATAATTAAAGCATATCATGTGCACAACAGAATGTAAGAGGATTCAAAATGTATAGCAATAAATTTCCATTTCAAGAAAATCTATACAATAAATACTGTATTGTGTTGAGACCTGTCCATTTTTACTTCCTTGTTAGTTTTCTTTTGATCTCTACTGTGCACTTTTTTACTTTGTTCTTTTTCCCCATTTCCCCCAGTTGCTGCTGAATGCAGCAATTAAGCAAAGATATATAGATTCACATATATAGACATATCTACTTTCCCTAATAAATTCTACTTCTCATCTTTGTTTTTATGTCTCTGCATGTCTCTTATTTCCTATGCGTCCTAACTCCTCTACTTCTACATGGTACCTTGCCCTCCTATTCTTGACCTCCCCCTCCCCCTTCAAGGATTCCTCCTTTATTCTCCAATTCCCATCAATCTGAACACTCTCAAACCTACCCTCTAAAGATTCCTCCCTTATCCTCCCAAGAACCCTCCCTTGTCCTCTCATTTCCATTAATCTAAACACCCTCCCATACTCCAAGTCTTTAATTTATTTCCTCACCCTCCCCTCTAGAGAACCCTCTCTTATCTCCCCCTCCTACCTATCCCTATAGTGTTTTATTTCTTTCTGAATTTAGAAGACATTTATACTCCTATAAATATATATGTATTGTTCCCTCTTGAACTCATTCCCTGTAAAAGTAGGTTTCCAGAACTAACAGAACTTTCAAATGACAACTTTCAGATGAAGAAATTAAAGCTATCTACATTCATATGAAAAAACACTGTAAATCACTATTGATTATAGAAATGAAAATTAAAACAATGTTGAAGAAGATATAGGAAAATTGGAACATTAATGCATTGTTGCTGAAGTTTTGAACTGACCCAACCATCCTAGAGGGCAATTTGGAATTATGCTCAAAGGGCTATAAAACTGTGTGTAGCTCTTGATCCGGCAACACCACTACTTCAATTGTATGTCAAAGAAATCATAAAAACAGGAAAAGAACCCAGATATACAAAAATACTTATAGAAGCTCTTTTTATGGTGGCAAAGAATTGGAAATTGAGGGGATGTTCATGAACTGGAAAATGGTTGAACAATTTGTGGTATATGAAAGTAATGGAATACTCTTGATCCATAAGACATGATGACCAGTTGGATTTCAGAAAACCTGGAAAGATTTATATGAACTAATGCTGAGTAAGTTGAGTAGGCAGAACTAGGAGAACACTGTACACAGTAACAACAACACTGTGCAATGATCAGCTATGATAGACTCTTCTCAGCAATGCAATGATACAAAACAATTCGAAAAGACTCTTGGTGGACAATGCTATAAACATCCTGAGAAAGAAATATGGAGTCTTAATGCAAACCAAAGCATGCTATTTTCACTTGTTTTGTTGTTTCTTTTTTTCTTTTTTGTGGTTTT
Organism: Pseudochirops cupreus; assembly: GCA_028627135.1. Taxonomy (NCBI): domain Eukaryota; kingdom Metazoa; phylum Chordata; class Mammalia; order Diprotodontia; family Pseudocheiridae; genus Pseudochirops; species Pseudochirops cupreus. The sequence goes on from CM053580.1 coordinate 107,631,752, forward strand.
CCTCTTTTGTTCTGATTCTTCTTTCACAACATGATAAGCTGAAATAGGTTTTATATGATTGTGCTTGTTTAAAAAATACCTTCACCTAGGATTAGGTGAGTTAATACGCCTCATAAAAATGTTTACAATATCCAATGAATTCCATACCTAATAAACAAAATCCCTGTCTCATCTCTGAAAATTATGTATTTCAAGATACTCAAAGCATAGTTTTAGAAATATTTTTATTTATTTTATTCAATATTTCCTAATTATATTTTAAAATGTTAAAAATTTTTAAAAACTTAAATTTCCAAATTTTCTTCATCTCTCCTGTCCCTCTCTCCTCCTTGAAAAGGTAAACAATTTTATATTGATTCTATAAAGAACCCAGTTGTTTCTGAGGAAGTGTGGTATAAAAGACATGCTACTCATTCTGTAGTCAAGAATCAATCAATCAGTCAATATGCACTTGTTAAGACTCCAGTTTATACAAGACATTCTAATAATCACTAGAGGTACAAACACAAAAATGAAATTGTGCTCTTCCAAAACTGGCACTCTAATGGAGGATAGTATATATGTATATATATATATATATATATATATATATGTATGTATATATGTATATGTATATGTATATGTATATGTATATGTGTATGTGTGTGTGTATAATTTTTTTTAAAAATACAAAATAATTTGGGGACATATTAGGAAAATCACATGGAACATGGCACTTTAGCTGACTATTTAAATAAACATGAGATCCTACTATGAAAATATGAGCACAGATTATATTTCAGTAACGGGGAATGGCCAATACAAAGTCTCTGATATGGGAGATGATAAATTATCTGGGTGGAATAATAACAAATTCACATTGGTTATAACACATAGCAGAATGAATAGAGTAATGTATTATGCACCTCACAAGATAAATTGAGGTTAGCTTTTGATTGACTTTAAATGCTTGAAGTCTCGTTTCAAAGACGGTATCTTGTATTATTCAAGTTGGCTTTCAGATCACATGTATTGGTTTGTTGTTGTTGTTGTTGTTGTTGTTGTTGTTTTAAGCCCAGGTTTCTTTTTAGGAGGCTGTTCCTTTTTGAATAATGTTAAACTTTACAATAACATGCAGAACTCATTATCTGCTATTGAGAACAGGAGGATACTCACACTATGTACATATTCTAGCAACGTAAAATTATATTAGACTTTGGCTTCAATAGCCATCTATATTTATGATCCCCTTCTCATAGGGAAAAAAAAAGCTTTTACATATGACTAATACTGACTCTTTCACACTAATGTGACTTTCCTGGTAGAGTAAATGGAACTGCACATAAATGAGTCTTTAAGGTTTTGTTAATTCCATGAAAGCTGACTTCCTTGGTATTTCTATCCATTGAAAAACTGATATTTTCAATTCAATTAAGTTGCATTCATTTCAACCATGATCCATTTTCCCTTTGGAAAAATAAATTTTGGTTTCTCTAAACTGAAGTTCCAATACCATGCTATTAAATGTTATGTATTGTAAGTATTCACATAATGACTCTGTTACATTTAAATGTCCCTGTTGAGTTGATCATTTGGAAATTTATCAGTGTTTTTAGAAACATGAAAATGTGAATGTTATTTGGCCCTACTATAATCTAATAATTTCCTTGAATGGAAGTCCTGGGGGTAGGGAGCAGGGATTTTGTGTTGCTTCTATGGCATTATTGACAAACTGTGCTTCTTTTAGGTTTTAAAGCTAGAAAGAGCCATAGTCATCAATCATAGAACCAGACCATGACTTATTTTTAGAGAAAACTGATTCTCTGAGTGAAGTGGCTTGTTCAAAATCACAGAAATAGCAAAGAAAACAGCTGAATCTTGAACCCAGCTCTTTTGACTCATAATAAGTGCTAAATAAATGTTTAGCATGATGTGTTTTCAGTACACTCTACAGCCTCTACATTGTACTAGAGCTAGAAGGGACCTCAGAAGCCATCTATTCAAATGCCCTCACTTTATAGGTAAGGAAATGGTGGCTCATAAAGGGTACATGACTTGGTGAAAGATACAAATGTGATTGGCCTCAGAACTGTATGTGATCTCAGGTCCTTTAAGTAGAGAGCTAGTCAGAGGTCTTCTTTACCATGGTATCTTGTTATATACAATATTTCAATAAGAATGTCTTTTTTCTTATTGAAATCACAGGGTTTTTTTTTCCTTCCAAATTCACAGATTATAGTGATTAAAAAGTTCTAGAGTTCATTTTCTACAACCACCTTTAGTTTTCAAATTCATACTGAGAAAGTTGCTCAGGCATAAGATGAGCTCTAGAAATGAGGACTTAATCTGATTCAATTGTTTTTTCTACTAATTTGTAATTTACTTTAACATTTTCATCCTTTCCCAAGAGAATATCAGAAACATACCATTCTCATCAATTCCATACTTTAAGACGTAGGAATATATTTTTATGCTCATTTTAAGTAGAGGGTGACATGCTTTTTTTTTTTTACTCTGGACAAGACAATTAATGGTTTATCTATAAAATAGACATCAGAGGGAGGGTTTTATACTATTTTATCACTGAAGTCCTGTAATGCCGTGCACAAGCAGCTTTCCAAAGAATGCTACTGTGAACAGCTTTTAAAGTTCTGATTACACAGTATAGTAAACACTCCATTTATTCCATAACAAATCAAGGCAAATATTCACAATAAATCAAGATACAGTATTCACAACACTACATCTTATCACAGTAAATCACAATGTAGTATTCACAACAGCTTAGCATTAAAATGGCCACATAGTTTTCACCAAAGTGATCACAGCATTTAGAACAAAGAACAAAAGAATAATTATCTGGTATCCCTAAGGAGATTTGCCTCCTTACTTAATCATTCAATCATTTCACAAGACAAGTCAGTCTTCCACTCATGGGGCAGTTGTAGGTTAACTTAATCATCACTAAGCATGTTAATCACTAAATACAATCATTAGAAATTTATACAAACCCTCCACCCCTCAGTCTCTAATAAACTTCAATTTTACCACTTCATTCAATATTCAAGGAGAGGCCTTTTCTTCATCTTGACTTGGGGTGATCTCTCAGATTCCCTGGATCCCCTTCCATGGTCCCAGGTCCTACCTGAATCCACCAAACAGTCACCTGGATTCAGAGGGAGACAGTTCCCAGGTCCTTGTCCAGTCCTCTGGGCAGTTCCCAGTACACACTGAAGTTCACAGTGTCCAGCACATCTCAAAACTTTTGCAACTTCTGTTGCCGGGGAACTCAAGAATCAACCAAGCTGCAAACAAGCAAAATCTGATCCTGGTTGTGCTTCTTCAGTCCTCCAGCAGTTCACCTGGCCCTAGGACCCAGAAAAAATCTCAGCCTTTCAGGCAGCCTTCTTGGCAGCAACTTCAGCCTTCACCAGATTCTGGTCCCACAGGAAACTCCAACTCAGTTCTCAGTCCAGAAAGTAGTAGCCCAGCTTCCAGATGCTGGGAAAATTTCCTCCTCCAGGAACCCACCAGGAGAAAAGGGCTCTTCTTATATATACACACACACATTAGCTTCCTGTCTCAGCCATCCCCTTCCTGTTATGTCAGCAACAGGAGATAGAGTTTACACCTTCTGTTTCTTTCACAGAGGTACTAAGTACCTGCTTACTTGACATAACAAAAAAAAAGGGGGGGGTTCTTCAAATTTAAATTAATTACCATTACAAGTCCCTTCTGAATATAAAGTGATATGCTTAGAAGGCTTTTATTTTAAATGAATTTGATTGATGTGTCTTTGACTTTTGAAAGAGATCCAACAAAGTAGTATACTAGAAGTGAAAGGTAAGCATTGTCCCAATGTCTTTAAAAATGAAGAGCATAGAGGCTGTAAACTATAGAATAGTCAATTGACAAATTAAAAATTATGGAACCTATGATCAAAGAGTAGGTTAGCGATCATCTAATGATATGAAATCATGAATTCAAAGAGCCAGCAGGGGTTCTTCAAGGATATGTCATGCCTACCTAATCTCATTTTTTTTTTATTAGTCAATAGTGGATAATAGCATGCAAAGTTGGGAGAGATTGTAAACATACTTGACGAAAGAGTTAGGATCCAAATTAGAGTACTGGGTTATATCTAATATAGTTAGTTCTATAGGGGTAAATCTAAACTCTTGCTCTTGAATACATGATGGAAAGGAGTGACTAGATAGCAGTTGTTCTGAAAAAAACATGCATCTGAAGTGTATGGTGGACTATAAATTCAAGTTGAGACAGTGGTGTAATGTGACAGAATGAAAAAAAAAACAATTCAATCTTGGATTATATTAGTAGAGGCATAGTTTCAAGGAATGAGAAGGTGATAATCCTACTATACTCTGCCCTCCTTATATCTCATCTGGATCATTTATGTCTAGAGAAAGGGTAACCATAATTTTGAGGGGCTTTGAGTCCATAACATGTGAGAATGTCATATTATCATTGAAGACATTGGGCATATTTATTCTGGAGAGTTAGTGGGGACATGATAACTTGGTTCAGGTATTTAAAGAGTTTTCATATTGAGAGATTAGATTTTTCCTCTGTTTGAGCACAGTCAGCATAAGAACAAGCTTTAAGTAGAAGTTGCAAAGAAGTCATTGATCATTATAAGAGAAAAACAAAACAAAACAGAACCATGAAAAAAAAAAACTTTACTGACATTAAAAACTGCGTAAAAGTGGAATATCCTGCCCTAAGGTTCATGTCTTGGAAGTTCTTAAAGCAAAAGCTTGAAAATAACTTGTCAGGTATTTTATTATGAAGATTGTCTTATGTATAAGTTGGACTAGATGGCATCCTTAATTCCTAAATCCTTTGATTCAGGAAATACTATACATCTATATTAATATATAAATAGACTAGATTTATCAGAGCATCTAAAAGTTTTACATATATATGTACATATACATATATACATGTGTATATATAGACATATATGTGTATGTGAGCATGTGTGACCATATGGAAGGATAAAGGCAAGGACTAGGTAATTTTTATCTTTTGGGGGATTTAGAATAAATTAAATTTGTCTAGACACAAGCAGTCAATAAAGTTTCAATGTTAAAGAAAAATCTCAGGGATCTATATTTGACACTGTCAAGTGTAAATGTTTTTTGATATTAAAAAATAATCATCAATAACATGGATAAATTCATAGATGGAGTACTTATCAAATTTGGAAATGACAAATAGCTAGGGAGATAAATAATATGCTGCATGATAAGAGTCAAGATCAGATGCAGTTCAGGGTTGCTGGGAACCCCAAGAATGCCAGGGTACAAGACAGAGTTTACTGAAAGGAATTCACACACTCAAACTGTCTTCCTGTCAAATTGCAAAGTTTATTGTAATGCCAGCTGAAGTCAGTGAAGTTCCTGCTCAGCATGCAAACTGAGGATGAAGCTGACAGTGAAAGGATCTGGGTGGGATTAAGGAGTGATAGTCTGGGGTGGGCCAGGTGCAACAGTGAAAGGAATATCGAGTAGGCTAATTAGGCTATCTAAAACAGATTAAGGAGTATGAAGTAGTCTGCGGTGGACCAAGTGAAAAGAATATCAAGTAAGCTAATTAGGTGATCTAGATTGGCTAGAATGGGGCAAGTGCCTTGGGCAGAGGCACCAGTGATCTGGGCTGCTGAAATGTACCGGAAAATTACCAGCCTGGTTTGCCTTCAAAGACATGCTTTTTTTTTTCCTTTTAGGGGTTCAGTTTCCATCACCCCATCAGATCTAAAATTATCCTGACAGGCTAGAACACTGGGTCAAATCTAATAAGATGAAATTAAGTAAGACTTTTTTTTTTTAAATCAACTTTAAAACTATGAGATGAGTGAGGCATAGATAGAAAGCAGTTTGTGTGAAACAGAGCTTTGAGTTTTAGGAAAACAACATAGGTCAACACTGCTTCACTGAAGTCTAAAAAGCTGATGTGAAATTTAACTACACATATAGAATCTTGGTGGGCATCTAGGTAGTACAGAGTATAGCGTCCCAGGCCTGGAAGTCTGACGTCAGATACTTACTACCTGTGAGAATCTGGGCACAAGTCACTTAATCCTGTTTACTTCAGTTCTTCATCTGTAAAATAAACTAGAGAAAGACATGGCCAAACATTCCAGTGTCTCCACCAAGAAAACCCCAAATGGGGTCACAAAAAGTCAGACACTACTGGAAGGACTCAACAACCACAACAAAGAGGCTTGGAGTAGAGGCTGGAGAAGTAAAAGACATTGCTATCTAAAGTACTATGATAATTACTGGATATTACACTTTATTGACATTGATTAGTTGGTGGGCATACAGAAGATGACAAAACTGAGGAGCCTTAGATTTGTTTTGCATGGCACAAGATTTTTGATCTAGGAGAAAGGGTAGAAGTTCCAAAGAGTGACATTTCAGCCTGATTAAAGTGGTGGTTTTGACAGGGACTTCTAGATCATTAGAGCTGTCTGACAAAGTAATAGGCTGCCTCAGGATTTTATGGATGCTTCCTCATTTGATTGAACACTGAGTGATTATCTGTTGGAGATACTGTGTAGGGAAATTCTACACAGGAACAAATTAGGTTCATTTTCCATGGTCCTTTCCAACTATTAGATTCCATGATTCAATGAACTTTAAAGAGATTCAAGACTTAACTTTTTCAATAACATGCTGTTAGTTTCATTTTCTTTCTCCCATCCTCTAATGACCTATTATCCTTTAGATTTGAATACTATTGTATGTTTTATTTTCATATGTATATGTATATATATATATATATACACATATATATGTATATATATATATATATAATATAGATAAATTACTATTTGATTCATTAAATTGGGTTATCAAAAGACTAAAGCAATAGCATTTTGGGTTTAGTATTGATGCCTATTATAAAGCTAAGGGCTGAACAGAAGATAAAAGATTCAATCAACCTTTTTACCTTTTCATGCTACATTATCACACAGAATATTCCCTGAGCTATATGATTTGATTTGATCTAACTTTCTCTTCCTCTTCATTCTCATGCTGTGCAGAAAAGGTCAGACAAAGCATGCAGCTACCTGTTCAAATATCAATCAAAGAAAAAGAATGTCATAGAGGTATTCTTTTGTCCCAAACCCCAGATGGAAGTGGTAGACCCTGAGGTGATAAGAAGAGTAAGGCTATGGAAAGGATTCTTTAGTGAATTAATTATAGCAGGGTGTCTTCCATCTGTCATTGATTTGGACTGGATAAAGGAAACCTAAGAGCAATGGTTATTTAAATTATCAAGCCTTACTAAGCATTCAAAATTTTGATATATGTATATAAAAGATGTTTAAAAATAATTTCAAAACAATAACTTAGAGACTTCTTTCTTTAGACTCACATACTTTATAAATCACATTTCTTTATAAAATGAAAATCACCAACTAACATCTGTTTCTTTAAGCTTTTGGGATTCTAGGAGGATTACAAGGTAGTAAAATAATGACATATCATCTTCCCAAGTGATATCCTACTGGCATTGACTTGTTTTGTTAAAGTGAAAATAAAATACTGCTTTGAAGCCAGGTAGTGGTTTTCCTGACATCATTCCAAATCACAGATGTCACACACTTGGAAAAAGTCTATGCCATTTTAAGGTCACATTTCTATTTGACATGGATATTTTATCTAGTTATTCTTTATCTACTGGTGGTTTATGTTGTGCAAAAATTTAAATTTTAGCCATGTTAAATATAGAGATAGAAAGTGTCTTAGAAAACATAGTCATGGTATGTGTTTGAGAAAGGGGTACGTGGGAAAACTTTTGGGGAAAAGGTAAGGAGAGAAGTATATTATATATTTTTAGTGTGCTTTACAGAGCTACATTCACTTTGTTAGCCCAGTAGGATAAGACTCCATTGAATGTGATTTGACTTTCTTATAAAATCACATGGTGTAATAAAGTTATAGCTATAATCAAATCTGAAAAGACTCAAAATTTGGTGAATATCAAATATTAGATATTTTGATTTTTATTCAATATGTCTTTCATAGTGACTGGCATATAGTATGGCATAATAAATGCTTATTGGTTGGTTTACTTAATGAAAACGGAATGAAAAGCTCCTGGACATTAAGGAATATAACATCTCTTGAAATATCATGAAGATCAGAGAAAATTTCAAGACTAGAAGAAGCTATCAATATCATTGGATGAAACAAAGAAAGTCATCTAAACTGGATTATTATTTTGTACTGTGGCAGAAGGATATAGCATGCATTTTATTTCACAAAAGAAGCAGTGAGGATTGTTTTTTAAGAGAAGGCAATTATCATATTTAGCACAATGTTTTGTTGCCTGTAACTTTACCTAATCTCATTGCTTGGTTGTTGTTGAATTAGAATAACTCTCAATGTTGAAATATTTCAATATGCTGTGTTCTAGAAACCCATTGTCAATTTTTGATGAACAGAAGGAAAAAATGTAACATAATGTTGTGGATAACTACAGAGTATAAAAATTTAGTAATTATGTCTCTCTATAGTTAGCCAAGAAAAACTTTCCATCTGGGCACACCTCACCTCAGTGCTAAAATTGAATAGGCTTTCTTTTTAAATTTCCATAAAATGATAAATTAGTAGGGCTATAACTATGAATGCTCCCCAAGGCCCTGATTTTAATTGGACATGTTATTTCATGAATTAAGGGAAAGCCATGTCAGTAATTTCCTCTACCCATGCAAATTGTCACTTTCTCTACATTTTACAATCTTAGAGAATTTCTTGAGGCAATGAGGAATTAGGTGACTTGCCCATGGTTACATACTAATCAGCTAACCTATCATTAAGTTTTCAGATTTTGTATACATTAAAACTGACATTTTTAGTTAAAAAACAAAGTGTCTTCAACAAGCTCATCAATAAGATACTTTGTCCTACTATCCAATGAAATAAGATGATACTTTTTAGAACATCCACTCCATTTCATGCCCTTGCCTCTTAGTTATATCTATTAATTTGTCAGTGAACAGGAACTAGAGAGAAACTCTCCAGCAATTTCTGTAATTCATCTGGAAGTTTTCTACATTGTTTTTCCTTGCTCTTTGGAAATTATAAGCAGCCAATTCCATAGATAGATTTAGATAGTTTCTTCTTATTGCAGAGTTACTAATTTTTTTTAGAATAAGGAACAAGGTAATAATTTCTAACATTTTTCTAATATATTTAATTCATCATTTTAAATAGATTATAGATTACAAATTCAGTCTTTTAAACCTAATATTTTTATTCCCTACAAACCTGTAGAGCCCAAAACGTAGAAATATTTGGAATCTGAAATAGTAAGACAACCTAAACCCTTATCTATGATCCATATTTATTTATGAAATTACATGTATTTGAAACCCTACAGAGAAAGAAATTAGAAATTTGGAAATTTTGAAATTTCATTATATTTTAGACCAGCACTTCACACTACACTAAGAAAAGCTCCAAATAGATATATGTCCTAGATATAAAAATTAACAAAAAAATTAAAGAAACAAGAAATTACCTTTCAAATTTATAGTTAGGGTGAGATTTCATGATTAAAGAAGTGATAGAGAAGATCACAGAAGATAAAATGGACAATTTAAAGTGTTAAAAAAGTTTTTTGACAGATAAATATAATGTAAAAGTTCAAAGGAAAATATCTTCAGAAAAATTCTCAGATGAAGATCTCATATGCTAAATAAATGATGAAAACTTAGATTCTTAAAAATTACTCTTCAATTGATAGTCAAATATATGACCAAGCAATTTTCAAAGAAAGCAATCCAAGCTATCAACAGTCATACCAAAAAAAAATACTTCTAATTACTAATATTTAGAGAAACACAAATTAAAGGAACTTTGAGTTTTGATCTCATATCTATCACACAGATAAAGATGTCAAAAAAGAAAAAAAAAAAAACCAGGAGCACTTCTGTTGAAGAAAGCTGTGAACTGAGTGAGACATTCTGGAAAGCAAGTTGGAACTATGCTCATGAAGTTACCATACTTTTCATACCCTTTGACCCCTCCATACCACTTCTTGGTTTATATTCCAAAGAATTCAAAGAAAGAGGAAAAGATTCTACTGACAAAAATACCGAGAGTAGATCTTTTAATGGTAGTTAAAAATGTAAATTAAAGTGGTAACCTCCGACTGAGGAATGGCTTATCGGATAGTGATATTTGAATATAATGTAATATTTGCCATAAATATGATGAAATGAACAATTTCAGAGAAAGCCAGAAAGATCTCTAGGAACTTGTAAAAAATGAAAGTAAGCAGTTATATGATGACACATTCTCTATTTAAAAGCAATGCTTTGATGTGCTCACTTTAAGAAAAAAAACATTTCATTATTTCAAGGATCTGGTCATTCCCTCCATTGGTCACTAACAAATCCCACAGACTCCTTGTTATGTCAATCACCTTGTTTACTAGTGCAGTATTCAAAATGAAATCTTGTATCATTTTCATTCCCTATTGGACTTAGCTTCCTCCTTTTCTAATCATACAGACCAGTGGTTCTCAACCCATGGGTTGCAATCCTTTTGGGGGTCGAATGACCTTTTCACAGGAGTTGCAGGGATCACCTAAGACCATCAGAAAACACCTATTTCCAATGGTCTTCGGAACCGAGACACCGCTCCTCTATCTGTCTCCAGGCGAGTCTGCCCACATGCAGATATGCTCACATACTAGTATTAAAGGGTCATGGCATTAGGAAGGTTGAGAATCACTGATATAGACATATACACACATATGCACATATGTATAAATGTAAACACACACACCTACATATGTACACATACATACATAGATATATACACATATATTACACATACATATTATTTTCACTCACTATTAATAAATCATAGATTCTATAGACATATATACACACATGTCTGTATCTATTGTCCTCCTTAAATAAATATTTTGCTTTTATCCTTTTGTATATCATTTTTTCATATAGTTTAGCACATTATCACATGCACCTTACCATAACTACTTCTTGATTAAAATTTCTATCATTTGTAATGTTGATTCTTCAAACACTATGAAATCTATCATTTCATTGTTATATTGAACCACATGGATAATACTGGCATTAAAATAGTGTGGGTATGTTCAGGGAGCATTTTGAGAATATTGAAAGATTTGTAAAAATTACCAAATGCAATCTGGACTGCTTTCTTCCTCCTATTTGATTTTGGGCCAATTTAATTGTCTCGTTTCACTGCTATTCCAAGCTTTATAAATAAAGGGAATGACTCATTGGGCTGCCTATCCAAGTGAATGCCATGACTAGGAAAATATGCGTTTTTTTTCTATTTTGATTACCAGGCTAATATCTTTTGAATGACTGAATTTAATTGAGGAGCATCTGTACTATTTTGTAACTTGATTAAATCTGCACAATTATATTTAGATTCAGCAGCATGTAGAAGATCACTTTATGTACAAAGAATTCTGTTTCTATTAAGATTTTGCACAACTTAGCCTCCATTTCAAGGGTAAGCACATGCACCACTAATTTAGATGAGTAAAGATGGATCATTGAGGTAAAAGGATGCTAAGAATTCCCCAAAATTTTGTGTTATTATTTTGAAAATGAGGAACTGCACAAATAATCAAAGAAATGCAAATCGAAACAATTTTGAGGTACCATCTCATGCTCACAAAATTTAGGGAAAGTCATTAAAAAAAAAGATATTCAATGCTGGCCAAGCTGTGCTGTTAGAATTGAAATCTGTAGCATCTTTTGAGAACAACATGGAAGTATTAATAAAAGTTACAATAGACATACTCACTGACTTAATTATTTCAACTGTTGGTGATATAAAAATAGTAAACATTTATGTGAGTTAACATTTTTATACTGCTTGCTATGTGCCAGACATGCTAAGGGCTTTACATTTTTTGGCTAATATCTCATTATGTCATCTGATTAATATGCCATGAAAATGTTCATCAAGAACACACCCACACAAATACATACCCATAAAAAGTGCTATTCAACAATTTTAAGTAAAAAACAGAATACTGTACATTAATATACTACTATTATGCAAATAAAACCAACATGCATCAAGTATACGAAGTACAATACATTTGGCCACTTTCACCTTCCCTATCCAAGTATTAGACATGGGAATTTTAGTACTGTCTAGGATCTATTCCTGTAATTAAAATGACTCTTTTTCTTTCTAATTCCATTGCTTCATAGCACTATTTTTCAATTTGGGGGTCCATTATGTTCAAACTTTAATTAATATTGAATTCAACAATTATTTAAAAGGTGTATAAGATGAAAAGTAATCACAGGGAAAGGATGGGGAAAATCATCATCCCAGGAACAGATCTTTCAAGGGAACCATATAAAGGAAGATTGAATACAATTAACTACTTCCCCCTGCTAAATGCTTATGCATAAATATTATTTGTATAAAAATACATTATAGTCCAAAAGTCATTAGGAGGAGATGTGGGCAGAGAGGTTATTGATCCGCATAGCAGGTTTAGGAAGGAATATGAATAGTTAAGGGGCTAGCCATAGTCACAAGCAAAACAAAATTTAGTGTAGAAAAGAAAGATATGAAGGAAAGATTGAAAGGAAAAAAGAATAAAAATATCATCATAGATGAAACAAGGAGAAATGAAGAGCTACAACAGAATGGAAACAGGTTGATTTAGATATCACAAATGTTAGTCAAAATAACTCTCTTTTACTGATGTTTCTTATTTATTAATGGGGGAGTAGGAGTGTGATAAAAAGGGGAAAAAATTACAAGAGTCCTAGAAGGAAGGAAATGTACATTTAATAATAATATCTTTTAACATGAATGAGATTGATTCACCCATAAATTTGAAAACATGCTAGAAAACAATTTTACAGTATGCAATATATGATTTTCAAGAAGAAAGGTACCTGAAATGCAAAGATTCACATAGATTTAAAATGAGGGGCTCAAGAAAATCTATTAAGTCACAGTTAACCTTAATAAATCAGGGATAAAAATCAGTGATTCCAGATAAAGTAACATTAAAGGTGCTCTGAAATTCTCCCTGATCTTTCATTGCCTGTATTTCCCTGTCTTTTTTGTTTGGCCATCTGTCTCTCTGTCTCTTTTTCCTATTTTTAATTTCTTTTTGGTTTTCTTGAGATATCCATAATTTCAACTGGACAGAAACTTCAAGAATATCGTAGCAGGTCTGCCCCCCAAGATGGTGGCATAGAAGCAGCAAAATTCTGTGAATCCCCTTATAATCACCTGAAATACCTATAACATGTGACTCTAAACAAATTTTAAAGCTCCAGAACCCACAAACTGACAGAGAAAACAATCTTTAGCTGAAGGCAGCCTGGCAGGTAGACAAGAAGGGTTCATCACATCATGCCAGGAGCCATGCCCCGCCAGTCATGAAACCACAGTCTTAGCCTTCAGGTTGGGCTTACTAGCCCAACTGGAGCATTTGGGAGAGTGGATCCCCAGCAGCTGTTGTGGTTTCCAGAATTATCAACTCATAAATCCCAAAGACAAAGTAAACAGTCAGTGGAAGTTAGCTGAATTTGGGAGGGACAGAGGAGTGGGTCTGGCCCTCTGTACCCAGAGCCAGAAGCAGCAGAAGCAGCGGCCCTTCAGCCAGCTTCACATGGCTACTTCAGAGCTCCCAGTCTGCAAACTGCAGGGGGGCCAAGTGAACATTAAGAGGTGAAGTGCTATAACCTTAACCTCCCTGGATCAGGATCACAATCTTGGGTGGCGGTCCTAAGGTGTGTGACAAGTGAGCCCAATCTGGTGGGTGCTGTAGAGATGGCAGCCTCATAATAGCTCTGGCAGTGCAAAAGCCCCAGCTATGTGAGACAAAGCGCTCCCCTCTGGAAGCAGAGTTCTACTGTGGCAAAGAGATTAATAGTCAAGAAAACTGACTGTCAACATAAGCAGGCAAAGGAAGCAAAGCAAGCATAGCAATGCAACTTTGGATTCCTTTTGTGGGGGCAAAAAGGACAAAAGCATGGAACGACAGGGAGACAATACAGTCAGAAATCCTGCACCAATAGCTTCCAAAAAAATATGAATTGGTCACAGGGCATAGAGGAGCTTAAGAAGGATTTTGAAAATGAAGTAAGAGAACTGGAGGAAAAATTGGGAAGAGAAATAAGAATGATGCAAGTAAATCATGAAAAGAGAGTCAACAACCTGAATGAACAAAATAACACCTTAAAAAACAGACTAAATCAAATGGCAAAAGAGGCCCAAAAAGCTAATGAGGAGAAGAATGGCTTAAAAAGCTGAATCTGACAGACAGAAAAAGAATTTCAATAGTCCACTGAAGAGAATAATTCCTTCAAAATCAGATTGGAGCAAATGGAACCTAATAACTTTATGAGAAATCAAGATACTATTAATCAGATCCAAACAAATGAAAAAAAAGTAGAAGGCAATGTGAAATATCTCATTGGAAAAAGCACTGACCTGGAAAATAGATCCAGGAGAGACAATTAATAAATTATTGGACTACTTGAAAGCCATGATAAAAAAAAAAAAAAAAGAACCAAGAAATCATGCTTCAAGAAATTCTCAAGGAAAATTGCCCTGATGTTTTAGAACCAGAAAGCAAAATAGAACTTGAAAGAATTCACTGATCACCTCTTGAAAAAGATCCCAAAAAGAAAACTCCTAGGAATATTATAGCCAGGTTCCAGAGTTCCCAGACCAAGGAGAATATATTAAAAGCAGCCAAGAAGAAACAATTCGAATATTGTGGAAACATAATCAGGATAACACAGGATCTAGCAGCTTCTATATTGAGGGATCAAAGAACTTGGAATATGATATTCTGGAGGTCAAAGGAGCTGGGATTAAAACCAAGAATCACCTACCCAGCAAAACTGAGTATAATGTTTCAAGGGAAAATATGGTCATTTAATGAAAAAAGGCCTTTCAAGCATTCTTGATGAAAAAATCAGCTAAATAAAAAGTTTGACATTCAACTACAAGAAGCATAAGAAGGTAAACAGGGAAAAGAAATCATAAGGAACTTATCAAAGTTGAACTATTTACATGCCTACATGGAAAAACAATAATTGTAACTTATGAAACTTTTCTCAGTATGAGGATAGTTGAAGGGAATATAAATGTGTTTGTGTGTATATAAATATACACAAACACACACATATATATATATATACATGTATATGTATGTATGTATGTATGTATGTATACTTACACAAATGTCTATATAGGAGGATATATATGCATATGAATACACATGTGACTGTATGTATATATGTGTATGGGTACATATAGACAGAGGTTACCAAATCAATTGAATAGGAAGAGATGATATTTTAAAAGGTGAAGTTGATATGTGGGAAAGGAATAGAATTAGAGGAGACAGGGAGAGACAGAATAGGGTTAATCATCTCATATAGAAGAGGCAAGGGATAACTGTTACAGTGGAGGGGTAGAATAGGAAGGCAAAAGGGAATGGGTCAATCTTACTCTTATTGAATTTGGCTTAGGGAGGGAATGACATACACTCTAAATTGGGTATCTTGTCCTATAGGAGAATAGGTGGGAAGGAGATGAGAGGGGGGATAATGGAGGGGAGGACCAGTTGGGGAGGAGTGTTAGTTAGAAGCACACAGTTTTGTAAAGGGACAGAGACACAGTAGAGAATAGACCAATTGGGGGGCAGGAAAGGATGAAGGGAAATATAGTCAGTCTTTCACAATATTTCCATTGTGAAGGTGTTTTGTCTAACTACACATATACGGCCTGTTTTGAATTCTTTGTTTTTCCAGTAGGGGTGGGTGACAATGGAGGAAGGGAAAGTATCTTGTATTCAAAGTTTTAAGATCAAATGCTTAAATATATATATATATATATATATATATATATATATATATATATATATATATATATATATATATATATATATATATATATATAT
>CM053580.1:107648220-107666053 GCA_028627135.1 Pseudochirops cupreus
ATATATATATATATATATATATATATATATATAAACATGGACTTATGTAAATACAGGAGGGTATATATGCATATGAATATATATGGGAGTGTGTGTATATATGTGTACATAGACAGAAGGCACAGGATCAATTGAATAGGAAGGGATGATATTTTAAAGGTGAAATCGAGAGGTGGGAGAGGAATAGTATGAGAGGAGACAGGGAGAGACAGAAGGGGGTATCTCCTATAGAAGAGGCAAGGGATAACTGTTACAATGGAGGGGAAAAACAGGAAGGCAAAAAAAGAATGGGTCAACCTTACTCTCATTGAATTTGCCTTAGGGAGGAACTGATATACACTCAAAAATGGGTATCTTGACCTACAGGAGAGTGGGGGGAAGGGGATGAGAGGTAGGAGGATGGAGGGGAGGGCAGGTTGGGGGGGAGATTTGTTAGAAGCACACACTTCTGTAAAGAGACAGGGACAAAGTAGAGAATAGAACAAGGGGAAGGTGGGATAGAAAGGAGGGAAATATCATCAGTGTTACACAATATGTGGAGATGTTCTGCATAACTACACATGTGTGACCTGTATTGAGTTGCCCGTCTTTCCAGGGAGGGTGGGTGAAAAGGGAGGAAGGGAAAGTATCTAGAATTGAAAGTTCTAAAATCATATGTTAAATATATATATATATATATATATATATATATATGTATATGTGTGTGTGTATCCATATATATGTTGTTATTATTATTATTATTATTACCATTATTATTATTATTATTATTATTATTATTCACATGCAACTGGGAAATAAGATATACAGGCACTGGGATAGGGAGATCCATCTTGCGCTACCATAAAGTCAGACGGGTAATGGGGGAGGATATAGGGAAGAGTAGATTGGGGGAGGGGGTATACAGCAGGATCACTGTTTTGGGGGGATGGGTAGGGGAAGACAGGGAGAAAATCTGTAATTCAAAATCTTGTGGAAATCAATGATGTAAACTAAAAATATTCAAAAGTTAATTACAGAAAAAAGAAGAATCAGAACCAAATGGGAAAGCCACAAGAAAGAAAAAATAAACAAAATAAATGAAAAGAGTTTACTTCTATCTGCATTGAGATTACATAATATTTTCTCAGGATTTTTATTAGCATTTCCATTGTAAATCTTTTGGAACTGTATTGAATCTTTGTATTGTTGAGATGAGCTAAGTCTGTCATAGTTGATCATTGTACTTATTCTCTGATCTTTTCTTCAAGAATAAGAATGCTTGAAAATTCTCTCTTTCATTGAAAATCTATCTCCCCCCTGAAAGATGATGCTCATGTTTGCTGGGTATTTGATTCTTGGTTGTAATCCAAGCTCCTTTGCCTTCTGTTATATCATATACCAAGCCCTCTGATCCTTTAATGTAGAAGCTGCTAAATCTTATGTAACCTGTCCTGTGCCTTCTTGATATTTGTTTTTTTTTTCTTTCTAGTGGTTTGACATATTTATTCCTTGAGTTGATAGTTCTGGAAACTGGCTACAATATTTCTTGGAATTTTTATTTGGGGATCTCTCTCAGGAGGTGATTGGTGGATTCTTTTAATTTCTATGTTACTTTCTAGTTCTAGGATATCAAGGCACTTCTCTCTCTCTGTCTGTCTGTCTGTCTCTCTCTTTCTCTTTCCCTTTCCCTTGATGAGGTACTTCCGGTAATCCGATAATTTTTAAATTATCTATCCTTGATCTATTTTCCAGGTCAGTTGGTTTTTTTCAATGAGGTATTTTCATTTTCTTCTATTTTTCATTCTTTTGAGTTTGTTACCCTTTTTCATATTTCATAGAGTTATTAGCTTCCAGTTGCCAAATTCTAAATTTTAAGGAATTATTTTCTTTAGTTACCTTTTGTACCTGCTTTTCCAATTGACTAATTCTATTTTTAAAAGAGTTGTTTTCTTCAGTGGATTTTTTCCCATTTGACAGATTCTGTTCTTTTTTTTTTTTAATTTTCTTCTACCGATTTTTGTGTTTCCTTTTCCAAAGTGTTGACTCCTTTTTCATAATTCTCCTTCTTAACTTTCATTTATTTTCTCAATTTTTCTTCAACATCTCCTACTTCATTTTCAATTTTTTTAAAAATTCTTTCAAGAGAACTTTTTGGACTTGGGATCAGTTCATATTACCCTTTGAGGCTTCACATGTGGGTGTTTTGAGGTTCTCTTCTGAGTTAGTTTTTTTGATATTCCCTATCACCATAGTAGTTTTCTATGGTCAGGGTTCTCTTCTATTTCTTACTCATTTCTTAGCCTCTTTCATGACTTTTACTTTTGAGTTATGCTCCTGGGGCATTGGAGTCACTGTTCCAAGCCTCCTCTGTTGGGATCCAGGTGCTTGGTTACTGGCTTTTTATGCCAGTGCTTGTATGAGGCTTGCATACAGGGTTGGAGATGGCCATACCTGGTCACATCTGTTAGCTTGCATTTCTAGAACTGGCAATTTACCTTCTGTGTTTAGTGAAGAGACCTCACTATTGGCCTACTAAGCTAGGAACTAACGGCCTTGGTTTCTGATCTTTGCTTTGTCTAAGAGCCTCCTACTTGCTATCCCAGACATTGTGCTGAGCTGTGCTCCCTTTTTATCCAAGTAAGATAAACCTTTCCTGAAATCATCCTTAGTTATCTTAAGCTGCAGAATTGTTACCCTCTGTCTTTTTCTGGGTTCTGTGTCTCCAGAATCAGTTTAGAGGCTTGATTTAACATTGTGTCCAAGGGAAACTGGGGAGAGCTCAGGCAGGTTCCTGGCTTCTCTCCACCATCTTGGTTTTACCCCTTCATTTAATTTTTCATTATTTTATCCAAGTCATTCCATATTCTCCTAAGATCAATGAGCTCATCATTTCTTACAGCACAATAGTATTCCATGACAGTCATATACCATAACTTGTTCAGCCATTCCCCAAGCGATAGGCAACCCTGCTATTTCTAGTTCTTTGCTACCACAAAGATTGCTACTATAAACATTTTTAGAACAGAAAGGTTCTTTTCCCTTTTCCATAATCATCTTTAGAAATAGATCTAAAAGAGATATGGGTGTGTTTTTATCCTAAGAAGCTATTGGATGCAATAACTATAGCCTTCCCAGAATACAGAACTATTCTCTTTTCTGGCTCTTTATTACATGATTTTGTTCTCTTAATTCAGAGTTTCACTGATCAATATCCATTAGTACTTATATGGTCCACTGATACTTACATGTCCCTGTTCCCACTTCATTCACCCTGTACTGTATGGTCCTCTATAATTTATTCTGATTCTTCTCTACAATTTCTTCTTTGGCTTGTTCATGTTTTGGGTCACTTCTCTGACTCTATGATTATGTACAAAGATCATATTTAACAAGTACCATTAGGCAATCATTTTTTTTTCTTTCTGGAAGATTAAGAAACCAACCATAGTCCCTTAGGTATAATTGGTTATTTTTATTATTGTAAGGTACTGAAGAGACTATTTTTACTCTCAAAAAGTTTTATTTTTGATGGGAGAAAGAGATTACTTCTTATTCAGAATTGGTTATCATGGTTGATGTTTCTTAAAGGCAGACCTTGGGATACCAACTACTGTTGGTAATGCTAATGATTAATATTTCATAGTTTAATTAACTATATAAATAACTGAAAATTGTCAATTTTTAGAAGATTTATTTTTGTCAGTTTTAAATGGAAAACATTTTCACAGTTTTCATTTTGACAATGCTTAAACAAAGAATTCTTAGATTAGTCTCCATTTAGGGTGAATAACTGAAAAAAAACATTAAGTACTTACTATGTACAAAACACTAACCTAGGTATTGGAGATATGAATAGAAAAGAATTATAATCTGTGCCTTCATAGTGTTCACATTTTATTGGGAGAGACAAGTGGTAAGGAAGGTTTCAATTCAGAAGTGGAAATGCCCCATGGTCCTTAGGTGTTGTATTAAAACAGATGGTAGTGCTTTTCTTTAATGTCATTTCCACTGATAGAATCAGTTTCTAATGTTGAATCAGTTGACAATACCAAGGACACTGATAATAAGAACTTTCCTTTTGTAGCGTCATCAGTAGCTATGAGTGCAGCAACTACAGGAGTAAATGTCATGTCTTCAACTCCATCATGTTTGCTATCCAGGATGAGGGTTTCAGGTACTAGATTAAAAGCATTATCCTTCCCGAGGCTCTTGGGTTCAGGATTCTGAACAACCTCTACTAAAGTTAGAAGCAGAGATAGAGCTCAAGGTGGGTAGTGAGTGGTTTACCTTATCTGTTACATGTTATCTCTAGTCTCTCCTAGAGGGTGCCTTTCAGGCTTTCTTCCTCTGTGGGTGAAAATTTGTTTGTAATTCACAAAGATGGCTGAACTCTTTTCATAAGAGTTATATGCCCAGATAAAGGCTATGAGGGCTGAGTTGAAGCAGAGCCAGAGGTTTTGGAGTGCTGTCATTCTTGGTGCTCTTGCTACTTGCCTGTTGCTAGAAGTTGATCAGAACTGTTGCAGATTATAGTGAAGAGACTAGATATCTTCTCCATGATTATTTTCCCCCTTAACCATGCCTACAATGGTTGTATTGGTAAGAGGCCTGGTGGTTTTAGGATCTTAGCTATTCTTAAGACTCTTGAGTTCTTTCTCAAGTTTTGGAGAAGACAGTCATTATGGTGGTGGTGGTTTGAATTGCTTGGCACACACTACCTCCTGTTTCTCAGAGTGTCTTACATGCTTTGATTAGTCTGGCTTTCCTCCCCCTGCTGACTGTTCATTGATATGTTAGACTTTCAGAATCTCTTCAATTCAACTAAATATGTGCTAAACTAAAAGAAAAAAAATATTTTAATATGTGAATTTGAGCCTTGTCAAATGCAAGGTATGGTCTGGAAATTTTTTTTCAAGCATACCAGAGTAGAACTACTGAAATGAGTAAGGTCTCTGACTGGATTCTTGTTCAAGTGTTGATTAGATCACCTGTATTCTGATGGGTCTTCCAACTCAGATAATTCTGTGATTTTGTGCTTCTGAGAATGGGCCAAGTACCATGACTTCTGTGTCTGAAGACAATCCTCAGTTTTTTGAGCTCTTGTTCAATCTTTACACCTGAATTTTTTACAGAGTTCATATTGTTGAAAGGACGCTAATGTCAAGGTGAAGTGACTCTATATACATATTACTTCTCAATTACTTATAGGTGGAAGAGAGTTAAGTAAGAATTATTACAATGATTGATCAAAGCAATGCCATATATAGGTATTCTTTACCTCCTTCTTAAAAGGTTACCTTTCCATTGATAATTGCATGATGAACATGATTTTTTCTAGCTACAAGAGATCTTTTTACATCCTCCACAACTTTCACAAATCCTGCATATGTGTGTGTGTATTTTTATATATGCACATATATTTATGTGCATATGCATATGTATATACACACACATACCTGCATATATATTAGAAATTCTATTTGTGTGATTTGTTACATAGACATATATTGCATGTTATAATATTTGCCAGTTATCCTGAAATATTAGCAAAATTGGTATGCTGTTATAGTTAAAATATGAAATTCTAATGAAAACAATGTGTAGAGTACACACAATGGTCAAAATAGTAAAGGGGTAAATCCTAAATAAAATAAAATGTCTTAAATAGTAGTTAAAGTGAATCATTCAATTACTTTCTCCATTCATTTTTGCTAGGTATCACATGAATAGGTAATTATTGAGTGATGAAAATGCTTGCAATAGCATAATTAGTATTTAGAATGCAATTTCATTGCTACAGATTGGGAAAACAAGTGAGACAGCTTCTATTCTGTGTCTTATCATTTTATTCAAGCATTTAGTATGTCTTGTAATCAGCTGACATAGCAATTATTTTAGAATAGGGGCTTGCTGAACCTACCTATAGTCCACAGTCGTCTGAGAATCTTATAGTCTACTTGTAAAAGACAATATGTATAGATGGATGGATAGCTAGATAGAAAATAAACTTAAAATATAGACAATATGATTTGTGGGAGAAGACACTTATAGCTTTGGGAATCAGGATATAGAACAGCAATTCTCAACCTATGGGTCACAACCTCTTTGGGAGTTGAATGACCCTTTCACAGGGGTCACCTAAGACTATCAGAAAACACGTATTTCTGATGGTCTTAGAAACTGAGATACCACTCCTCTATCCACCTCCAGGTGGGTCCACCCACATATGCCCACTTACTAGTATTAAAGGGTCATGGCATTAAAAAGGTTGAGAACCACTGATATAGAAGGTTCTAGTTCAACTAGGCCTTAAAAAACCCTGGAAACTTTGAGAATTGGTAGTGAAGAGGCAGAACATATCAGGTATGAGAGATATCCAGTTCAGAACCTCATTTCTAGAAGAAAAAAAAATGGTACTTCCTATGAACTGAATAAGCCAAAATTAATTGACTATTGATAGCAGACTTTGTGAAAATTTTTTAAATCTTAAATATATAGGTACCATTTACCAGTGCTAAAGCTGTGATGTAGGTCTCATTTCCAGTAATATGAAAAAAAAATCACTGATTATTTTCTTGACCAAAGGTATATAGTTTTATTGACAACGAAGAATGGAGTCTATGAGAATTCGATAACTTCAGTTCTCTGCATATTAGTTTTCTCAGCTGTAAAAAAAATAGATTTTGGACTATATGATTTCTGAGGTCTTCCACTTCTCAAATAAAATGATTCTATGACTTTTTTTTTTACTCAATGTCACATTCAACCAGAATCATTAACAGGCCAGACATCATTGCTTTCCAGGCACTAGTTGGCAATTCTAAGATACATACTTGATACATTTCATCTAGCCTTTAGTGCCTTACAATGGTAATTTAATAAATGTGACCATCAGGTTTTAGAAATATTAAAGGAACAATGTAAATTTGTCCTGAAGAAAGTCATATGGAGAAAATGACTTATTATTGGGTAGAGAGAATGGTTCTAAATGTAAAGCAATATTTATAGCAGAACTTTTTGTTGTGATGAAGAACCTGACAAAAAAAGGAAACTTTCCCATCCATTAGGAAAATTGTCAACACAAAGGAAATTTATTGAATCAGGAAGGAGTGTATCTACTGGACAACCACTCCTAATTCCCCTCCCTTCAGCCTGCTATTTGCTTCATAATTTTACTGATTTCTTTTCTGGCTTTTAGATTTAGAGACATGTAGAAAAGCTTGTATAGAGTAAAGTAGAATCAGAAGCAGAGTTTGTGAGATGACCACAATAAAGGGGGAGAGCAACCGTGAAAGACATTAAAAATTTGAATAAATCAGTGACCAGTCATTATTTCAAAAGACTCATGATATATCATATCTTCAACTTCTGGCTAAACAGGCAATGGGCTACAAGTGTACAACGAAACTGTTATGTTTTACATATGACTAATATCTTTATTTGGCTTTCCTTCACTGTACATACTTGTTATTAAGGAAGTTTTTTTTTAAATTGGAGAAAGAAGCAGACTGATTGGTGAGCAGTGACAGAGAAAGAAAAAGATCAATATTTTAAAACTTAAAAAAAATTACTTTGGCTCAGCACTTTTGAAAAATGTCTATTTAAAAATCTAATCTCTTCAGCAAAGACTGAATAATAGTAGAAATAGAGAAAGCCTTTTGAACACCCACATATAATTATTTAATTTAAATATAAAAATTACAAAACATGTTCAATTAATTTTATTGCTGCATAATATTAAAATTTTAGTAAATTATTTTGATAAAAGAAAAAAAAAGTAAGAATATCAGCTGTGCTGTAAGATTAGAAAGAAGACAGATATTTTTCCAGTTCTCCATAAAAAGAACCAGAGAACTTAAACTTCAATTCTGGCAAAATTCTAGCATGCTTTGGTAGCATTGGTTTCAGAGTTTACTACTCTATGGGTTGTCTATGTGGTTGTCATCTCTACTGGACAACCACTCCTAATCCCCCACCCCTCAGTCTGCTATTTGATTCATAATCATACTGAATCTATTCCTGGGTTCTACAGTAAGCAAAGACAATTTTGAAATACAGATTCATTTTTTTGGAACTTTTGTTGATCTTTGTATCTCCCATGATACTTAGCATAAAGCTCTGAATATAGTAGGCTCACCAAAAATGTCCCTCTAATAAACAAGAAATACAAGGTGTCTTAGGGGAATGAGGGGAGGAGATGAAAGAGCATGATATTGAGATCGTATTTTAGGAAGGCACTAAAGTAGGATATATGCAAAGAAGAGTACAATGAAAAGGGAGCTGTGAGCACTAAAAATCAGCATGGTATCATCAAAAACATTCCACTTCACATAAGTGCTTTTCATTTTTTGTGTGTGGATAATTAATTATACTGACAGATTAGGTAAATGCCACATACATTATATGTTTAGAGTTTTGCAAAACATTTGAAAGTACCTCATGCAATATATCCTTTTGGATAAAATGAAGTGATATTGGCTAGATGATAATACTGTTAATCAGAACAAACATTGTTAAATGACCAGATTCCAAGAGTAATCATTCGAGTGGGTCAGTGTCAATATGTAGGGTGGTCTTATGTTGAGGGCCTCAAAATTCTGTCTTTGCTATTCTGTTACTCAGCATATTTTATCAATGACTTATGATAACATTCATGGGACCTATGTCAACAATGAAGATTACATGCAACTGAGAATGATAACAAGAACCTACAAGCTTTTATAAGATGTAGACGACTGCCTATACAGCAATTTATTTTTCACTTCCTAGGCCTCTATATCTAAGCAATACGATTGTTAATCAGATGTTCAAGTTTTTCCAACTTTTCTCCCAAATATTCTTAGTATTACATTATCTTACTCTTATTTTTATCAAACTGCATATATTCTCGTATAAACAATTCCATATTACTGTGGAACAAGCTAGACAGATTTTTGGAACCTGGCCTCAGTGTGTTCTCTAAATTACTCTTCCAGGCTCCCTTCAGACTGGGAAAGCAGTGAAAATATGTAATTAACCAGATGTTACACTCTTTTGTTTCTATGGATGTTCTAAAACTATTGAAAAATGATAATGCTCTCTCCTACACTAACAATTCATTTCAATCTTTCTGTGATCATTTTCTTATAAAATTAATTACAGCCATAACCCTTACAATCCCACTGGTCAAGCTATACTTGCCAGGCAGTATTAAGATCCTAAGTCCAGTCTTTAAAACTTTATCCATTCTAGTTCAAACATACCATGCTGTACTTAATTAATGTTAGATACCTTACAGACTGGAGAAGACACAAAGCATGTTTTCAATCACTTTTACCATTGTTTCTCCTCTAGCCATTAAAAGTGATAACGATCCAGTCTATGCTTCTTCTGCTCTCCAAAGACAAAAAGAGGGAGGCAGACCTATCAGGCAATTACATATTTAATAAAATATTTGCAATTACATATTGATACAAAATATTGTACACTTTGAATTATCTGAAGTTTGATGTAACTAATTTGAGCCCGGACAGCTTGGAGGGAATCAGAACCCTCAAAATGGGATGATGGTACAACAATAAAAACAAAGATAGGTTATGTGGAAACACCTGCGGGTAATTGGGAGGGCCCTTACACACTTTTGACCTAATTCCTTTTCATTCTACACAAACCAACATAGCTATTACTCAAACTTGACACTGTCACCTACCTCCAGCTTTCATACAAGTAAAGCCTATTTGCTAAAATATAAAGGAGGGACTTAAACCAATTCACCACAAAGGCAATTAACTACTGCTTTATATACTTTAAATTTTTTAAGCATCAATAAAAATAGGTATATACCAGCAGAAACACAGTTTAAAAATGTACACACTCTCTGTGGAAGAACAAGGACTGAGTAACTATTGGGGGGTAATGCTTTGTTTATATTCTTTTATCAGATGCTGCTGTGGGAATATATGCATAGAATTCCACAACCCATCTTGCAGATGCCGAGAATTCAGAGAAAAAGGATTGGGAGACTCCTTGCATAAAGACAACCCAAGAAGAAGTGACTTGGAATTTCGCATTTTCACAAAATAATACTACCCTCCAATGGACTATTACCTGTTTAACTTACTTTTACTTGGTGGAACCACTCTCTTTAGAAAAAAGTGATTTCTGGACTTTGAATCATGGGACTGATTGCCTTAGCTTTCCTCTTAATATCAGCAACCATTTCTTCTATTTCCTTACTGAGTGAAATATGAACTGTTCAATTTGTAAATGCATTGGCAAAGAATGTTAGCTTGAAACCTATGTAATTATGCCTACACTTCTCCCTATGTATGGAATGTTACTTGTATTACTTGTGCTCTTACTTAATGTATATTTTTTGCCTTTTCCAACTAATTTTAAATCATGTTTAGTATCATCTGTCAGTGGCATATACACTACCTGGGGAAAATGGCAACATGTTCTTGAGCCTAGGGGTTGGAAGAAGGGCTCACAGATTGCATATGCCTTTCAAGCACAAGCCTGTTTGGGGGGACAGTATGCTTTCATGTGGGGAATAATGTCACTGTAACACAAGTTCAAAATGTTTTCAATATTACTTGTAACAATTGTACTGTCGATGAATATATAGGACCTTTTTTTGATAATCAATCTGTAGTTGTCATCACCAAATCACAATATGCACTCTTCCCAGTAAAGAGTGGATGGTTTGGGAATCGAGCCAATAGTGTTGAACAATATCATTCAGAAAAAAACAGGAAATGACTGTGAGGAGAGCTAAGAGATGTATTTCCTGTGTGATCATTGGAGTCACAATGTTAGTCAGTCTTCCAGCTTCTTCTATTTCTCTTGCTATGTCTGTATCTACCATACAAAACCAACTTGTACAGGCCCAATATGTGGAGGACCTGGCAAAGAATGTGTCATTGGGTTGTGAAAAACAAGCCTGTATTGATGAGGAAATTTATAAGATATAAAAGGATCTCACCAAAGCCACTGTGGCCTTGGGAGATGAAGTAGACTTAATAAGGGTACAAACTGCCCTGCAGTGTGACTATCAGTACCAAATGATATGTGCTACTCCTTTGCAATGGGACAATGCCCCTGCAAAGTATAATTGGGCTACAATTAGTAACCACCTGAAGGGTTTGTTCCTAAGTAGTACTACAACTTAAGATATTGATGATTTGTGGAATTTGGCTCATGAAATTAATTGAGCAGCTCATACTGACCTTAACTGAGACAAAATCTCGAAGGATATACTAAACTGGTTTGATAACCCTACTTCTCTGTGGTGGCTGAGGCTCTACAGCTGGCTGGCATTGGCAAAAACAGTGGGCGTATTATTGTTTTGTGCCCCACCTCTAATTGGCTTAATGTTTAAATTGTTTGACAATAGCTTAGCCATGATTCAGACTGATACTTACCTGGCACTTATCCAAAACAGAAAGGGGGAGATGCTGAGGCCAGTTTGAGTAAAAGGCACCTACTTTCTCACGGGAATCTAGGAGCTGCATCTGGGCCTCTCAGTCTCAAGGCTGTTCTGTGCACTCCTGAGAGATAAGTGGATGCTGAGACCCACAGTGCAGTGGTTGTCCTCAATGATGTTTTGAAAGAAACCACTCACTTGTCAGACAGCTGCTGATATCACTGGTTTGGAGTCTCCTCATTGGTCTTCACCCCCTGTGCACAAAGTGGTCATGCATGAATCATGCTAACCTTATAGTAATATAGTAGCTTGCCTGCTTACTGTGAGTGGCCATGTTGGAATAAACTATGAGCTGCAAACATCTCCTGTCTCTGGTCTCTTCAATCCCTCCCGAGCACAACCCAGGGCTGGCCCTTGGGTGTGCGAGGTGTGTGTGGCTAGATCACATTTGTTTTTAAACTTTGAGTTTCAAATTTTATCCCTTCTTCCCCTCCCTTTTTCTCCCATTGAGAAGAAAAGCAACTCAATATAGGTTATACATGTATAGTCACAGAAAACATTTCCACAATAATCATTTTGTGAGAGAAAACTAGACAAAAAAACCCTCAAGGAAATAAAGTAAAATAAAAAGTCTGCTTTGGTCTCTATTCAGACACCATTAGTTCTTTCTCTGGGGATGGATAGCATTTTTTTTTTCGTAAGTCCTTCAGAGCTGTCCTGGATCACTGCATTGTTGAGAAGATCTAAGTCATTCACAGTTGACCATCTTACAATATTGCTGTCTCTCTGTACACTTTACTGTGCATCAGCTCATGTAAGTATATCGAGCTTTTACTGAGTGTATCCTGCTCATTTTTTCTTATACCACAATACTATTCCATGATGATTGCACACCACAAATTGTTCATTCATTCCCCAATTAATGGGCATCCCTTCAATTTCCAATTTTTTGCCACAAGAAAAGATAGATACTTTTGTATATATAAGTCCTTTTCCTTTTTTTCTAAACATCTTTTGAGATATAGGCATAGTTGTGGTATTGATACATAAAAAGGTATACACTGTTTTATAGCAATTTGGACATACTTCCAAATTGCTCTACAGAATGGTTGAATCAATTCACACCTCCACCAACAATGTATTCATGCCTCATTTTTCCTACATTTCCACCAATTGTCATTTTCTTCTTCTACTAATCAATCTAATAGGTGTGGGGTAGTAACTCAGAGCTGTTTTAATTTGCATTTCATTACATAATGATGTGTTATAGCATTTTTTTCATATGGTTATAGATAGGTTTTATTGCTTCATCAGAAAACTGTTCTTATCTTTTGACCATGTATCAACTGGGAGATGGCTCTTAATTTTATAAATTTGGCTCAGTTCTCTGCATGTTTGAGAAATGACGCAATTATTAGAGAAACTTGCTGTAACAGCAAGCACCTTAGCACACCCAGGATGGCCTGGTGGCATAGGTCTTTTGATCAGCTTTTAAAGGGGTTACAAATCATACTTTTAATTACATTCACTAGTTCAGGGGAAAGGTCAGCACCCCAAACTTGGAGAAAGAACAATAGAGAAAACAGAAGCAGAGAAATTAGCACAAGGATAAACATACAGGGTTCCAATTGTTTGAGTAAAGCAATATTACTATACACTTTACATGCAAAACTGTATCAAGGGAACACAGATATCTAAGCAGTTGGGGGAT
Organism: Pseudochirops cupreus; assembly: GCA_028627135.1. Classification (NCBI taxonomy): domain Eukaryota; kingdom Metazoa; phylum Chordata; class Mammalia; order Diprotodontia; family Pseudocheiridae; genus Pseudochirops; species Pseudochirops cupreus. The sequence continues at coordinate 107,661,315 of CM053580.1, forward strand.
TCTTAACAAACAGCCAGAGTATGAATCAGAAAATCAAAAAGTCCTTCTCATGAGTGAACTCACAAATCAAAACACCAGCCTCCCAGAATATATAACAAAGACTTGGCATCTGATTGACTGAGTGCTGAGGAACTTAAGAACCCATGTGCCCCAGAACTTAATTGGAAAGTCCATGTAGTCCAGAGCCAAATTAGCACTGGGTCATGGTTCTATGTGCCTATTACAGGGCAGGAAAGACCTTCAAATTCACTTAACATTACACTTGCTTCAAATTTTTTTTCAGTTACTAGCTGAATTTCCCTCCATCCCCCCTCTCCCATTAATTCTATTCTCTCTACTTTCCCCCTGAACCTCTTCAATGTTTTACTTCTGACTACCTCTTCCCCCAATCAGCCTTCTCTACTATGACTGCCCCCCTTTCTCTTATCACTTTTCCCTCCTATTTTCCTGTAGAGTAAGATGGATTTCTATACCCAAATGCGTGTGTGTGTTTCCCTTGTTGAGCCAATTCTGATAAGATTAAAGTTCCTTCATCCTCCCACTTCCCCCTTCTTCCCCTCCACTATAAAAGCTTTCTCTTGCCTCTTTTATGTGAGATAATTTACTCCATTCTACCTCCTTCTTTCCCTTTCAGTACATTCCATTCTCACCCCTTAATTATTTTTATATATAATTCCTTCATATTCAACTCACACTTGTGTGCTCTGTCTATATACACTACTTCTAACTGCCCTAATAATGAAAAAGTTCTTAGGAGTTACAACTGTCTTCATCCCATCTAGGGATGTAAACAGTTTAATCTTATTAAGTCCCTTATGCGTTCCCTTTCCTGTTTACCTTTTTATGCTTCTCTTGAGTGTTGTATTCGGAAGTCAAATTTTCTATTCAGCTCTAGTCTTTTCATCAAGAATTTTTGAAAATCCTCTTTCACTGAGTGTGCATTTTTCTTCCCTGAAGGTTTATACTCAATTTTGCTGAACTGATGAATCTTGGTTGGACCAAGTTCCTTAGCCATCCAGAATATCATATTCCAAACTCTCTAGTCCTTTAATGTAGTAGTTGCTAAATCTTATATTATCCTGACTATGGCTCCATGATATTTAATTGCTTCCTTCAGCCTGCTCACAATATTTTCTCCTTAAGCTCGGAACTCAGGAATTTGGGTATAACATTCCTGGGAGTTTTCATTTTGCGATCTCCTTCAGGAAGTGATTGGTGGATTCTTTCAATTTCTGTGTTGTCCTCAGATTGTAGAATATAAGGGCAGTTTTCCTTGATGATTTCTTGAAAGATGATGTCTAGGTTCTTTTTTTGTATCGTGGCTTTCAGGTAGTACAATAATTTTCAAATTATTTTTATTCATGCCATCATGGAGGGGAGGGGGGAAAAAGGAGGGGGAGAAAATTTGAAACTCACGGGATAGTAGAACTGAATGTTGTAAACTAAATGTAAATAAATAAACTTAAATTTAAAAATATTTTTCTTGGATCTATTTTCCAGGTCATTTTTTTTAGAGAGATATTTCACACTGTCTTCTATTTTCTTTCATTCTTTTGGTTTTGTTTGATTGTTTCTTGATTTATCACCAACTCATTAGCTTCCATTTGCTCAATTCTAATTTTTAAGGGACTATTTTCTTCAGTGAACTTTTGTACCTCCTTTTCCATATGGTCAATTCTACTTTTTAAAGAGTTGTTCAGTTTTTTTTTTTTCTTCAGTGAATTTTTGTGCCTCTTTTTCTATTTGGTCAATTCTGCTTTATGAAAAGCATTCTTCTCCTCATTAATTTTTTGTACCTCTTTTAACATTTGGCCTAATCTGTTTTATTAAGATGTTATGGTTTTCGGTATTTTTTGTGTCTCCTTTACCAAGCTGTTGACTCGGGTTTTTAAATGATTTTCTTGCATCATTTTTCTTCTTTTCTCTTTTCTCTTCCCAATTTTTCCTCTACATCTCTTACTTGATTTGCAAAATCCTTTTAGTGCTTTTCTATAACTATTCATATTTTTCTTGCAAGATTTGGATGTAAGAACTTTGAGTTTCTTATCTTCTGATCACGTGTTTTCTTTTTCCTTGTGATCACAGTAACTTTTTATGGTCATATTTTTTTTTCCTATGCTTGCTCATTATCCCAGCCAATTATCTGAATTTTAAGTTTTTATTAAAGTAGGGCTCTGCTTCCAGGGTAGAAGGTGCATTGTCCCAAGGTTCAGGGTTTTTATATAGTTGTTTTCAGAGATACTTCTGGGGACTTTAAGTTATCAGTTCTTCCAACAAGGTATAATGTAAGTAGAGGGGTGCTTACTAATCTCTGGACCTTTTCTCTGGTCTTTGAGCATTATTTTCTGCTCTGGAACTGCTATACTCTCACTTGGATGCAACAGACCTTTTCTTTTGACCTTTTAAGTTGTCTTTGGCTGGAAAATTATTTCATTTCTTCCTTTTGTGGGTTTTTCTGCTCCAGTAATTGTTTTACGGAATAATTTAAAGGTGTTCAGAGTGGTTTGGGGGACAGTTCAGAGAAGTTGCTAACTTTTCTTCCCCATCTTGGCTCCACACTCTGTCTATGTTTTTAATGTATGGGTACATAATCTAATTTTGTAGTGTCTTAGCTAAAACAAAACCATACAAAAATGAAATAAAAAACAGTCTAGGTGTCCTTCACAAAAATCTCAAAAAATATACTTGTTAAATCCACATTTGTTCACTTTTGCCATCCACCATTGATCTTTCATCCATTTTCTTCTGCAGCTTGACTGTATAATATGTAATTTCTCTGAGACTATTGAGATCACAAACCAGCCTCACAGAAATAATGTTCAAAGTTTTATTCCACATAATTTGATAAGATTTTAATGGACAGTAGTTAGTTTTCCTGTTTCAATCTTTCACATTTGTTATCCAGTGAGAAAAAGTTTTAGAATCATCACCACAGCTAGTGTGTAGACCTTGACCCATGACAATCACACAAGGATTTCATGAATACAAATGAGATAGTGAATGGAAAGAATTTTGCTTATTTTAAAACACTATATAAATATTATTAATATTGCTGTCTGTTATTATTGTTATCAAAATTTTTGTTAGCTTACATTCAAGAGGTCTCCAGTCTAATGATGACTTCATTCCTTGAGCCTTCTACTATACTCCTCCTGAGCTCAAAAAATGCTTATATAACCATGAGTGTGTGTGATTGTAAATGGCTAACAACCAGACTTTCCTGAGTGGGGAGAGGATATATACATATCCACTTTAAAGCTTAATCTACTTTATTAACACTTTCTTAAGTCTAGACAATCATTGAAACAATAAATCAAGCCCAGATTTGTAGTTCTTGTCTACTTCTAAGTTCTCATCTCACACTAGAAACTTAATAATCACTACTCAGGGACCACTTCAAACTCAGACAAGACCAGCCTTTTCTTCACATTTGAGGAGCACACTGGTTTCTCTGGGGAGCATATTTCCTTCTTAACTTCAAATCTCCAATATTGCAGCCCCTGTACTTGTCTTTATTGTTCTCAGAAAGTATGGGATCTAGCCTCTCCTATCCCAGGGTCAGCCTGCTTCCAAACTTTTCAGTGGCTAAGATCAGAATACTGTGGGGAAATCAGCTGTATCTTCCTGCTGCACTTTGCTTGCTGCCCTAGAATTGTCATATTTGTCCTTACCTCCCCTAAGTATTATAATGCTAAAACATTATGGTAACTTCCTTACCATAACCACCAGATGAATTTTTCCCAGACATAATTTTGACTCATTACATTACTGTTTATAATTAATTATTGCAAGGCTATTTATTTCAAGCAAACATTTTTACTGCTGAAATCTTGTAATATAATGGAAAGAATGTTATATGGAGAATTATGACAGCCTATGCATTAATCTTGCTTCTCATACTTATTAGGTATGAAACTATGAGAAAGTCAATTAATCTTTTTGAACCTTAATTTATATATTTATTGTGAGAATAATTTTACTTGTAATAATAATCAGCTCTCATAGTTGTGACATTCAAATGGGATACATTTCTAAATCACTGTGTGTAATTCAGCTACTATGAACATTTAGACTTAGTTTTATTGAATATCATGAAGGCCTTATTGAATATAATTTTAATCACATTCTTGACTATTTTTAGATCTTAATCCATGTCAATCCTCCCTAGTTAAGGTTTCAAAAGTACTTTCCTCGTTACAATCCCATAAATTAACTAGTTTCAGTTACAAATGATGAAAATGAGTCTTTAAATACTGTAGTAACTTCAGTGATAATGACAGAATCAAAACTTGAACTGTCCTAACTTTGTCTATTGCTTTTTCTACTATACCCAGAACACAGTAGTAGTAGACATATTAAATAAAACAAAACATTTTGTCATAAGGAAGTCATAAGGTAACATAACATGAGACTTCTTTTTTTTTTTGGGTGCTTAATAAATACCTTTTGATTTAATAGCAGGATGTATTAGGAATCATCACTTAAATTAATGTTATATGAATTTTAAACACACCTAATAATATGAAAGTTGGATTACACATTTTTTTGCTGTTCTGTACACATTCTAACCCTAAAACAAAATTAAAAGTCAGTAACAGAGCTCTCAAGAATACTCTTTAAATATATTATGTGGAGAAAATATAACTACTTTTAATTTAATTTAGGCAAAACAGAAATCACAATTTTGTTATCACTGAATGTGTAAAAGTTACATTGGCTACTTTTCACTTTAGGATTGT
>CM053580.1:107666553-107689765 GCA_028627135.1 Pseudochirops cupreus
ACAAAAAGTATTCTTCCCTTGCTCCTCTATATTCTGGCAAATATTCTAGTATTTCTAAACTGCTTAAGATAGTTGCTTTTGATTTTAGATTAATCCTTTCCTCATTATAAAGAACTTTCTCTAGAGTTTTACACAAATGAATTTCATGTAAATGTACAATGTCAAAGCTTTTTTTTTCTGCATCTGTTTAAATAATCATGTTGTTGTGTAACGTTTTTGTCCTTAAGTATAATTATGTTATTTGTCTTTCTAATATTAAAGAATTTTTACATTCCTTGTATATATCCAACTTGAACATAACTCATAATTTATTTTTTGATAAATTGCTCTAAGTCTGGGGGCAAAATTTCTTTTAACATTTTTAGTATCAGGACTATAAAAGTGTTAGGGTTCATAAAATACTCGTGTAATTTTTTTTTAAGTTTGATTTAGGGGAAACTAGGTGGCACAGTGGGAGCATTGGCCCTAGAGTCAGGAGGACCTGAGTTCAAATCCAACCTCAGACACTTAACACTTACTACATTTGTGGCCTTGGGCGAGTCACTTAACCCTAACTGTCCTGCCCTACCCCCTCCAAAAAAAAGTTTGATTAAATTCTCTTATCCATCTGTCTTTGCCTTTTGTACCTCCTGTCTACATTTTAAATTAAATTTCATTATTTAAAATCTGTATATGGTGCTCTTTCTTGGATGGGGATGCACTGTCATTTATGTCACTGATTATAAGCAAGATCCCTTCAAATAGCTTTTCCATTAATTACTAATTATTTGAATGATGACAATTGGATTAATTCTATTTGAAAGACATTTTTAAGAGATTATAAAGGAAAGTTAATGACACATTATCAAAGACATTGCAATAAAACATTAACATAGTCCAGCCTAAATATATGTACTAAAAGAATTGGAGATAGGAAAACTTCCAAAGCAGTACTAAGTGAAGAAACAAATATTAATATTCAATTTGTTCATTTTTCTTAATGGTTATTTGAATGCAACGCAGGATTGTTAAATAATGCATAAAATACAACAATTCTCTCTCGTCAGGAGTGCCCATGATAACCTCATTTTACAGATTAGGAAACTCAGACTCAGAAATTAATTGGCTTGCTACTTATACAGCTAATTGGTCTCATATAGCTAGCTTTGATTCAAAATCACTACTCTGCCCTCCAAGTCTTGTAGACGTCTTGCTGTATTTTTCTTCCTCTTTAATAACAAGATGCCTTATTATTTTTTAAAGTGCTTTGAAATTGTAATAGTCATAAAATTATAGTAAACCAGAGTTGGTGACTTTCTTAGATATCATGCAATCCTGACATCACAGACTTTGAGTCAGATGGAAACATGGAAATCATATAGTCCATTTCTTTCATTTTAGAGATAAGAAAACTGATACCTAAACAGATTAAGTATTAATAGTTAAGCATTAAGTATTGAGCCAAGATTTAAATTCAGGTCCTATAAATGCAAGTTCATCTAGTCTAACAGGATCATTCCTGTTAAGCATGAAACTAATGCTGAAAAGCATTATTAATAAGGTAGAATTTACTCCCTCCAAAAACAATTATCTTTTGTTTTGGACAACGTTAATTGCTAGTAAGCTCTTGTAGATTGGGCCAAAATCTGGGGTCTTATAAGTAAGATCCAGTTCTGCCATCTGATACTGCATGTGATAAAAATAATAAATCTTCCACTTGAATGCACCTCAAATATGGGAATGATTTTTTTTTCTAGGCTAACTCTTCAACTCTTCTTCAGAGAACATAGCAAATATATTCCAGACTTTTTGCCCTCCTGACAACCCTCCTTTTCAGTTTTTATGCAAATATTTGGAATCATGTAGATAAACTTATATAGGAAATGTTTTTTGACCGTGCCATTTATCAATTTTAAAGCATATATGCTCCATAATAAACATTTCCCTTTAAAGAAATCAGACATTAAAAATATTATTGTATTTTAAAACTTTAGCTCAACAAATCTCCAAAACCTGTTTTTTATTATTCTCTAACTCTGATATTCTCCTCACTTTAAATCAAATTTCAGGTCAACATGCTCACATGGCTTAACTCTTAAGCATAAGAGAGATTCAGAAGTCTCCCCTGTAACCTAATCATCAAGTAGCACACAAACACAGAACTCATTTCCTTTGTCACAAGACCTAATTAAACACCAAAGAGTTATGAAAAAAAATTGTTGCAAGAATTTGGACATAAAAATTCCCTTCCATTCTTGGAATTTATTCAGAATACCAACATAGAACCATTTTCAATATTCATCATTATGTGGCATCCGTTTGAAATGTTTGATGTTTTTTCTCACTAGAAGCCCCTAAAATTATGTAATATGCTTTATATGACATTACCACTCCTTTGTCGATGTAAATTTTGAAGTTATTCTGTTGTCCTTATACCTGGACACTTGTTCTCTGTTCTTAATAGAAGAAGAAAGGGGAACTATTGAGCAAACCTATTTTTTGTTTGTTTCTTTTTTGACAAATAAAGAAATTGATCACAAGAGAGAACCTTAATAATAATGGGGAAAAGCCAACACATATCAACTTGAAGTTGTACAGCTTTGCTGATAGGGTTTACTACTCAATAAGTAATCTACTTTAATGGTTATTTACTATTTATCTTGTTTACTTTTTCACAATTAACTATCATACTCCCTTTTGCCTAATCCAAATCTTCTCTCACCTCAAGTCTTCTGTGTCACCAATTCTGCTACCCCTGGGGAAAAAGTCTTGTATTCTATGCTCTTTTCTCTAAGAAATGAGACCTGGGACCTGGGAAGGTTAGCTCCTTTATTTATACCCTTGATCCCATCTCTTCTGATTATTCTAGCCTCATTGATCATTATTTACATTTCTCCCATCAATGTCCATCTATTCTTTCTGCTGGACCCTTTCCTACTGCCTATAAATACACTCTGGTCTTGCCCATCCTTAAACATCTTCAGCTTTGCTTTCATTAAAACACACCATCTAAATATCTCTTTTTTTATTTGCAACCAAAGTCTGGAAATGGGTTGATGTGTATACACACACAAGGTTGTAACTAAATATGGAGGAATTCAGGGACATATATAATAACAAATACAGTATCAGAAAAATGGCAACTCTGTGAATATATGGGATATGTAAGCCTGGCTGATACAAAGGCAATTGACATGATTTAACAAAAGAAAACATTAGATACTGAAAAAAAAATCTTGTGGATTCAGAGATACCCAAGAGACACCCTAAAGAAGAGAACAGCTCCATAACAACTACAAAGTCTTAGAGGAAAATACATACACACATACACATATATATATATATATATATATATATATATATATATATATATACACACACACACATACATATGTGTACTTGTACACATACATACACACATATATACATATTCATGCACTCACATATATTACTTAGTGAAACAGAAAAAGCAGCATCTAAGTGACACAGTGGATAGTCACTGATCTTGAACTTTACAACACAGGTTTAAATCTCACATCAGAAAATGACTAGCTATTAGAATATGGGAAAGTAACAGCCTCTCTGTATTCAGTTTCCTTAAGTTTGAAATTAAGTGGTTAGAATCAGTGGTTCTTAAAATCCATTATGGCTCCAAATTTACTAACCTTTACCAGAGCAGAAAATCTGGCTGTGTTTCATATCCAGATATTATTGGGAAGGTAACCAATTCAGTATAGGTTGTATATGTGTAGATACCCAAATCATTTCCATTGTAGTTATATTGTGAGACACTAACTATATTTCCCTCCATCCCATCCCCCCCATTTATTCTATTTTCTCCTTTGACCCTATCCCTTTTCAAAAATGTTTGCTTCTAATTACCCTTTCCCCCAATCTGCTCTCCCTTCTACCATACCCCCTCTTATCTACTCTCCCACTATTTTCTTAGGGTAAGATACCCAATTGAATGTGTATGTTATCCATCCATAGGCCAAATTCAATGAGAATAAAGTTGTCCCATTCCCTTTCACCATCTTCCTCTTGCCCTCCATTGTAACAGTTTTCTCTTGCCTCTTTTATATGAGATAATTCACCCTATTCTCTCTCTCCCTTTCTCCTTCTCCCAATAAATACCTTTCTCACCTCTTTATTTTATTTTTTAGATATCAACCCTTCATATTCAACTCATTCTATGCTCTCTGTCTGTGTATACATGAACATACATATGCCCACATTCACATATGCATTTACATACACATACACACTCCTATACATATATGTATGTATGTGTACGTACACACACAGATACATACATATATATTCCCTTCAACTATCCTCATACTGAGAAAAGTCTTATGAGTTACAATTATCTCTTTTTCCATGTAGGAATGTAAATATTTCAACTTTAATAAATTCCTCATGATTTCTTTTTCATGTTTACCTTCTTATACTTACTCTTGTATCTTGTATTTGAAAGTCAAATTTTCTATTTAGCTCTGTTTTTTTTCATCAAGAACGCTTGAAAATCCTCTATTCCATTGAATGACCATATTTCCCCCTGAAACATTATACTCAGTTTTGCTGAGTAGGTGATTGTGTGATTCTTGGTTGTAGTCCTAGCTTGTTTGACCTCTGGAATATCATATTCCAAGCCTTTTGATTCCTTAAATAGAAGCTACTAGGTCTTGTGTTATCCTTATTGTGTTTCCACAATACTAAAATTGTTTCTTCCTGACTGCTTGTGTTATTTTCTCCTTGACCTAGGACCTCTGGAATTTGAATATAATATTCCTAGGAGTTTTCTTTTGGGGATCTTTTTCAAAAAGTGGTCAGTGAATTCTTTCAATTTATATTTGGCCCTCTGGTTCTAGAACATTGTGGCAATTTTACTTGATAATTTCTTGAAAGATAGTGTCTAGACTCTTTTTTTTTGATCATGGATTTCAGGTAGTCCAATAATTTTTAAATGATCTCTCCCAGATCTATTTTCCAGGTCAGTGGTTTTTCCAATGAAATATTTCACATTGCCTTCTATTTTTTTTTCAATTGTTTGAATCTGTTTTATAGTATCTTTATTTTTCATAAAGATATTAGCTTCCAATTGCTCCAATCTAATTTTGTAGGAGTTATTCTCTTCAGTAAGTTTTTGAAATTCTTTTCCATCTGGAAAATTTGGCTTTTTTAAGGCGTTCTTCTTCTCACTGGCGTTTTGGGCCTCTTTTGCCATTTGTGTTAGTCTTTTATTTAATGTGTTATTTTCTTCAGTGCATTTATTATTGGCTTGCTTTTTATGATTTTCTTACATCATTCTCATTTCTCTTCCCAATTTTTCCTCCACTTCTCCTAGTTGATTTTAAAATCTTTCTTGAGCTCCTCCATGGCCTATGTCCAATTCATATTTTTCTTGGAGGCTTTTGATTCAGGAGTTATGACATTGTTGTCTTCCTCCTGCTCCAAGCCTTGATCCTTTTTTCCCCAAGAAAGGATTCTATGTCTGCTTGTGCTTCCTCTGCTTGCTGTTATTGCTGGCCAATTACTTGACTTTTGAGGTCTTTGCCACAGTAGAACTCTGCTGCCAGAATGGAGAGAGCTTTGACCCAAATTACTGGAGTTTTTGCAGCTGCCAGAGCTATTAGGAGTGTGCCCTCTATACAGCCCCCGCAAGCTCTGGCTCACTGGCCACATACCCCAGGACTGCCACCAAAGACCACAATCAAAATCCAAGAAGGTTAAAGCAATAGCAATTACCCTCTGAATGCTCCCTTGGTCCCCATACAATCTGCAGGCCAGGAGCTCCTGAAGCAGTCATGCAGCAGCTCCTCCACAGCTCCTCACCCCCGGGGGCAGGTGCCAGACCTCACTCTTCCATCCCCACCCTATTCCCGCAGAGTTCCAGGCTGACCTTTTACTTTGTCATTGGTGTTTTATGGGTTTGGAAGTCTGGAAACCACCACAACTGCGGGTTATTCACTCGCATGAAGTCTGCTCTGGCCACAGCTGGCCATGGCCGCTCTGGGGCTGGAATAGTGGCTTGGCTTAAGGAGGACTGTACTCAGCTCCCAGCATGCTGCAATAGACCTTTCCTGTATGCCTGCCAGGCTGCCTTCATCAGGAGATTTGTTTCTCTCTTTCACTTTGTTGGCTCTGTAGCTTTAAAGTTTGTTCAGAGTCAGTTTTTACATGTATTGGAAGTGACTGGAGTGGCAGCTCACACCCAGTTTGTGCTTCTACTCTACCACCTTGGCTTCATCCCTTTCCTGTGTCTTCATACATGACACAACGTGTCCTCTCTCTCTGCCTTTCTATTGGCTATCTTCTCTACCTGTAATGCATTCCTTACTCCTCTGTTCCTCACAGAGTCTGTTATTTCCTCAAAGACTCAGATCAAGCTCTATTTTCTAGAGGATGCCTTTCTTATTTTCCTGTTTTCTAGAGCACTTTATCTCAAAATAACCTTTTGCATTTTGCGTTATGTATATTCTTATATATCTGTGTTTTCCCTTCATATTTTAAGTTAACGCTTTGAGAAGAGAAACTTTTATTTTTATCTTTTTTTGTATACACAGCACCTAGTAGGTTATTGATTAATGTCATTTTAGTAATTGTTATCACTTTGGAAATACCTTTGAGTTTTAGTTGCCACGTCTATAAATGGGGGTTAATAATATATCAGACATATAATCAGGTTATATAATATCTTTTGAGACAGCTAAGTTGCACAGTGGATAAAGTGCTAGATCTGGAGTCAGGAAGACCCATCTTAGTGAGTTCAAATCAGGAATTGGACATTTAGTAATTGTGTGACCCTGGGAAAAATGAAACGTTGAAAGTCACAGATAATCTGAAGGCTATAATAAAACAAACAAAAAAAAGAATCTTGATACAATAATACAAGAAATAATTAAACAAAATTAACCTGAAGCATTGGAACAAGAGGGCAAAGTAGGAATAGAAAAAATACACTGATCACCACCAAGTGAACCTATGAGGTAAACCTACAGGAATATCATAGTTAAACTCTGAAACCTGCAACTCAAGGAGAAAAGATTATGTAAACAACAACAACAAGAACATTCAAATATGGTGGAGCCACAGTTAGAATCATACTGCATATCAAAGATCAAAAGAACCAGGGCTGTAACCGAAAATATCATACCCAGCAAAGTTAAGCATAATCCTGAATAGGGAGAAAAAAAAAAGATATTCAGTGAATTGTCACACTTTCAGGATTTCGTTATCAAGAAAAAGGAAGGAAGGAAGGAAGGAAGGAAGGAAGGAAGGAAAGAAGACTGAACTTAATAGAAAATTTTACATACGAGATGCAAAAGAAATGTAAGACACACATCAAAAACTAATTAAAAAGAACTCAATAAAAGCAGATTTTTACCTTTTTATGTAAAGAAATGTACAATGTATGTCTAAGATGGTTATACTGGGTAATTTGAAAGAAAGATTGGCTGAGACCTGAGTATGATGTGATTCTAAAAAGTAAAACCATTTAGGAAACAGTAGAAAGAGTAATTATCTTCTACAAATCAGATGTGAAAGGAAGAACTAACACAGATCAGATGAGAGAAGAGGGCTGGTAGTTCTGAAGCCCTAAGCTCATCAAGAATGGGTTATTACAGCACCCGCCCCCCTTCCACCCACCCATACTTAGAATAAGAGGCACCCTAGAAAGAACTCAGAGCTGAATGTTATATTTTCAGTATGAGCATTTACACCTTGCAAATCAGAAAATGTTATAATTCTGGGTTTAATTAATCATTTTGTTAAATAGTTAGACTTAAGAAAGTGATGGAGAACTGTTGCAAAGTGAAGTGAATAGAACCTGGAGAACATAGCATACAGTATCAACAATATAGTACCATGATCTTCTATGAATAACTTAACTCTTCTCAGCAATATAATGATCCAAGACAATTTCAGAGGTCTCATGATTGAAAATATTATCCACATCCAGAAAAAGGACTGATGAAGTATGAATGTAGATCAAAGCATACTATATCCATTTTATTTCTTTCATGGTTCTTTTCTTTTGGCCTATTTCTTTTTTTAAAACATGACTAATACAGAAATATGCTTTACATGATTACATATCCATAACCTATATCAAATTACCATCTTAGGGAGAGGATGACAGAAGGAATGAGAAAATTTGCAAATCAATTTAAAAAATAATAAAATTACCTTCATATGTAATTTGAAAAAATAAAATACTATTAAAGTAAGTGATGGAGAAAATTATATTAATGCAGATTAAACTTTAAAATGTCATTCATATATTTTTCAAGTCAGCACACTGACACCTGGCATATGTTCTTTTCTAATCTGTCTGTAAAATAGCCTATCATTCCTCAAGAAGTAGATCAGGTGCTACTTCTTCATTGATCCTTCACGTTCTCAATGTCTCCTCTCTCCTAAATTTTTTTGGTATTTACATATCTGTATAAATACTATTATCTTCAAAAAATACATAAGCTCTTTGAGGGTAGGAACTGTTTCTTGTCTTCTTATCCCAACACCCATTGCCGTGTAACTGTATAGAAAATATTTTCTAACCTAAAATAAAATTAATGTCTGGTACTTAGGGGCATGGCATACCTACAATCTGGAAAGTCCATATGCAATTTTTTTGTTCTTTCTTTGTACCAGAGAAGAAAAATTTATATTTATGGAATTAAAAGATGAAATATATTGTTACTATACAATAGTATACATATATTTTATTAATTTCTAAATTTCTAAATTTTTTTTCTGTGATGAGTGCTGGCCACCTGTTATCTGCTGCTTCCACAGAACTTATCAAAAATTTCCTTTTAATTTCTTTTGCCAAGTAGCAATATATCAAAACTGTGATGTAGTAGGGACATCTGCAAATTAGTCCAGAATTGCTATATAGTACGTGTGTACATCAAGAACAAGACAGATAGGTGGTGTAGTAGATAGAGTGCCAGGGCTTATTTTCAAATCTAGACTCGGACACAGTTACCTAGGCTAACCACTCCATTATCTTTGGGAAGAAAACCTCCAATGGGGTCATGAAGAGGCAGACATAATTGAAATGACTGAACAACAACAAAATATATCAAGAACACATGAAAATAACTTGGGGAAAAACTTTAAATTGCCTTCCAGATAGTTTGTCCAGTTGTAACCCGTGTCCCAGTAAAAAGGTGGAGACCTGACTTTAAGAGTCAGCTGAGATTAGGTATACTATGATTTTAGGCGTTTTCTGCAAAGCTGCTGGCCGGAAATATTACTTTCTCCAAGTGTCTAAAGTAACAACCTCAGATTTTTATTGCTGTGGGTTTCTTTCTCTACTTCCTTCCAGTAAAATGTTCTTATAAGTAACAGTATGATGTTTCTATCACTAGAACAGGGAAAGCAGGTAAGACTAGGTCTGCAGAAGTAAATTAATTTATCTTTAACACTCTGCCAACACTTTCAAGATATTACAACTAGGTAGACAGTGACATCAATGACTCTCTTTAGCCATGGAAAATGAAAATTATAACAAGGTTATATCGAGGTTGTAACAGAGAGTTCATTTTGGTTTTTTTACACACACACATGTAAAACTCACAGTAACTTAAAGTTCTTCAGCTTAAAATGACATTAATGCCTTTTGGCCACCCTGTATATAATTATTGAGAAAACAGCACATGAATCAATTGACTCCTAATATCTAAATTTTAGAAATAATCCACCCTAGTTTGAGAAAGAACTAATGAATATGTGGGCTATGAAGAACAAATTAAGTGTTTGTCATTACTGTCATAATTTTTACTTAGCTAAACATTTACTTTATTGTATACCTAGAAGAACATTCTTATCTTTCTTTTCAACTCAAGTGTAACACCAGCATTTTCATAATTCCTGACCCCATATTTCTCAGCTACTCCTATTTATAATCCAATCATAAAAAATATTTACTTAACATCCTTTTTGTGCAGTGTCCTGTGACTTCAGCAGGAAAGTACTGTCCCCCACCCCCCAATATTTCCCTATATTCTGTGAACATGAAGTAGATCCTTAATTAGTCTTTCTCATTCTAACCAGGGTTTCAAATACCTATTAGCTAGATCTTAACTAAATGGCTCTGAAATATATTTTTCAAAATGGAAGTGTACAATTTAATTCAACATATCTGGCTGATGTCCACTGGCCACGTTTCCTAGTGAACTTAGTGACATTTTCGAACTAATTTCTTAAAAGGGCTAGATCCCTTTTTTATAAATGTTCCAAAACCGAATAAAGTAATTTTATTCTATTCATTTGAAAACACTGGAAATTCATATGCTTTGTTAGATTATCAAAGGAATCCATGACAAGTTTTTTTTTTAAAGTTACGATCCAGTGGTTTAGTGGAAAAGATGAGAAATTCCCAGTGGAGCATCCCTAGAGAGCATTTTAAATATGATGACAACCTTTAAGAAAGCAAGAATTTATTAAAAAAAAACTTACTATGTAAGAGTTACTGCACTAAGCACTAAAAAACCAAATCTATCTATATA
The DNA here is from genome assembly GCA_028627135.1 of Pseudochirops cupreus. Classification (NCBI taxonomy): domain Eukaryota; kingdom Metazoa; phylum Chordata; class Mammalia; order Diprotodontia; family Pseudocheiridae; genus Pseudochirops; species Pseudochirops cupreus. The sequence continues at coordinate 107,677,050 of CM053580.1, forward strand.
GAGCAAACAACACGTGCATATATTGGTATGCCCCAAACATGGATATAGAGTTGTTTTGAGGAAAAGGAACAAGTAATTTAGGGTATCAGGAAAGATTTGGTGTATAAAATGGCACTTGAGATGTGCCTTTAAGGAAGTAAGGGATTATCATATGCTACACAAAGGTAACTGACTAGATGCAGTACTAGGTAGAGATTATTAAAATTTCCATTTGTCTTTGTTAATTCTTCTTATAGAGAGAATAACTTAAATCCTTAAAAAGTTGTGTGTGTTTGTACATGTATAGAAAATATATACATGAATGCTCACACAAATTAAAAAGTAGTAGGTATGGTATAGGGAGGAAGAGCCAGCTTTGTGGTCAGGAATACTTAGATACTAGTTCGATTCTTCATAAATACTGACTACATAGCAATAGGCAATTAATTTAACCTCTCAGTGCCTTCAAGCAAGTTGTTAAAACTAAATGTTTCCTACTAGTTGCTCTGAATATTGTATTATAGACCAAGTCATATCATGTCATATGATGTTATATTTCACATCACATCATATCATATATGTTGTTATTCATGATAAACTCTAAAGCTCTTTACAGGCATAACCAGAGATACAAAGTCTCAACTAATTTAGTTCACTCCATAGGCATTTTCAAAAGAAGCACCATCAGTCAAAACATTACATCCTTTTATTTTTTTTTTCTCTCCTTCAAGCTGTGATGCTTATAATAACCTTATATGTTAGCTATTTTCCATGCTGATACTGTACCCAGTGCTACTGATTATATCTGATGGCCTGCTGCTTCCTATATTTAACCCACCCAGGGTTCATTGTTAAAATTAGTCGTTATGGTACCTGAGCTCATCTCACATCTATGCAGGTTTGAAGTTGGCTGAACAAAGGCAATACTGAAGTCCTGTAAGTTATATGACAAGAAAAGGATATTTCAAATCAACAAAGTACTCAAATGCCTTTAATCCAAAGGAGAAGAAAACATCAAGATGCAAGGATAATACACAGTATGCAACTTCATAAGGAACACCAATGTCTTTGTCATAGTTTTCATCCACCAAAACACTGAGCCAATGTGTCCTTTTAACAGATGCCAGCATGACTCCAGATTTATAAGAATCGCTGCTCCTAAAGGAAGGACAAAAAGAGAAAAAGGGATGGTTCAATTTAACAGCAAAATACAATAATAATATGAAATTACATGGAGACAGGGAAAATTTAGAAAAAAAACTAATAGTGAAAACTATCTTCACCATCTATATTATCACCTAAAAGAAGCAACTGGATAAATCAAGTGGCACTTGATAAAGGATTCTGTAAAAAGAAATCATTTCTCCTCATAGTATACACACAATGGATCAAGTTATGCATGGTTGCCAGCATTTTATTGAAAGGAGGTAAATTTTGTGGTAAGCCTTTGGAGTTTCCACATTTCTCATTTTTACCCATCCTAATCAAATATGAAAGAGGCAAGGCAGGGTAGTGGGTAAAGAGTTAGGAATGGATAGAGAGGTGGCAGTGAGGGTCAGACTCTACTTCAGTCAAATATTAGTTTTATGTGTGTGGCCTAATTATTTAAATTTTTAGTGGTCCAGACACCTCTCTAATATTTTACAGTGTTGACTGCTAATAAAGAACTGGTTCCAAATAATTTTTAAAATGAAATTTTTAGTGATATTTTTGTTTATCGATCACCTGCATTTTGCCATCTGTCTCTCCTCTTGTTGCCAATATCCAATGACATTGTTTTAGTGAGGCTAACACAATTCTCATCGTCTCTCGTGCTCATATCTTAGGAATCATCCTTGGTTGCTTACTGTTTCTCACCACCATATCAAAGTTGTTGCCAAGTCCTGCCATTTTACCTTTGTAACATTTCTCAAACATCTGTCCTCTGATATTACCACCATGTAAGTGTAGGCCTTCGTCACCTCCTGCCTGGAATACTGCAACAACCTACTGGTGGGTCTACCTGCCTTTTGTCTCTCCCCTCTCCAATTCATTGCCCATTTAACCACTAAAGTTCAACACTAAAATGATTGTCGATCATTTCATCCCCTTATTCAATACACTCCAGTGGCTTCCTATTGCCTCCAGAAAGAAATACAAAATGTCCATTTTGCATTCAAAGCCCATCCCAACCGGGAAGCTTCCTACCTTTCAAGTCTTTTTATAACCTAATAGGTCCAGTGACACTGGCCTCCTGACTGTTACATGAATAAAACCCTCCATCTCTAGGCAACAGGTATTTTCTCTGACTGTCCTCAGTGCCTGGAATGTTCTTCCTCTTCTGCTAGTTTAAGTTGGGTTTTTTATCCTTTTAATTCCTGCTCTTTCCTTCTCAATTATTTCCTATTTTTCCTTTACATAGTTTGCATTGTATATATTTGTTTGCACATTATGTCCTTCTTAAGATTATAATCTTCTTGAGGGGAGGGACTGTCTTTTACCTCCTTTTGTTAAACTGCAGCTTAGCACAGTGCCTTCACATAGAAGACATTTAATAAATGTCTGTTGATTGGTTTTTAACAGTTTATATTGTTTTCCTGGCTCCACTCACTTCATTCTGCTTCAGTTTATACATCTTTCCATGCTTCTCTTTTTCATCATATACTGCAATTTATGTAACTATTCTCTAATTGATGGATATCCACTTTATTCTTAGTTCTTTGCTATTAAAAATGCTGCTCTGAATATTTAAGTGTATATGTGAACTACACCTCTCTCCCCCTCTCTCCCTCTGTCTCTCTCTCTTGCTCTCTCTCCGTCTCTCTCTCTCTCTCTCTCTCTCTCTCTCTCTCTCTCTCTCTCAATGTGACCTAGGAGTGGAGAACTTTGACCTTTTTACTTGGTGTCCCTTAAGGAGGCTTGCTCCTTAAGGATGACTGAGTAGAGAACTTACTGAATGATATCTTTTGTTTAAAACAATGTGGGCACTTTGTGGAAAAGTATGTGGTTGTGCAGCTAAGATGGCGGAAAGGAAGCAATAGTTTTTTCCGGGCTCCTCCCCAAAATTCTGTTGCTAAAAGCTAAAAAGTGAATTTGAATGGATTTAAGAATGAAAGAACCTATTGGGAGACAGAGCATGGCAGATTCCCAGCCCAGGAAAGTACCTATTCAGGTTTGGACAGGGAGAACAGGGAGCACAGAGGAGCTGCACCAGCACAGATCTGAGAGCAGAGTATGGCAGACTGAGAAGAAGCCCCAGACAGCCAGCAGACTCACTCCCTCCAAGGGCAATTTATAGCCATCTCACCACAGGATGGGGGATCATCAGAGATGGGTAAAAGAAAATGCAGGGCCTGCAGCAAGGTCAGCAGCATCTCCTTGGGCTACCAGCCAGCAGCCTGAATGTTTAAAAATTACATACCTGAACTTCCAGGAGTTAAGAAGGAGGAATAAAACCTAGTTGCTCTGATCTCCCCTCCCTGACCCAGAAAAGTCCAGAGTTAAATGCCCCACCCAGAGTAAAATCCTGAATTAGAGGAAACAGCCTCAGCCTTGGGTGTCACTGAGGAAGAGGGAAGTGAGACAGTATGGAGTCTAAACCCAGAAGGGTGGAGCCAGCAAGCCCTAACAACAAAATCCCGGGTGTGCTTTAGCACCACCTGGCCAATCAGCAAACTGCAGCCCTGCCCTGCTGCTGGCCTCCTGATACTGAGCCTGTAGGAGCTGTAGCCCAGAGACACAGAGGTTGAAACCTGAAGGAGCCAGACTACCCCACCCCCATAGGTTACTCTATAAGCCTCAGTTTAAATGAGAGGAAAAATTGAGAGTCCTGGCCTTGGCCTCAGTCAACACACTCAGTTGCTACAGCTCATGAAGTGAACAAACAAACCCCTACCTCCCAGCCTGAGAAGCTCAATACCTCTGCACCCCAGAAACAGATAGGTACTTTAAAAATCCAGTACATAGGCAATCACAATGGGCAAGAATGAAACTGCGAAGGTTAGAACCATCAAATCTTTTTATAGTGAGCAAGAACAACCAAATTCAGAAGTCAACACAGATGAATATTTACAAAAATATAAGTTGCCCAGACTAACTGAAGATGAAGTAAATTACTTAAATAACCCCATCTCACTAAGAAAAAGAAATTGAATAAGATCTCAGAGAACTCCCTAGGAAAAAATCCCCAGGGCCAGATGGATTTACTAGTGAATTCTATCAAACATTTAAAGACCAATTGCTCAGAATACTCTACAAACTATTTGGGAAAATTGGTGAGGAAGGAGTCGTACCAAATTCTTTTTATGACACACATATGGTACTGATACCTAAATCAGGGAGAGACAAAACAGAGAAAGAAAATCATAGACCAATTTTCTTCACCAATATGGATGCAAAAATTTTAAATAAAACATTAGCAAAAAGAATGCAGCAACTTATCACAAGAATAATACATTTTGATCAGGTTGGACTTATTCCAGTAATGCAAAGATGGTTCAGTACTAGGAAAACCATCATCATCATTGATCATATCAACAATAACACTAGCAGAAACCATATGGTTATTTCAATAGATGCAGAAAAAGCTTTTGACAAAATACAACATCCCTTCCTATTAAAAACACTAGAAAGTATAAGAGCAAATGGAATTTTCCTTAGAATAATAGATAGCATCTACTTAAAACCATCAGCAAATATTATATGTAATGGGTATAAACTAGAAGCATTTCCAGTAAGATCAGGGGTGAAACAAGGATGTCCACTATCACCCCTCTTATTCAATCTGGTATTGGAAATGTTAGCAGTAGCAATTAGAGAAGAAAAAGAAATCAAAGGAATCAAATTAGGCAAAGAAGAAACTAAGCTATAATTTTTTGCAGATGATATGATGATATACTTGGAGAATCCTAGAATATCAAGCAAAACAGTTCTTGAGATAACAAATAAATTTAGCAAAGTTTCAGGATATAAAATAGACCCACAAAAATCTTCAGCATTCCAATATATTTCCATCAAAGTCCAACAGCAAGAGATAGTAAGAGAAACCACATTTAAAGTTACTGTAGACATTATAAAATATTTGGGAATCTCCCTGCCAAAACAAACCCAGTACCTTTATGAACATAACTATGAAACACTTTTCACACAAATAAAATCATATCTAACTAATTGGAAAACAATCACTTGTTCGTGCCTGGGTCAAGCTAATATAATAAAAATGAAAAATTTACCTAAATTAAATTACATATTTAGTGCCATACCAATCAATCTACCAAAAAATTACTTTAGAGAACTAAAAAATTTGTGACAAACTTTCATTTGGAAGAGCAAAAATATCCAGAATATCAAGGCAATTAATAAAAAGAAATGCTAGGGAAGATGGCCTAGCCCTACCAGATTTTAATCTCTATTATAAAGCAGCAGTTATCAAAACTGTTTGGCATTGGCTAAAGAATAGAGTAGTGGATCAATGGAATTGGTTGGGTACAAAAGTCTCAGTAGTCAACAATTATAATAATATACAGTTTGATAAGCTCAAAGACCCCAGTTTTGGGGATAAGAACTCACTATTTGACAAAAACTTCTTTGAAAATTGGAATATAATATGGCAGAAACTGGGCATAGACCATCATCTAACGCCATACACCAAATTGAAGGCTAAATGTTTACACAATCTAGGTAGGAAGGCTGATACTGTAAGTAATCTGGGGAAGCAAGGAATACTTTACCTGTCAAATTTATGGAGTAGGGAAGACTTTATGAACAAAGAAGAGTTGGAGAGCATTATAAAATGCAAAATGGGTAATCTTGATTACATTAAATTGAAAAGTTTCTGTACAAACAAAGCCAAAGTAACCAAGAGGGAAGTGGGAAATTGGGAAAGAATTTTTACAACCAGTGTCTCTGATAAATGCCTCATTTCTAAAATATACAGAGAATTAAGTAAAATCTATAAGAATATAAGTCATTCCCCAATTGATAAATGGTCAAAGGAAAAATGCTCTAAATCACTCTTGATTTGAGAAATGAAAATCAAAACAACTTTGTGGTACCACATGTCACCAGATTTGCTAAGATGACAAAACAGGAAAATGACAAATGCTGGTGAAGATGTGGAAAAATTGGAACATTAATGCATTGTTGGTGGAGCTGTGAACTGATACAACCATTCTGGAGAGCAATCTGGAACTATGCCCAAAGGGCTATAAATAATTGTATACCCTTTGCCCCAGTAATACCACTGCTGGGGTTGTATCCCAAAGAGATCATAGAAGTGGCAGGAATACCCATATGTACAAAAAATATTTATTGCAGCTCTCTTTGTGGTGGCAAAAAACTGGAAATTAAGGGGATGCCCATCAATTGGGGAATGGCTAAACAAGTTATGGTCTATAAATGTAATGGAACACAATTGTGATATAAGAAATGGGGAGGAGACAGTCTTCACATTCACTTGGAGAGGCTTATACAAACTGATGCTAAGTGAGAAGGGCAGAACCAGGAAAAATTTGTACAATCACAGACACATTGTATGTATGATGACCAACTTTGATAAAGTGGACTCTTCTCAGCAACGCACAGTTATAAGACAACTCTACAAGTCTCAGGATGGAAGGAGATATCTACATTCAGAGAAAGATGTAGAAAGAACAGAGTTTAAATGGAGACTGAAGCAATACACGCTATCATTTTTTTTCATGTTTGGTCCTCTTTCTTTTCTCCCATTGTTCACCCCATTGGTTACAACCCTTCTATACAACCAGACTAATGTCCATTGTGAAAGTATTTGTAGATCTTATACTTGATTGCATGCTACCATGGGCGTGTGGGGGGGAATTTGAAACTCAAGGGATTCTGGAACTGAATCTTGTAAACTAAAAGTAAATAAACAAGAAAACATAAGTGGAAATTTTTACAAAGCCAATGAAATGTTAAATTAGGTAAGACAGGTGTAAAATACAAAGTAAAGTGTTGGTATTGTTAAAGAGAAATTTCAGATGGGCTACCATTGAGTACAATGTGGTTAAACTGTCATATACAGTGGTAGAAGCTAATGTCCTACATTCTGCTATCATTTTTATTGTCTTCCTCATCATCATCATGTGACAAATGAATAGAAACCTTTGAGAATTTTTTTATTTGATGAGCAGAAATCATTTCACTGGACAATGCTAACACTTAGGGAGAAGTATATGCCATTGAATCTGTAATATCTAAGCAAGTGTGTGTGAATTACCTTCAGATGGAGCCTGTGAAAAATCCAAAATTGAATAGTATAACCAAAAGGCCCTCCATGGGTGATGGCTACATGTACTTAGCCCATACTGTCAACAATTCAGGATTAAACAATTTCCTGAGCCATTCAAATTTCTGTCGGTATTTCAGAAATAGGTCACTGCTACTGACAACTAAAGAACGACTGTCCTGAAGGAGTCAATATTTATTTATCTTTGTAAATTATTCAAGGAAATGATGGAAACAAAGCACAGAAACTAGACTGAAAAGAAAAAAAAATCATGAGGGAATAGGATAAGGTATATATCAGCCCTCTTGCCCTGTCTGCTAAAAGAATTGTAACCAGAATGCTTTTAGTGACCTTAAAGAAGATAATTTTAAATTCTAATACTAATTAATTAATTGATCAAAGTATTAATTTGATCAAATCAAATACAAAAAACTCTCTTATCCTCTTGTGTAATAGTGCTTCAAACAATGAATATTAAAAATAATGGCTAGATAATTTGTCCCAAGATGATTTATATCTGAACCCAATAGAAAAAAAAAAGGAAGGTGATGCACTAATAATAACTGTCTAAACAGAAATTTGCAAAATGTCCACAAAATATAGATTTCATTTTCCCAGGCTATAGTTGTATTATTATCAAGATTAACAGAATTGATGGTTCTTCTCAGTGGATAAGATAAAACAACTAGCATTCACAGAAGTATTTTGCAACAAATAGATCTCTTTTTACAAAGTGGTAATTAAGCTAACATGTGAGGAAATCACCAGATCAATCCAATGTAACTAAAAATTATTTAGTTTCAAGAGGTAGCCTTGAAGTTCTAAGGTCAAAGAAAATAATCAAAGACCTCATCTTGAGAAATGTATGCATGAATGTAATCAACAATATATCAAAAGAGAAACTCATCAATCATCCATGAAACAACAGGAAGTATCATGCCTTCCTAACTTCTAATTTTTTTTCTATTTATTCTGTGTGTATGTGTGTGTGTGTGTATGTACTTGTCTCTCCCCATTTGAATGTAAGTTCCTTAAAAACAGGGAAAGTTTCATGTTTTTGTCTATGTGTACTCAACATCTAGCACATTCCCTGAAGTATGCTAAGTGCTTCATAAATGTTTGCTAATTAATTGATCAGTTTGAAAGAAACATCTCATGAGTGAGTGTCAGGAACTGCCAAGTATATATTGAACACTTGTGGTATGATGGGCACCATGCTAAACACTGGAGATACAAATTCAATATATTAAATTATCCATTACTGCCTAGATAAATCATTGATGAAGAAAAATACTTTGATAGCTTTTGTCATATCATATACTTATATTCTCCAAACTATAAAAAAGGAAAAGTGTTCAAAGTATAGAGTCTTAGTAGGGGGAAAATTAGATAGAAAAAGGATAAGATGAATTTCATTCCTATCCCAGGGGCTATTGGAGTTATTTGAAGATGCTTTCAATAAATTCATAAAAGATATACTTGTATATCCATACTCTTAAATAATTTAAAAAATCAAAATATACCATAGAATACCAAATGTATAATAATAATAATAATAATAATAATAATGATGATGATGATGATGATATCAGGATAGGAACTCATCTTGAGACCTTTCAAATTTGAATTTCACAGAAAAAAAATGGTAGAAATTAGATAATAATAACAATATTAACAGTAGCAATGAATTTGTTGGCACTGTTACTATTGTCACTACATTGTGCCCCTATTTACATAGAAGTTTATGCTCTACAAGTATTTTCCTCACAACAAATCTATGAGGTAAGTAGTAAAAATATATAAATATTTTCACTTCTGTTTTAAAGTCAACTACTAACTCAGAGAGGTTAAAACTCTTATTCAAAGTCACATGCCTGATAATTGACATAGTTGCAACTCAAAAGTAGATCTTTTAACATTGCATATAGTGCTTTTTAAACTACATTAAGACCAGAGTCGATAAGGAATAAAAAAGAAAAGGATTATTATTACATTTAAAGGTGCATGTGCTATAAAGCGCATAACATGTAACTACTTACCAGGCAAAGGGCTATTTAGAAAATGAAGTCAGTTCCCAGGGGAATTGTAGAAAGAGTGGCAACATATTAGCTGACAGATGAGCCTCATGTAGAACAATTATGGTGACAACTGCTTAACAAGGTCTGAGAATAATAGCAGTAAATTACCATGTTAAGAATTGTTTGGGGTAAGAAGACAGAAATTAAAAAGTCTGAATTTCAATGGGGTGTTTTTATTAATTCATTAATGAAACTAATTAAATAGTAAGCCCTATGTTCCCATTTAGGAGGGCATTAGAAGGAGAGGAAAGAAGTGGTTCCCTCATGCCTGCAGGGACTGCAATTCCATCAGAATGAGTTAGCAAAGTGTTGGTAATAGACCCTTGAAAGTCTAACAAACTTCATCTCAAATGTTTAATTCAGTAGGATCCAGAATTGTAAACTGTCAAATATTTTTTCTGGAATTGTTTAAAAGGAACAGCACAGCTTAATGTAGCGCTTCTCAACTCTGAAGGACAATGGCATTGATAAACAGATGTAGCTTCTCTTTAAGTAAATTTTCTCATTTTTTTCTCAAAGCATTTAAAAAAATTGTAGATCATTTTTTAAAAAAATTACTCTCTTTTTCTTTACTTTGCTACTATCACTGTGTGTTAAAAGAGTGTCTTACAGGATAATAATTTATTATTCATTGTTTCATTTAATATTTAGTACATTCTAATTTAGTACTAAATTTAAATAAACAATGAATGTTTAACACATTCATATTTATGTTTTAGTATTCATATTATTCATTGTTAAAGGAGTTACAATGGCTAAATATTTCCATACCTAATAGCATACTTTTGGTGTTGAGCATCTTAGTAATAGTTATAACAACAACAATAATACACCTTTATATAACACGTTAATATCAGTTAAATGCTTTACGTTTTTACCTCATTTGACTACCACAAGAGCGTTATGCTTTAGGTGCTATTGAAATTTCCACTTTCCAAATGAAGACACTGAGTCCCTGAGATATTAAATGACTTCTTCAAGTTCATAAAGCTTGTAATTATTTAAAACAGTATTTGAGCTCAGTTCTTCTCAATTACAACTCCAATATTCTATTCACAATACCACTTAGCTTTCTTATATCTACTTACCTAAGGTAATACTAAGATAGTGACATAGCATAGTCTTTCTAGTGTAGTAGCCCTTGCCAGAGTTCTCACCACTTTAACATGGTCTCTGAGAAACCAGCATCAGCCTACTCACGAAGAAAAGGCATTTAAATAGTACTTTCCTACATGAATAATGATAATAAATATTTCACATACATACCCTAATTTTCAAAATTCAAAGAGCTTTATTTAGTAGAAAAGAAAACAGAGGTTGAGATATGTTTCAAAAAGATAACAAGGAAGTAACTAGGTGTCGTAGTGAATAAAGCACTGGCCCTGGAGTCAGGAGGATCTGAGTTCAAATCTGGCTTCAAACATTTGACACACTTACTAGCTGTGTGACTTTGGGCAAGTCACTTAACCCCAATTGCCCTCCAAAAAGCAAAAAAAAAAAAAAAACATGACAAAGGTCGCATAGCTAGAGTCATTGAAAGTTAAACCAGAATTCAAACACAGGCCTTCGGAATGCAAATAAACTATTCTTTCCAAAAGGACATGCTGCCTTTGATTATATGAATGTGTGTATACATATACATATTCACATACACATGAATATACACTTATGTGTTAACATATGCATACTATTTAAGTTCTTTTGAAACATGAATGAGGTGATTGAGGAAAGAACATAGAGTACATATGAAATAGCAAAAAGCGTGGTAAGAAAAATGAATAAGAAGGAAGATTGCCATAAAGTATAACACTATTTATAACTGCAACTTACGGGACAGAAACAAAAAAACCTCAAGTGGACCAAATGATACAGAATTTCTAATGATAATGGAAATGAAATTAAAATTATAAATAATATATACTCTCCATAATAGCATTATTTTGCAATATCCCTCCAAAGATAAGCTTGCAATGCACTTATTACTGCCTCTTTTCTGCAGTTGTTATCCTCCTTCCATAAATTAGTCATGAGGAACTCACCCAGCAAACATGTTTTACACCTGTTTCACTTTGAAGCCCCACATTAGTGATACCTGTTGCAGCCTTTTTACAGCTATTGTATGCATTTCTATTGCCCTCTGGTTGGTATTAATTTTAATTATTCTTCCCCTCTCCTCCCTCTCCTTCTCATGTTCCCTCCTCCTCCCCCAAATTTGATAAGACACCTTTTCCTATTTTCCAACAGCTCATGTAGTATTCAATCAATTTTTCTTTAAGGGCAGAGTCAAGATGGCGGTGTAGAAGCAACAGAACTGCAGCTCCCCACATAACCACCTCAAAAACCTATAAAATATGACTCTAAACAAATTTTAGAGTTCCAGAACCCACAAAAATTACAGACAAACACATCTCCCACTGAAGGCAGCCTGACAGGCAAACGTGAAGGGGTTCATCATAGTGCACTGGGAGCCCAGACCAGCACTGCATGAACTCACAGCTTGGCTCAGGGGCAGACAGAACAAGCCGTGGCTGGAGCTTTCAGGAGAGCAAATCACCAGCAGCTGTGACTTTTTCCAGAATTACCAACACATAAGGAACAAGGACTAAGTGAAAAGTCAGTGGAACTCGGCTAAATTCAAGGGAGAGCATCTGGCCAACTGGCCCAGGGCTGGAAGCAGCTGAAGCGGTGGCCCTGCAGCTGCTTCCACGGGGCTACTTCAGAAGCTCCCAGCCTAAAGATTGCAGGGGGCAGGGGGAGCAATCATTCAGAGGCTAAGTGTTCTTGTCTTGAGCTGCCTGGATTGGGATTGTGGTCCTGGGTTGTGGTCCTGAGGTGCATGACCAGTGAGCCCAAGCTGGTGGGGGCTAAAGAGACAGTGGCCTCCTAATACCTCTGGCAGCTGCAACAACCCCAGCAATTTGGGACAGAGCTCTCCCATCTGAAAGCAGAGTGCTACTGAACCCAAAAGTCAAGTAATTGACTGACAACATGAGCAGTAAAAGGAAGCAAAGCAAGCCCAGCAATCCAATTTTAGAATCCTTTTTTGGGTACAAAAAGGATCGAAGCATGGAACAAGAGGAAGACAAAACAGTCAGAACTCCCTCAACAAAAGCTTCCAAGAAAAATGTAGAGTGGTTACAAGCCATAGAGGAAGTTAAGAAGGATTTTGAAAACCAAATATGAGAAGTGGAGGAATATTTGGGAAGAGAAATGAGAATGATGCAAGAAAATCATGAAAAGAAAGTCAATAACCTGACTGAAGAAAATAACACCTTAAAAAATAGATCAACTCAAATGGCAATAGAGGCCCAAAAAGCCAATGAGGAGAAGAATGCCTTAAAAAGTCAAATTTGGCAGAAAAAGAATCTCAAAAGCTTTCTGAAGAGAATAATTCCTTCAGAATTAGAGTAGAGCAAATGGAAGCAAGTGATTGT
>CM053580.1:107697241-107715774 GCA_028627135.1 Pseudochirops cupreus
CCCCCTGCTGTCTGCAGGCCGAGGGCGGGAAGCTACAAAGCAGAGGCGGATGCAAAAACTCTGCCTTTTGCTCTTCTGCTCTGGAGGCCTTTCGCTGGACTGCTTATCTCCCCCTTTGGCAATTCCCAGTCGCAGCTGCTGCTAATCCGCTCACCTGAGAGGCTCCTCCACTCCTCCCATCCAGTCGCCCCCGGGGCACAGCCACGGCTTCAGGGCAGGCTGGTTTCAGTTCGCAGTGCTGATATGGTTCCTCATAGCTGAGCTGACTTTAGTGGGAAGTATCTTTGTGTGCATTTTGGAGTTCTAGGATTGGTTTAGAGTCCTGTTTTATGGGTATTTTGGGGTGGCTATGTGAGAGCTGGGATATATTGCTGCTGCTACGCCACCATCTTGGCTCCGCCCCCTGGTGTTTTTTTTAAAGAATCTAATAGCTATTCCCCCCCCCCCCCTTTTCCTATCCTATTTAGTGAGTCATCAGCTACCATGGTATGAATTATAATCTATATACAGATCTATATACAAAATCTTTATAACCACCCCTGAACTCTCTATCTGTAGTCTGTTATATTTTGGCCATCTTAAACAATTCTCACATGCCCAAAGTAGAGCTCATTATTTCCTCTGCCTGAAACACTGCCCTTTTCTGAATTTTCCTATTAGGATACCTAGCATGAATGACTATAACCATCAGGACATAATCTCTAGTCACCCAGGCTTAAAATTTGGTGTCATCCTTAATGCCTCTCATTCACTCACATTACACAGTGCATCTTTTGATAAATTTTGTTATCTTGTCATTTCTCCTTTAGCATTATCCTTCCTCTAAGACCTCCTCTCTCTACCTACACAGCCACAAGTCAGTTGCAAGCTCTTATTAAGTCACACTTATACCAGTGGTAGTGTCTGGTTTGGTTGTACTACCTCCCTCAAGTCTCTCATCACTCCAGTCTTTTGCCCACTCAGCTGCCAAGATAATATCATAAATCACAGTTCTGGCCATTTCATGCTCCCTTCAGTATATGTCAGTGACTTATTAGTATCCTTATTGTGAGGGATGATTTCTCAGAAATGAAGCCTCTTCAAAAGGGTTAATAGTTTTTGTATTATTGAAACACAATTTCCTGCCTTTTCTTGTCCTTTGTTCTTTGTTGCTAGGGAAGACTCACACTAATAGATTGAGCCCCCTGAAGGCCAGCCAATGGAATAAGGAGAAGGAGGTTGGGGGGGGGGGGGCGGGCATGACCCTGTAAAAGGACCTTTCTTTCCCGATTCAGTTTGTACTTCCCTGGCCAGCTCCATTACAGTGACCCTGGGCAGTACCCTTTCTCATGAGAAAGCAATAAACTCATTTCTGCTTTTAGGAATCTAAATCTTTGTATTGATTCTTTTGGTAGCGGTCTCTGCCCCACACAGTTTTGGGGGCTCATCCTGGATCTCCCTTATTTGGGGAAGGGTCTCCCAGCTAGTCCTAGGACAGACACCTGCCGTCCATTTGCCAGCTGTCTGGGGAATGGTCTGAGAGTTTCCTTTCACTTTTAAGGAATGGACCAAAAGAAGGACAGCTACCTGAAAGCAGAATTGGAAAGGGTACAACAACCACCACCTGCTGAAGAATTTGAGTCAATCCCATAAGTCCTGTGTGCACAAACCTTGGTAAAACAAGTTTTGTGAGCCCCTATAACAGGGATAAGAACTAGTGAGTCTCTGGGTGACTGGGGAGGGGAAACAAGGCTAAGCTTACTGAGGTGAGAAGGAAAGATTGGTGAACTTTATACAGAAAGCAAGAACTAGTGAGCCCTAGACAAGATCTAGCCAGCTTCCTTTCCCATAAGGGGGCAAGATCAGTGAGTACTTGAAAGAGAATAAGAACTTGGAAGCCTCCATCCTTTGGCAAGATACAGTGAGCCTTAATGGGCAAGAACTGGTGAGTCTTGGAGGAAGTCCATGGGGAAGTCCCAGTCAAAAGTGGGTGATTAGCAAAATATGTATCCCCTTTCCAGGTTTTCCGGAAGATAGCCCATTAGGGGCCAAGTTTGGTAATTGGACATTACCAAACTACGAAGAGAAAGGCACCTAGTAGTGGGACTTGTTTTGTGTTTAGGTCTCTGTGTTGTGGCTCTGTGTGTTTAACAGTGTAAAAAGAAAAAAAATCTTTCTCTCTCTTTATATTCTAAGCTCTGGCCAGGTTTAGAGTCTGAAGGTAAAGAAGGATAAGAAAAGGGAGGAGGAATTTTTTCCCCCCCTCAGGTCAGAGTAAGGCAAGCTAAACCATTTCTTGCCATATGCAAAGTGAAAAGTTTTTGGATATTGGAATTTTAAAAATGAGAAAGACTTTGGATAAATTGTTATGAAGGATAATTTAAACAAGCCAACTTTGATTAAGATTCTGGAAGTTTTAAGATTGATCATTTAGGAGTTTTCCCCTGCCCCCTTTGCCACAGCATTGGATGGACCTCAAGTTTTTCCGCTGATAAGGAGAAGTAAGAGAAAAACTCTTAATTAAAGTATCTGGGGCAGTTTGAGTGGAGATTGTAAGCCTCTCAGAAAAGGAGGGGCAGAGGGAAAGTAACTCTCATATATAAATGGTTAGGCAGTTAACTCACTCTAGTTTTTAAGGTTCAGGAAAGTAGCAGGAAATTGGGGGATGACTATTTGAAATGTAAAGAAGAGCGTGGGTGGTCTGAGTAAGCCTTGTGCCCTTAGGCCCATATGCTCTTTATCCATTAAATCTCTCATCCTATGGAGACAATTGATTGTTAAGCTCCCAAGATTTTTGCTTGGAGTGGGAGTTAGCCACACCTTGTTAGGTCTTTTTGGTCAGTGCAAAACCCTTTAGTTAAGGAGTCAGGAATTAATGCCTGGGTCAGTTTTATTTGGGGTCTCTGAGAGGAGACAGGATTTTAGCTTTTTAAAGAGGTTATTAAAGCAATTTTGTTGTACATGAATTGACTTTTTAATGAATGCAATTAAAATATGTGAAACTATTATATTTGGGTATAAAAGTAATCAGATTCAATTATGAAAATGTATATAGTGGTCTAATAAGAATTTGTTAAGTAACCTAAAAGTTGTTATGAACTCTGTAGAAAAGTTGCTGTGTTGCTGGATTCTTATTTCACAGATGATAACCGTGGGGAAAAGATAAGAGTTGTGATTTTTTTTTTTTGCAAAGAAGAAGCTTTTTTTCCCCAATAACTTGTTTATTTACTTTTAGTTTACAAGATTCAGTTCCACAATCCCTTGAGTTTCAAATTTTCTCCCTTCCCTTCCCTCCCTACCCCCCCATGGTGGCATGAGATCATGTATAAGATCTGCAAATACTTTCATGTTGTACAACAGTCTGGTTGTATAGAAGGGTTGTAACCACTGAGTGAACACTGGGAAAAAAGAAACAAAACCAAACATGAAAAAGAATGATAGCATGTATTGCTTCAGTCCCTGTTTAAACTCTAGTCTTTCTAGATCTTTCTCTGAATGTAGACATCTCCTTCCATACTGAGACTTGTAGAGTTGTCTTATAACTGCCTTGCTGAGAAGAGTCCAGTTCATCAGGGTTGGTCATCACACATATGATGTGTCTGTGATTGTGTACAAATTTTTCCTGGTTCTGCTCTTCTCACTCAGCATCAAATTGTATAAGCCTCTCCAGGTAATTATGAAGTCCATCTCCTTCCCATTTCTTATAGCACAATAGTATTCCATTACATTCATATACCACAACTTGTTCAGCCATTCCTCAATTGATGGGCATCCCCTATATTTCCAGTTTTTTGCCACCACAAAAAGAGCTGCAATAAATATCCTTGTACATATGGGTCCTTTTCCCACTTCTCTGATCTCTTTGGGATATAACCCCAACAGTGGTATTGCTGGGTCAAAGGGTTTGCAGTTATTTATAGCCCTTTGGGCATAGTCCCAGATTGCTCTCCAGAATGGTTGTATCGGTTCACAAGAGCTGTGATTTTTCAAGTCTGTTTAATCTAAGGACTTTGATGTGTGATTATTATTAGAACCCAAAGAAGCAGTTAGAATATTGGCCTGACATATTTTAGACTGTCCTGATAGTAATAGGTGATTTCAAACTGCTTGTAAACTTCTCCAGGTAAATGTGAACGTGAATGAGAAAATGTAATATTAAGAAAATACATAAACTTGTGGATAATATTTCCTTTTATGGGGCCAAGGGTATTAGAACTTAGATATATATGGTTATATGATCGAAAAGGTACATATTGATATTTGGTATTAAGAGATTAATTCACTGTGTGGCCCCAAGAAAGTTTCATTTACCTTAGTTTACTGTTCATTAAGGGATGGTGGTAGAATCCACATCCTAGGGATTTTATGGGAATACAGAAAAATAATGAATGGGGCATTCTGACCATGTGTTGCAATATTTTGAAGTATTTTAATTTAAGAAATCATAAGCTTCCAAGTTTCTCTTTGTTTAAAAGGAAGTTACAGTTAAAATTCTTTACCTAAAAGAAAATTGGTAATTATACTGAATGAGTAAAATAAATTTATGACCCAGATTGGGGGAAATAAGGAATTTTAAGATTCTGTGGATAAGGAGGCCAAGAGTGCTGGAGAATTGAAATTGAGAGAGGAACTTATGTTGGTTCTCATCCCCTGTCTTGATCTGAGTTTGACTCTTCCTACTCCTGACCAGGAAGAAGGAACAATGGGCAGTAGATTGAGGTGCTGAAAAACACCCTCAAGGAAGGTGGCTCCTACCTGATGCACATGAGATACTGAGCATGAGACAGGTTTTACAACATCTACACCAGGGCAGCCATTGGGATGTCTAGAACCTGTGTGATATACCAGGTATATATGTGCTGGAACTTACAAACTGGCACCTCAAATAATTGATGGCTGCATTGTGTGTTGCAGGACATATAGATACAGCCAATGCCAGTGGGAGGGTGGCCTCTGGGTATCAGGCCCTTTCAAAGTATATAGATGGAGTTTGCTGAGGTGCCCTCAGTAGGATGATAGATACCTATTGGTCATTGTGGATCACCTCACATCATGGGTGAAAGCCTTCCCTCTTGCACAGGCTCCTGCCTCTACTGTTACTAGAACCTTGTTGGAACAAATAATCCCTAGATATGGGCTGGAGAAGCTTATAGACTTGGATCAAGGGATGCATTTCACAGACACCCTGGCACCCTCCTTCTGGCAGGTAGAAAATAAAGACAACTAGCATTCCTTAGGATCAGGACAAAGCCCCGGAGGGGCATTGGCTTATCCCTCTATGAACTTATTTACCTTTTCTCACTCACCCTGAAAGAACACCTCCCCTATAGTTTCCAGTTGATAGGTTCTAGCCTGGTGATGGGGTGTTGATCTGAACCTGGAAGGAAGAAGAGCTGACTCTCACCTGAGAAGGTCCGTGTACCAGATCCTCCTCACTGCTGACACTGAACTGAAGAAAGAGGTTGGACTCATCACACCCAAGTGATGGGACTGGTGACAGCCCTGACTCAGTCGACTATGGTGTCACCAGATCCTAGAACCTTAGAACTGACTTTGAAAAAGGGATCAACCCATTCATGACTGAGAGAACTGTTGTGGATTGATTGTTTCTGTTGGTTGCTATACCCTTGCTTTGCTTTGCTTTGCTGCAGATATTTTCTTTTGCCTCTGGCCCCTAGGCCTCAGTTCTGGAATTAGCATGTTCTCCTCCTCCCCTCAGAATCGTATCTTTTAGTGGAATTATCCTACTCGTAGTGTGTCTCCCCAGTATGATGCAACTGGTCTAAGACTCCTTTTCCTGTTTGGTGAAGATAGAAGGGAAAGGACATAGTATATTGATGGTTCTGAAAAGTCAGGGTTGGGTGCCAGTCTGAGACCACTCTGATGGGGATTCTCAAGAAGAGTTAGTGGAAGAGGTCTTCCTGCAATGTTGTGAGGAGTCTTCAAGTTGTAAGAAATAAAAGGGGAGACTGTGAGGGATGATTTCTCAGAAGTGAAGCCTCCTCAAAGGGGTTAATAGTTTTTGTACTATTGAAGCACAGTTTCCCATCTTTTCTTTTCTTTGTTGCTGGGGAAGACCCATGCAGACAAATTGTGCAGCTCAGTCAATGGGATAAGGAGAATGGAGTTGGGGGGCGGGGGGGGGCTTGCATTAGGGCATAAAAGGACCTCATTTTCTGGAATCAATTTGTACTTCCCTGGCCAGCACCATTAGAGTGACCAGGAGTAGTACCCTTTCTCAAGAGAAAGCAGTAAATTCACTTTTGCTTTCAGGTATCTAAGTCTTTCTATTGATTTTTTGTAGTGGTCTTTGTCCCACACATTATGAACAAATATAAATTTTCAAAATCTTCTGACTTTTAAAACCATTTACAATTTGACCTTTTCCTACCTTTTCAGTTCCCCCCCCCCCCACTTTGCTTTGTGTATTCTGCTACCCAGTGACACTGGCCAATGACAGTGACACTTGTGGAATTCGGGTTCAGTCAATAAATATTTGTTAACTCTTAGTGTGTACCAGGTCCTATACTAAGTGCTTGAAAAATGTGTTCTTGTACTTTTTCCCCCTATAGCCTATCCAAAAATGAGTATTCATCTTTTTTATTTTTTTTGTTCCCCTTTTGCCCCAGCTTCACTGATTTTGTGATTTCTCACTTGGGACACTCAGTCTCTTCATTCTGTGCCTTTAATTGATTCTCATCACAGTGAAATATTTTCCTTCCTCATCATCTACTAGCTTCCCTTCTTGGTGAAACTTCCAGATTCAGCACAAATATTCTCATTTTCAGTTCTTCAGTAGACTTTTCCCAACAATTACTTCTGACTTCCACTCCATTTGCTTTGATATTAGTTTCCATCTGGATATCTCTTGTATGTGTACAGTCATTTGTATGTTTGCTCCCCCAGAAAAATTTGACCTTCTGGATGGCAGGTACCATGTACTTGCCTTTCTTTATATCACTGAATTTAGCGCAATGACTGGCACACAATAAAATTTTAACAATTTTTTTTAGCCATATCTAAATTAAACCTTCAGAAGTGAAACTAGTTTTTCCCTTTTCATCTAGGAAGACAGTTCCTTAGCAAGGGCCTGGAAATCTGCTGTTATGACTGCAGTGTCACATATAAAAGGTATTTATTACAGGTTTTTTTATTAACAATGGCTGGAGGGCTAGTAATAAACAAAATTTGGTTCTGTTATTACTTTACCTATGTCTGTGAATAAATCCCAATTTTCACCTGGAACATATGTGTTTCAAATCAATATAGTTAGGAAAGAAACAAGCCGATAGGACTTCATGTCCTAAAAAAAACCTATTTAACATTTTAGAATTTATCTTATTTCTAGCTTGCTAGTTGATAACAAAAAAATAAAATAGAGGGCACTTCTCATCAAACTTAATAAACCCCTTTAAATATTGAATGGAAGAGGCAGTATAATTTTTAAAAATATGATATACCAAAAAATTAGAAAGATTTACTATTTGATATTCACTAATGCATACGTGTGTATCTTTGTATATAAATATATGTTGCTTTTTGTTTTTTACATCACACTCATTTCCAGATGAGACCTACCTAATTCTATTCATTGAGTCTGTCTGTATATGACAATAACTAAAAACAAACCAAATAAATGAACAAAATCCAGTGAATGTAGTGACTGTATTTGATAACTTATACAGTACTATATATCTTTAATCCCCAATGTTTTCAATAAAAGATAAGATGTGTAGATTATCTTTTCTTCTTCAGTTTTAAGGTTAGTCATCATCAAATTACACAACATGTAGTTTCATTTTACTTTTCTTTTTGTTTTCATTTTTAAGTCATCTAATATTTTTTCATTATAATTCCTTGATTCTGCGTTAGTTCACAAACATATTTTATATTCCTCAGATTTGTAATTTTTATGGCAAAATAATATTACATTGTGTTCACATATCACAGTTTGTTTAGACACTCCAACTTGTGGAGAAGTCCACTTTATTTTTTTCTTTTCTAGAAACAGAGGTTCTCTTATAAATGTTTAGTATATATAGAAAGGTCCCCTGTATTTTTTGTTTTGTTTTATTTTAACATCAAGGACATGTGCTCAGTAATGGGATCTCTGAGTCAAGTGGTAAAGATATTTTAGATGACTTTACAACATTATTGAATCATATCACAGTTGTAAAAAACGTTCACCTTTTTTTTCCTACAGCCCAATAAACATTCTCTTTCCCTTTTTGTTTATTTTTACTGAATTTGTTATGTTGGGTGAAGTCTCAGATGTATTTTGCTTTTCTTATTATTAATAATCTCGAGCAGTCTTTCCAAGTGCATTTTTTTCTCCTTTGGAATACTCTGACAACTTATCCTCAGAGAATGGCTCTTAGTTTTTATATTTCTGTGAATTTCTTTTATATCTTGGATATTATATCTTTTATTCAGAAATGTGATGAGTTTTTCCTATATGTAATTTTTTCCTCTTCCTAGCTGAATGGATTTTGTCCTTATGAAAGTTTTTATGTGCCATCCACGGAAAAGTTATCTATTTTCTTTGTGACTGTCTATAAGTTTTGTTTGGACAATAATTCTCCCCTGAGTATGAATGTTAAAATTTCCTCCACCTATTTTACCCAATTCTTCCTCTTTACTTTTGTAATGTGACCTATTTTCAATGATTTCTTGCTCTTTTATCCTTTTCTTTTCTAGATGAGAATGCTAATATGGATTTCTTTTAAAAATGATTAGTTATGTTAATTATTTTCCTAATGTTGATTTCTTCTTTCAATCCTGTTTTAATTACAAATTGATCAGCTTATTTTTGTGTGCATGTGTGTTTATACATGCATAGATTTGTATACATGTAGGTGTGCATATAGACACATATATGTATATACTACTTACATTTATAAATAGACAGACATGTACATATGTAAGCACATATGCATCCCCATATATATGCATATAGAAAACATGTATACATATAAAGGTACCTATCCATATATACCTGTATCTATACACATGTTGTATATGTACACACACTTACATATATAAATGTAGATCAGTATGTGCTTATGTATGCATATAAATAATTGTTTTGCTAGTACGTTAAAAATATTTCTAACAATGTTCATTAGTTTTATTCATCTATATTTCACTTTCTGTGTTTTAACTGCCCAGCTGTTAAGGTGATAGACATTTGAGGAAAAGGAATTTGTTAGGGTAATTTAACTATTGAGATCAATTAAGTTGTATATATATTGAGTATTTTCTATATATTTGATATAATCCACTTGTACATTTGTCTGGTTTAGGTAAAATCTGTGTTTTTTCATTTTTAGTGGGGCTTGATGTTGAATCCTCAAAAAGCATCTTTAATGTGGTAGAATTTGCATGGTAAATAGAGATACTGAGTGGTAGCAGAATACTTTTGTTGTCCAGTACTATTTCATAAGCTTTTACTATTTATAGTATTTTTTTCTTATGCTGTAGATCAGTACAAGATTTTCAGATATTCTAGGTATATAGCATATTTTCTTTCTATCTTTTTTTTTTTCTAAATTTGGAGTGCTGGTAGAAACTGACTACTCTGTTTCTTGTTATTTCCTGTTTCCTTTTCAATATTTAACCTCATTTTCTTTGATTCAAAATAAATTTTTAATATCTTTAATTTTTAGGAACATAGAACCAGATCTGGGAGAAAGTTTAATAGTCCATTTACTTCAAACCAAACCAAGGTCACATAGGTACCAAATATTGGAGATGGAATTAGAATCAGTTCCTCTAATTCAAATCAATGCAAAAATACTGTGCCATACTGATGGTAATAAATTATTACCACCACTACCATCACTATATAGTGTTAAAAACATAACCTAGATATTAATAGTCTTATGCTTTACCAGTGAAAGTTGTTTGGTACTATTAAGCGGACTCATTGGAATGACAACTTGGGCCTGAAATGAGAACAGCCCAGCTCCAACTTAAATAATTAAAAATTAAAGCTCCTATTCTATGACAGGAAGTTAAAGCTAATCTGTTTTTGAAACATAGTGGCTCTAGCTTGAGAAGTCTATTTTTCATAGCTTATAATTTAACTTTCACCCTGTGTAGTAAATCATACTTATAGTCATGCATATGAAGTCACTTATAACTTTATTGACCCTTGAGCAGTTTTTTTTTTTAAATGCACACAATGATCTTTCCCTCTTATCAGAAACAAATAAACTAAAGGGATAAATGTTCTTAACAGCTTATGTTTGTCACACATATTGATCAACTGAGATAATTTCTCTAAAGTACTGGGAACAGTGCTACAAATGATACAGAAATTTAATAAACCTTTGCTCACTTCCCCTTCCCCCTCACAGAATTTGTCCTCCCTTTCTTATCAAGGTCTTATTGGATGATAGTAGAGAAAATGAGGAAAGGATGTGTTTAGAGGATACCTTGATGCTTTCAAGTATATTTTAATTAATGTAGTATTAACCTATTCACTAAAATGAATTAAAGTAAAACAGAACAATATCCTTAACATTAAAATAATTTTCCTCTCTTTAAATAGTAAAAGATTATGTAGTTCATTTACCTTAAATGATAGTTTCACAATAAGCTCACAAGTTTGGAATTGATTAATATTAATCAATTGTTAATAAGCAAGTCCTCTTTTATGGATCACATCTACTCCTAGATTTATTGCTGTTGCCACTATGTACTACAGATTAAATTGCCTCTTTTCTCGAGTCTCTGAAGAATAGGTAGGACCTCCATCATTTAATTTAGTAAGACTATATACCCTGAAATTACTTCTGTTGGTGTTTTTAACAGAATATTGTGGGAAAAGGACATTTTTTTTTGTCATCAACATAACCAAAACTTACCAAATAATAGAGAGCTGAAGCAATAGGTACTGGGGCTAATACTATTTGACTATTTGATGAAAGCCAGTATTAGGGTAGATATGCTCAAAGACATCAGCTGCATTGGCTTGTTCTGTGCCATTCCTATGACCTACATTATAAGCCCCATTCTGAGAAGAGCTGGTATCATTTTCCTTAAAGAAGCAGCTGTGTTTAATTTCAACTTCACTATCCTGTATTTAGTTACTCCTCTATACCTTCCTCCATTGTGTAACTGTGTTGAAAAAGTAAGTTACAAACTAACTTCACAGTTCAGTTCAGCTAGATATTTGGATGATGGTTCAGGATTTGATTAGGCATGTCTTACAATATTATGGAATTAATTAGGTATGACTGTTTGTAACTTAACGTGCCCTTAGTTAAAAATAGCTGTGCTAAGAGGTACATAGTCCCCAGATGGAGTTTATGTGAAGATTTGATTTTTAAAGAGAAAAGCAGTTTCTGCTGCAGAAATCAACCCCAGCTTAAAGTTCATGAAGAGAATGTTTTGAGTCAAAACCTATAAAGAGGGGTGTGTAAAGTTACAGGAAAGAACTCCAGTGATCCTTCATTCACAAAGCAAACCTTTCATTTTATCGGATAGGCGTTGGCGCACAGCTCCTAGGCCACAACGAATGTTTGTATCTGTTAGGAGATTGTGTTAAAAACAAAACAAAAAGAAAACATACCTTGCTTTTTAAATGATTCCATTACTTATTGATGATTCAGTTTCTTAAAAGCATCTTGTCAGTTTGACATACAAGAAGCAATATAGACATAAGGTGTATAAAAAAGACTGATTATAAAGGATCCATAAGGACAGATGCTTACTTTTTATATGTGTAAAATGTGAAATTTATGTCTGAGATTCTTATTAACAATTGGGTAGTTCATAAGAAATATTGGCGAAAATCTGGGCATGATATGAATTTTAAAAGTAAAACTATTTAGGAACACCTAAAAAGGGTAATTATTTTATACAAATGAGATGTAAGAGGAAGAGTGGATATATAGGAATTTGATGGGGAAGGAAGGCTAGTAGTTCTGGTAACCCACTTTCATCCGGAATGGGTGTAAGAGGGAATAATACATATATATTTAAAAGAATATATAAATTTTCTAAATTCAGAAGAAATAAAATGGTAGGGGCATAGGGAGGGGGGAGAGGACAAGGGAGAGTTCTTTAGAGGGAAGGGTGAGAGAATAGGTAAAGAAGGGGATAGAAGGTTTAGATTTATGGGAAGATAGGGGAGGGATCCTTGGAACAGGGTAGGCAAGTCATAGGAGGGCAAGGTAGTGGGTAAAAGTAAAATAGAGGATGCAGGAGGAATAGGAAACAAGAGATATGCACATATGTAAAAATAAAGATCAGGAGTAGGATAGGTTTGGGAATGTATATGTCTGTATATGCATGTATATGTATATATCTATAACAGTGGGGAAACATATCTAAACTTTATTGTAGTGTTCTAGGGGGGAGGGCTGGGGGAGGGACAAAGGAAGAACAAAATAAAAAATGAGCAGCAGAGAACAAAAGAAAACTTACAAGTAAACATAGATGGACAATTCTCAACACAACAAGTATTATTTATCATATAAGCTTTCTTGAAATGGAAATTTATTGTTACATATTTTGAATCCTCTCTTTTATGTTCTGCTGTGGACATGACACGCTTTTATTGTTTTCTAACTTTGCATTTAAGTTCCAATATTTAAGTTTATGATAAAAAGACATCTTGTGAACTTGCATTTTTGAATGACAGATGAGGAAGCATCGGTGAAATAATAAACAAATATTTGTTCTGCAGCTCTAATGTTCTAACCCCTGAAAATAGAAACTACAAAGTGAAATGGTCTTTGCTTTCTGACAGTGTATGTTATAAGGAGGGATGCACATAATATGCTGAAAGAATACAAGGAAACTTTAAGAGGAAAGACGCTAGCATGGGGTTACCTATGGGATCCTGATATGCAAGTTTTCTTCTGTTTAATCTCACTGAATAGCTAACCTGAATCCCCATATGGGATGACAGAACCTTAGAATTGGAAGAGAATTTAGAATCCTTTTTCATATGAGTTGTATTATCTGCAAAATAGTACTTGATAAATATTTGATGACTGAATTTTTTTTGTCTCAGTCCAGAAATTACCTGATATATGAAGCCCCATCTAAGAGTCCTGAAAAAGAATAATCCAACATCTGCCTAAAGATCTTCATTTATAAGAAATTTATTGCTTCAAAGACATTGCCTTTTCTACTTTTAGACAGTTTTCTGTGTTTGGCAGATCATCATTATATTGAGCCAAATTTGGCCTTCGTATCCCTTTAACCCCAACCCTATCTTTTAGAACCAAACTAGTCTCTAGAGGAAAACTGAGCAAACTTTATATCTCTTCTACATAAATACTTTCAGCTAATAGAAAACAAAAAGCATCCCTTTGTTGCTACTCAAAGCCTTCAGGAGAATTTTTAAAGTCAAAAGCTGGTGTATTAGTAGGTGGAGTGAAAATGGAAGGATATTCTTGACAGACCTCAGTAATTTAGAATGGTTAGGATATGGTGGCTGATCATACAACATAAAGAGTTGATGTAGCTTAAGATGCTTGTAAGATTTCAATCTCCATGACTGAGTAGGAGAAATGTAATACTTTTAAAAGAAATAAAGAAGTGAAAAACAAACAAAAATAGGTTAAGGTCAAATGATGAGTTTGTCTTTGAGGTATTGTAGGGGGTGCTGTGTAGGGCTCTAAGGGGTCTGCCTTGGGGCGAATTTAGGCTGGGCCCACTATCTCAGGAAGTTGACTCCTCCCCCCCACACACACACACACTCATCCTCTGCGCAAGGGAGGCTTGGAACATTCTGGCAATTCCTGAAACCCTGGCCTCTTGAATGATATAGATAAAGGAGTGACACATGATGTAAGAAAGCATAAGAAAGCAAGGACGTGTTCTGTGGCAAAGTTGCAAATTAGGCACCTCATGTAAGAAGCTACGTGGTTTCCCATGAAAAAGTATGATGTAAGTACTTAAGTTGGAGTATATAAACCCTAACCCTCAGATGCTTATTTGAGACTTACATGGTATGCATGCAATAAATGTATGAATGCTTCCAATCTCTGCCTGGCTCAAGTCATCATTGCACACCTCTCCTGCTTGTGCAGTGCTTCGTTGGTGTGGGCATGAAGGGTTTCTTTTTGATTTTTTAAATTAAAACAAATATGTAAGTATTGGAGATGTCTAATAGGTATTTAAGACGATGAGTTTATGCTGAAGAGACAGCTTAGGAGTCTGAGAATAATTTATAGAAAGTTTGTGTGGGCCTAAAAGCTATATATTTTTCATCTGAATGAAAAAAATAAAAGAATGTTGATTATTCTGGAAACAAACTGTCAGTTTCCAAATCTCATATTCATGACTGCTATTGCCATATGTGTTACTAACCTTGAATTAAATGTTATTGTTAACCTTTTGTTCTCTAAATCCAAGTATGTCCTGCTTCCTAGCCTCCATGGACTTGTATCTTTTGTGAACTACTGCCTTTGGCCTCAGATTGGTTCATTGGATACTCACTTGGCTGTCTACTTATGTTATATCTGCTTTCCCTGGCTTCTTTATTCCACTGGGTCTGTGAATCACCCAGTAATTACAGATTTATCTCAAAAGACCACCAGCACAAGAGTATGGGACAAGACAGAAAATGGTAATTTAAACTTCAGAATTCCATGATATCAGCAGGAGTAATACTGAAGGAATTTTTAAAAGTAAAAGTTGCTGAAGAAAAAGCCTTTGTTTGATGGTTACATTGAAAAAGAAGAGTGAGGATTGATTCCAAAGAATACTTAGAAGCACTTGAAAAGAAGGATGAGAAGCAGAACCGTACAGTGTCACTGAAAGCAGAAGTAATGAAATTGTTAAGAACTGGATGTCATGTATATGAGAATCAAAATAAATTCTTAGATTTCCTCTGGACCAAGGCTCAAAGATAGGAATTAAACTTTATATTTTTATTTATTAAATCACTATACAACAAATATATTTTGAATATGTTTAAAGTACGATAAACACCATACAAGTTTTAGGGTGGTCAATTTTATTTAAAAAGACATATGACATGTATCAGAAATAACCTCCTTTTATGTCACTCCCCCATTTCTAAAACTAAGCACAGTGTGAAATTATTCTAAGTACTCAGCACATTATATTGATTCATAATAATGGGGTAATACACATGCTCTTTAACTACTATGAAGTATGAAAGTTATTCATTCTGTTACAACATAATTGTGACAAACCAGACACAGAAGCTTCTTCTGGCCTTAGAACAAGGCAAATCAGATGACTAGTCAGTATATTTTTTCAAAACTTGTTTTTTCTTTCTCCTTTTATTTTCCCTTCCCAAACTCTCCCATCATGTACTCTGTGTCCTAGACAATTTGGATACATCCTAACTTGTTTCCACTAATCAGTTTTGCCTCTACCTATTTCCCCAAATAGTCATTTTATCTCCAGTCTATTTGTATGCCTTCATTCTCAACCCAAAGATGTACTGCCTTTTTAAAACTCAGTGTTCTTATATTCAAGACATCATTCAGGTACCACCTTTTCCAAATCTATCTAGTTCTTTTGGTTTCCACTCTAATTCTTCCTTCGTCTAGGATCAAAGTCTTGTACTAATTTCCAAGTCTCATATATCCAATTTCCATATCCTTCTTTGTATACCTTTCCTTTTCTATACTTATACAACATTTTTCCTAGATCAGACTACAATCCCCTTTCATCTAGAATATATCATAAGACTCTGATTTGGACATTTTTCCTTCAGTCAATTTGCAATCTAACATATAATCCACAAAATGAGTATACCTAAAGCATCAATCATACCACTTCTCTGCTCAAAAATCTTCCATGACGGCATTATCCTCCACAATAAAATTCAGAATCCTGTGCTTTGCATTTAAAACCCTCCACAATTTCATTTGCATCTGAATGTTCACTTTTATTTCAAATTGCTTCCCCTCTTGTACTATATATTTCAATCAAATCGGTCTCCTTGTTATTCTCCATGAGAAGATATTTCATCTTTTTCCTACATTACTCCCACCCTTCTCTAGTGTAATGGGCATTCCTTGCCTTATCTGCAACTTGTAGAATTCTAATAATTCTCCAGAGCATACCTCCTAAAGATGCTTGTCCTTAATTTTTCTTTTATTATTATTCTGTTTCACACTAGGAATTACTTATTTTTTTTGCTAGAATTTACATATTTTTATATTTCAGCGTTCATTTCCACATGATTTTGAGTTCCAAATTTTCTCGCCATCTCACCTCTACCTTCCACCCCAAGATGGCAAGCCTATAGATTACCCCTTCCTCCAGGCTTCCCTCTCTTATATCCACTTCCATCCCTCCTCTTACCCCTTTCCGCCTTACTTTCTTGTAGGACAAGATAGATTTCTATACCCCATTGCCTATGTATCGTATTTCTTGGCTGCTGTAACAATTTTTTTTAACATTTGTTTTTTAAACTTTGTGTTCCAGATTCTTTCCCTACTTCCCTCCTCACCCACACCCAATGGAAAAACAAGCAATTTCATATGGGTTATACATGTGTAGTTATGTAAAACATTTTCATAGTAGTCATATTGTGAAAGACTTAACTATATTTCCCTCCTTCCTATCACACTTCCCATTTATTCTGTTTTCTCCTTTGACCCTGTCCCTTTTCAAAATTGTTTGCTTCTGACTACCCCCTCCATCAGTCTTCCCTCCCTTCTATCATCCTCCCCCTTATCTCCTTCCCCCTACATTCCTGTTGGGTAAGATACCCAATTCAGTATGTCTGTAATAACCTCCTTAAGCCAAATCCAGTGAGAGTGAGATTGACTCATTCCTTTTCACATCCCTGCTCTTCCCCTCCATTGTAATAGCTTTCTCTTGCCTCTTTTGTGTGAGATAATTTACCCTATTCTGTCTCTTCCTTTCTCCTCCCAATATATTCCTCTCTCACCTCTTAATTTTATTCTTTTAGATATCATCCCTTCATCTTTAACTCACCCTGTGCCCTCTATGTATATGTATACACACATACACAGAAACATACATGTATATACAGAAATATACATGTATATATACACACATACACCCACCTATACATAATATGAATAAATACATATCTATCTATCTATCTATCTATCTATCTATCTATCTATCCACATATATATTCCCTTCAACTATGCTAATACTGAGAAAAAGCTCATGAGTTACAAATATTGTCTTTCCATGTAGGAATGTAAACAGTTCAGCTTTTTTTTTCCAATTTATTTATTTATTTTTAGTTTTCAACATTCATTTCCACAAGATTTGGAGTTACTTATTTTTTCTCCCTGTCTTTCCCCTACCGCTCACCCCAAAATACTGACCCTACTGAATACCCCTTCCCTTAATCTGTTCTCTCTTATATCCTTCTCCATTCCCCCTAACTTTCTAGTAGGCGAAGATGGATTTCTATATCCTAGTGCCTGTATATGTTATTTCCCAGTGTTTTTTGTGAAAAAAAGTTATTTTTAAACATGTGCTTTTAAAATTTTGATTTCTAGATTTCTTTTTCCCCTTCTTCCTTCTTCACCCACCCACACTGGGAAGATAAGCAATTCGATATAGGTTGGACATGGGTAGTTATGCAAAACATTTCCATAGTAGTTACATTGTGAAAGACTAACTATAATTCCTTTCATCCTATCTCATTCCCCACTTATTCTATTTTCTCCTTTGACCCTGTCCCTTTTCAAAAGCATTTGCTTCTAACTACCCTTTCCCCCAATCTGCCCTCCCTTCTATATTCCTCCCTCTTATCTCCTTACCCCGTATTTTCCTGTAGGGTAGGATACCCAATTGAGTGTGTATGTTATTCCCTACTTAAGCCAAACTCAATGGGAGTAAGGTTGACACCTTCCCTTTTACCTTCTTTCTCTTCCGCTCTGTTGTAACAGTTTTCTCTTGCCTCTTTTATATGAGATAATTTTCCCTAATCAATCTCTCTTTTTCTCTTGCTCCCAATGTATTCCTCTCACCTATTAATTTTATTTTTTTAGATATCATCCCTTCATATTCAACTCATCCTGTGCCCTCTGTCTGTGTAAAGATGTACACACATATGCACACACTCACACATATATTTATACACATATACACCCTCCTATACATACATATATATACGTGCATGTGCACACACACACACACACACACACACACACACACACACACACATTCCCTTTGAGTATCCTCATAGTGAGAAAAGTCTTATGAGTTACAATTATCATTTTTCCATGTAAGAATGTATAGTTCAACTTTAATAGGTTCCTTATGATTTCTTTTTCCTGTTTACATTCTCATGCTTCTCTTACTTTTTGTATTTGAAAGTCCAATATTCTGTTCAGCTCTGTTTTTTTTCATCAAGAATGCATGAAAATCCTCTATTTTATTGAATGACCATATTTTTCCCTGAAGCATCATACTCAGTTTGGCTGGGTAGGTGATTCTTGGTTTTAATCCTAGGTCCTTTGACCTCAGGAATATATCCCAAGCCCTTAGATCACTTAATGTAGAAGCTGCTAGATCTTGTGTTATCCTTATTGTGTTTCCACAATACTCAAATTCTTTTTTTCTCA
>CM053580.1:107716274-107732954 GCA_028627135.1 Pseudochirops cupreus
GTACACTATAGAAATTTTAGAATGTCCTATAGTCGCACTGGGTTTGTAGGTTTCACACCTTTGAAGGCATAGGCAGGAAGTCCTAGTCTCAAAAACCCCCAGAAGTTTCCTTACTACAACAGTGACATAAACCATTTTGTCTCCTCTTACTTTTCTCCAGTATTGCCTCCATATACCTGCCAAACCATTAACTTGGTATGACTGAAGCATAGTTCATGATCTTCTACATGCATACACACACACACACACACACACACACGCACACAAACATTACTGTCTTCTTATTTTCTCTAGGTTGGAATACAGAACTGGAAGCCCTCCAAAATCTAGATCTCATCTATTTTTCTAGTCCTAGCTTATATTACTTCCTTTCATGAAAGTTCTATTTTCTTTCCCTGTCTCCTATCCATGTTTCTTTCCACAGACTATCTTCCAGACATTTGGAAAGCTAGCGTGTAGAAAGGAATTCCTCTCTCATATTTACTATTTTCTCACCTCATCCAACTCTTAAATTCCTTCAAGAAATAGATCAAATAACAATTTGTACATTTGACATTTCTTAACAATCCCACCTTAAATAATTAACACTGTCATGCTCTAAAAATATTCTGGATAAAATTTGTGTTTGTTTATCCAGGCACATGTCCCTAATATAGAATGAAAGTATCTTGAGAAAAGAGACTGGGTGTATCTATGTGTATATATTTGTGTCTTTTTAAACAGAGGACACACAGAATTTGAGGAAGTTTAAATGGCAAGATAGGTTGTGCCTTTCTTCTTGCTCTTTAAATAGGTTAAAAAGGGCCACTCTCCATTGCTGAAACATAAGCCTCTAGATTCAATTTGTTAACTATAGTTGTTGGGTTATACACGTGCTGAAAGAGAGGACAATCCATTCTCAGTCAGAGCTAATTCCTGGACCCAGAACATAGACAAAGAACTCAGATTCACATGAAAATGCTTGCATGGAACTAGTTGTGGTAGCACCCACCCTTATTGAATTTATGATGTAAAGAGTTCCATGCATAGCTGTTGGCCTACTTGACAAGAAGGCTGTGAGGTCTTTCCCCTATCACTTTTTTTAAAAGTTCTCTCACTAAGCATTTTTCTATTGTTTTAATAAAGTTCCTTATACTAGTATGTTGTGATTCTCCCTGCCTTGGTGCTCCCAAGTCTGCTAAGTCTACTAAGCCATCATCAACCAATAGTATCTCTAGTATCTGGTACTTTAATTCCAATTTATTAAGTTCTTAATAAACATTTATTGAATTGAACTTTCTAGAAAACTTCTAATTAAATAGCACAAACTGTAAAGTGAATTATTGTTAGAAATTTTAAATTATATTATACAATTCATTTTTGTTTGAAGTTCTTAAAATTATCAAAAGTAATAATAGTGTTGCTTCTCTCAGAGTGTGTGTGTGTGTGTGTGTGTGTGTGTGTGTGTGTGTGTGTGTGTGGTCCTCATAGCCAATGATGATTTATGGCTTGAACATTTTGCATCTTCAAGATTTTCTCTTTTCTCAAGATAATCAAAGTCATATGTATATACATCTAGGTACAGAAACTGAATAATGAATCCCATAGTCAAAATCTCATTATTTTAAGTTATAATTATTTAAAATTTTGCCATCGGCAAGAACCCAGTAGAAACTTCCAATGCAAATTTGAATAATGGAACCACTTAAAAGGATTCATTATTTGTACTTCAAGGCACTTTGCTGTGCAGTGGGTTTTTTTAAATGCATCTATTTGCTAAATTTTCAGAGGCAGGAACTAACAAATATAGTAATACTAAGTTATCTCAAGTATAGAAGTGAAAACGAGTATAGGAGGAAGATTGAAACTACTAGGCCACACTCAGGAACAAACAAATCAGAGGTGGCTTACTGTTATAACACGTAGGTGGATTAATCATGGAGAATACTTGTCGAAGGATTGTTGTTGGTCCTTCAGAAGTTTACTTTTTGGACTTTCAATCTAGGTTTGTTCCACAGAAGCTGTTTTAGTTCCTGGGGAGCCCAACAGTGACCATTTGACTGTTCAGGTTACGATGGGACGTTAGAAATGCCTTTTCTCTCTCTACCATTGACACTACAATAGGCCATTGTTTTTGTCTTTATATGTAGGCTTACAGAGCGTATTTTTGATTATCTGAAAGTAATAGAGAAAAATGAAAGCTGATTGCTAAGTTAATTATCAGGATCATTCAAGTCAAAAATTACTATTGCGTAAAATATTCACGTTCATGGGGTTCTGAGGTGCATTACTCCAATTTCTTTTCCTTCTTTCTCACGTTAGTCAGCATGTTTAGTAGCCTTCAAAACTGAATTTCACAACGGGAAGTAGGATGACACAGATTTTTGTCTCATAAAGTGAAAATACATTTTTGGGGAAATTAGCAAACCATTCATTTCTTAAGGTGGGAATTATTTTCACCACAGGAAATTTCATGTCCGCATTAGTTTCCTAACATTAGTTTCTTCCATATTAAACAAATTTTCTCTACAAAAACATCTTATCGTTCCTATTCTGGGTCATACTTCTCATGGTCTTTCACACTCTTCAAATACAATAAAGAGGATTTTTTTTTAATGGCAAATAGGTGTCAATGAGAAACAATTTTTGAAGTAGACTACTTTTATTGAATGGAAAGATTTTAAATGTAGAAAAAATAGCAGCATTTCTTGTTGATCTACATTAACATACTAATAGGGATGTAGCAATCAAGCAAAACATAAATTTTCCAAAATCTGAGGCTATTTTTCGGAATGACTTTTGTCAGGCACTTTTTTCTTTAGATGTTCAAACCATGTGTATGTCATCAATAGGAAATGCTTTCCATATGTTTTTGATTCATTTACATTTACCTTATAAAAAAGGTTTTGTAGGAGTATTTAATGTCCACAAAATCTTTGAACCATTTTACAAGCCATTTTATTAAAATCAGGAAGTTGTATTTTGCTAAAAGGTAAATTTGAACCACAATTGCCTCATGTTGTCTTATAAAACCAAAAATCTGTGAGGTTAAATTATGTCTTAAAGCTAGAAAACATTTTTAACTTTCTTCCTATATAAATCCCCTTTCTTGTTCTTGAAAGTTGTATTTATATATACCCAATTAAGGATGAAATTAGTGTAACTGGCCATTTATAGTTTAGGTCAAAAGTTATTTTGTTGAGAGTAAACAGATAATTTTGCTTTGTACTATCCCAAAAAAATTACCCTTCTGACTTGTCACATGTGAACAATCTTGAAATCTTAAGCTATATTTTGTTTATTTTTTTAGGGTCATATAATGAAGGAATTGGCATCGTTTTTGAAGCTTTGGTTTGTTTATTTCACTATGTGTATTTCAAATTCCAAGACCACAAACATATATACTGAGATAGTAAAAACTTACTTCAATAGGACAATACCTGTAATATTTGGTCTTACAGATTCAGATTAGTAATAGTTAATCATCTATTAACCTTTTTAAATGTTTGCTATCGATGGAAGTTAAATTTTTATCAGAAATTTTATAAGTTTTTACAAAATTCCTTGTGTACTCCCAGTGTGTACCCTCTTGGTTTTCAACATATGTTTCAATACATGGTGTCTAACATCACATTGTGAATAAGAGGTTTTACATTAGTCTTAGGTCATTAAGTCTTTTCTTGTCAAAAAAAAATTGAATAAACTGTATCATAAATGCTTATTACTAACAATCTAGAGTTTAGTAGATAATAGAGATTATGACCATGCAACATTATAGAATTGATATAGGGACTGGATTTGCGATGACATTGCTATAGGGGGCTAGAAATTCCCTCTGTCAGTGTAGGTCAGTACCTTTTCATCTACTTATAATCTTTAAAATTTCCTTGAGTCAAGAAATTAAATGATTTGCCTACGGTCTCACAGTCAGCATATTCTTGGCAATATTAATATTAAAGATCTTCAATGTTTTCCCAGTTCATCATACTGGTAATAATTTGCATACAATTATTTTTATTACTGATGCTATATATCCATCATGAGATCATAGATAAAGAAGTAAAAGGGGGCCTTGAAATTATCTAGTCCGACCCATTCATTTTATAGATGAGAAATTGAGACACAGAGAAATTATGTCATTTACTCAAGTTTACACAAGTGTTGAATGGCAGGGCTAAGATTCCAAAACAGGCCCCACAACTTGAGCAATATACTAGAAATGTTAAACACCCTGGAACACTCCTGAGTGTTCTCTAAACCATTTTAAAATGTAAACTGGGAATATTTAAAAAAATAAATAAAACTACAATAAAACAAAAAATATTAAGATGTTTTTCTAAGTCAATATGCAACTATAGGCACTCTCATGTATGTTTTAGTTATCCTATTTCTTTTTGATTCTGATACCACTGCAGTACATCATGGTGTATCTGGCATGAATGATATTAATAACAAACATAGCTATTAATAGTTATCATTTATATAAGATTTTTCAAGTTAATTTACAATAAGAACATCTAATATTTATAAAATACTTACCGTATGCAGGGCACCATGTTATTTATTTTAAAATCAGGATCTCATTTGATCCTTACAACAACCCTTGGAGGCAGGTGCTATGATTCCATTTTAAAGATGAGGAATTAGACAAACAGAGGTTAAATGACTTGCACAGGACTGTACAGATAGTAAATTTCTGAGACCAGATTTCAACTCTGGTCTTCCTATCTCTGGGTCTGGTGTTTTATAAGCTATGCCACATAGTTCTAAATAGGTGCCATATGATTTAAAGAATTATAGTGGGGAGAGGGATGGTGGTGGTCATAGTTATCTTTTTTACTCATAGCATTTCTCCATCTGTTTACTACTTTTTAAAATCATTTTTAAATGGATTGCGTACCTGCCACTCCAGAAGAGATACCCATTCACAGAATTATAAAATCAAAGTCTCAGGGTTGGAAGGTGATTTGGTTGCCAACGAAGAGTAAAAAAATCAATAGCAGAGCACAAAAGCAGCCAACCTACTCTGCTCAAAGACCTCTAAAGTGATCTTCACCTAATACTGTCTTTCCTTCTTGCATGCCTTGTCAGTACATCTTCCTTTCTCCCCAAAATCAGTGTGTCATATTTAGTTTACATGAGAAGCTATGGTTTCAACAGATATTGTTAGTGAAGGATTGATAAAAGGGACTTAAATCATGGGCCTAAAAAAGTGAGGGGTCAATGTTTAGAATGACTTTCATAAGTGTCTTAATTACCTAATAAGTGAGATATTGTTAGGAAATTTAAGAGAAAATAAAGTATGCAATTACATCCTAGGAATTTCCACTATACCTAATTTGTTCTGTGAACTTTAGAATATAGATCTTTCACATAAGCAGCAATGGTTATGTGGTGCCTTTGTACTTCAAAAAAGACATTGCAACATTGTAACATAATTCTGGGCAAGGTATTTGCCCAACATTATAAACTACTACCTTGGCTTCAAAAAGCTAGCATATTTATGTTTCATCTAAAAGTCACATAAACTTTAAGTATTTTTAACCTTTAATTGTTTAAGTTGTAGTTTAGCCATGTTCAGGACTGTAAAATATAAGGGGACATAATTTTTTTTTTATTGGAGAAAGTATTCAGCAACAAGTTTTCTCATTATGTGAACATAAATACATGAATGTATGTATAGGTCTACGTATGTATATATACATGTGTGTATATATTTGTGTATGTGTGCATATTTGTGTGTGTGAGTGTGTGTGTGTGTGTGTATATATATATATATATATATATCAAAGAATTAAACATTTTTTTTAGATAAGGGATTAATGAACTGGAAGTTAAATGTAAGTACACAAGAAATCAACATTAATCAATTTTGTGTCAAACTGCTCATATCTGTGTCTATGAAGAATTTCCCCCAGGGTTTTTCCTGCAAGATTATGTCCAACCTAGAGTTACTAGTATTAATGAAAGAAGAAATCTTAGTTTCTGAAAAACAAAACAAAACTGTACACAATAGTGTTGAACTGTCTATTTTTACTTTCTGTTCAAAATTGCTAAGTTTATGTATAGTTTTGAAAATGTATATGAGGCAAGCCTACAGTTAGTACTATTCACTGAATTTGACCTTATTTATACAATTTAATAAGAATGAATATCAGAATAAGAATAGAATAATTTTTCTACACTTAGGTTGTGTTCCTCCTCCTCCCCCCATTATTCTGTTATTTATATTAACTTCATAAAAATAATATTTTGCTTGATCTTCATGCCAAGTCACAGAAATAAGAAGAAAATTGTTTTTAAAAAGATTAGGAAACATTAAAAAATAAGGGACAAGCCATTAGGTGTGGTGAGAATTATAGGAACATCCCCTGCTATGATGCGAAGGCATAAAGGTTTATATATTCTCTTGTGTGTAAGATCTGGGTGTTATCCTGGAGTAGTCATCTAACTTTGGTAGATTCAGTTTCCTAATATATAACATGAGGGTTTGGATTAGATAGCTTCTGAAATACATCCTAACTTAGACTCAGGACACAATGATTCTCTATAACCTCACAGAATCCACAGCAGTGCCAGAGTGCTGTAGGTAATGGTGTGCTGCTCTGAGAATTTTGTGAGCTTGAAATGTTTATGGTTCAGTTTAATATTGGAGTTTTATTGCAACTGTGGGTTTCTTTATCAGTAGTTGGAATCTTTGCCTATTTTGAATAATCTATTTAATTTATCTGGCCTGGGTTTAAGTTGTTAGTTCAGGTGGCAAAACATAGTGCTCATAATGAACCTGAAGATATTCATTTTCTCACTGCAATGAGTTCCTTTTCACAACCTCATATGGTATGCTTATTCCAAGATGTCTTCCTGGAAATTAATGCATCATTATAATGTAAGATAATATACAGAAAATCATCTGACAAATTAATTACTTTAATGTTGCTCTGTGTGCTAATATATAGATTTATGTTATAGACTATGGCTTTCTTAAATTGTCTTTATTTCACTACAGAATGTGTAAATTTTCCTGAGAGCACTGCTGAATTCTATTATTCTGTAAATGAAGGAGTTAAAGAGCAAGCTCATTATATTTGTAATAAATGTGTAGCATATTAGTCTCTATACAAATGTATACATGTGTATATAATAACATAAGCAACAGGGACAAAATATTTTACTTAGTTAATAGAATGATTATGATATGATAAGATTATTTCCTTGTGTTATAATTAACATCGCAGAAAGTTTCTTATTCAACTAATGTTTAGCAGTCTTCATCCGTTAAAAAAAACTTTAAAGAAATTGAATTTCTAAATCTGAAAATTTTACCTTTGCAACACACTTTAGAGATAATATGCCTTCTTTCTGAATATGAGGAAACCAAGATTGAGGCATATAAAGTCTCTTCAGATAATAGGAGATTTTGGACAGCTGAAAGGAAAATAGATTAAGAGTAGGAAGAACTTCAGAGAATCTAGTTCCTTTTTTTGAAGAAGAAACTGAGACCCAGAGAAATAAACTTCAGGTGGCAAAGGTGAAACAGCTTGTAATTTTCCATGAAAGGACTCAAACCCAGGGCTTCTCTCAGTCCAATGCTTCTTTTTCTTGCTGCCTGGTGCTTCAGATTTTTCTTTATATTATGATCATTTAAATTTTCTGCTCACTTAAGACTTTTCCCAAATGATATTGGACTTTGTTTTATTAGACTTAACTGTCTTTTCTCTTCTCAAGAAAAAATTACACTTCTCTATATTACCTTTCATTAAAAAAAAAAAAATCACCTGAATGAACAGCCTGAACAGAATTTTCTGTTTCCTGAAGCTTAAACTTGCTTACCCATAAGTTGCTATTAATTCACAGGAATAGGTAATTTAATCTTTCAGGATTTTTAGTATAGAGATTTGAATTTAGGTAATGATCCAGGGCTTATTATTTTACATGAAGAGAATAATAATGTGCAAATAATAAATTTCTTAGGGAACATCTACATAAAACATTTTTAAAGAGTAGAAATCGGCAGATATAAGGTCTACTGATTAAAAACAAAGGAGAGGCAGAGCCAACATGGTGGCATAGCAGCAGGAAAACTCCACAGCTCCTCCCATAACCACCTCAAATACCTATAAAATATGACTGTAAACAAATTTTAGAGCTCCAGAACCCACAAAAGTACAGAGAAACAAAGTTCCTACTGAAGGCAGCCTGGCATGCAGGACAAGAAGGGCTCATCGCAGCCTGAGGGGAGCTGAAACCAGCCTGGCCTGAAACCGCAGCTTGGCCCCAGGGTAGCCAGGAAAAGCCATGGTTGGAGCTTTCAGGAGAGTAGATCACTGGCAACTGTGGCAGTTTGCAGAATTATCAACCCATAAGAAACAAGGACAAAGTGAAAAGTCAGTGGAACTCGGCTAAATTTGGGGGAGAACATAGGGACTGACCATCTGTCCCTAGGGCAAGAAAGCAGCAGAAGCGGTGGCCCTGCAGCTGCCTCCATGTGGCTGTTTCAGAGCTCTCAGCCTGCAGACTGCAGGGAGGTCAAGCAATCATTCAGAGACTAACAGCTCTTGTCTTAAGCTGCCTGTGTTGGGATCGTGGTCTTGGGTGGTGGTCCTGAGGTACATGAACAGTGAGCCAAAGCTGGTGGGGGCTGAAGAGACCACAACCACCTAATAGCTCCAGCAGCTGCAAAAACCTCAGAGATTTGAGACAAAGCTTTCTCCTCAGGAAACAGAGTTCCACAGAGCTAAAAGGTCAAGTAATTGACTGGCAACACGAGCAGGCAAAGGAGGCAAAATAAGTAAGAATAGTAATTCAACTTTAGATTCCTTTATGGGGGACAAAAAAGGATCAAAGCATAGAACTGTAGGAAGGCAACGCAGTCAGAACTCCCACAACAAAAGCTTCTGAGAAAAACATAGACTGGTTGCAATCCATGGAACAGCTGAAGATGGATTTTGAAAACCAAATAAGAGAAGTGGAGGCAAAATTGGGAAGAGAAATGAGAATGGTGCAAGAAAATCATGAAAAGAGAGTCAACAACCTGACTGAAGAAAATAACAACTTAAAAAACAGACTAACTCAAATGGCAAAAGAGGCCCAAAAAGGCCAACGAGGAGAAGAATGCCTTAAAAAGTATAATTTGCCAGATGGAAAAAGAATCTCAAAAGCTCTCTGAAGAGAATAATTCCTTCAGAATTAGAATGGTGCAAATGACTTTATGAGAAATCAAGATAATATCAAACAGATCTAAACAAATGAAAAAATTAGAAGGCAATGTGAAATATCTCCTTGAAAAACCACTGACGTGGAAAATAGATTCAGGAAAGACAATTTAAAAATTATTGGACTACCTGAAAGCTGAACCTAGATATCATCCTTCAAGAAATTCTCAAAAGAAAATTGCCCTGATATTTGAGAACCAGAAGGCAAAATAGAACTTGATAGAATTCACTCATCACCTCTTAAAAAAAATCCCAAAAAGTAAGCTGCTAAGAATGTTATATCCAGGTTCTGGAGTTCACAGATCAAGAAGAAAATATGACAAGAAGAAATAATTTGAATACTGTGGAAACACAATCAGGATAACCTAGGATCTAGCAGCTTCTACATTAAGGGATCAAAGGCCTGGAATATGATATTCTGGAAATCAAGGGAGCTAGGATTAAAACCAAGAATCACCTACCCAGTAAAACTGAGTATAATGTTTTTGGGGAAAATATGGTCATTCAATGAGGTGGAGGACTTTCAAGCATTCTTGCTGAAAAACCCAGAACTTAATAGAAAATTTGACATTCAAATACAAGAATCATGAGAAGGTAAACATGGAAAAGAAATCATAAGGCACTTATCAAAGTTGAACTATTCACATGCAAACATGGAAAAATGGTCATTGTAACCTATGAAACTTTTCTCAGTATGAGGATAGGTGAAAGGAATATAAATGTATTTATATATGTATACACACATATGTCTATATAGGAGGGTATATATGTGTGTGAATACAAATGTGAGTGTGTGTATATATGTGTACATAGACAGAGGGCACAGGATCAATTGAAAAGGAAGGAATGATATTTACAAGGTGAAATTGAGAGGGGGAAGAGGAATAGAAGGAAAGGAGACAGAGAGAGACAGAATGGGGTTATTCATCTCATATAGAAGAGGCAAGGGATAACTGTTACAATGGAGGGGAAGAACAGAAAGGCAAAAGGGACTGGGTCAACCTTACTGTCATTGAATTTGGTTTAGGGAAGGAATGACACACACTCTAAATTGAGTATCTTGCCCTACAGGAAAGTAGGACAGATGGTGATGAGAGGGGGGAATGATGGAGGGGAGGGCAGGTTGGGGGGAAGGTCGTTAGATGCACACACTTCTGTAAAGGGACAGGGACAAAGTTGAAAATAGAACAAGTAGGGGGTGGAATAGGAAGGAGGGAAATATGGTCAGTCTTTCACAATATGTCCATTGCGGAGATGTTCTACATAACTACACATGTATAGCCTGTGTTGAATTGCTTGTCTTTCCAGTGGGGGTGGGTGACAATGGGGGTAGGGAAAGAATCTAGAATTTAAAGTTTCAAAAATCAAATGTTAATACATATCTATATCTATATCTATATCAAATTGTTATTTACATGTAACTAGGAATTAATATATACAGGCACTGGGGTAAGGAGATCCATCTTGCCCTACTGGAAAGTCAGAGGGGTGATGGGGGAGGATATAGGAGAGAGCAGATTGGCAGAGGGAGTAAACATGGGATTGCTGTTTTGGGGTGGTGGGTAGGGGAAAGATGGGGAGAAAATTTGTAACTCAAAATCTCATGGAAAAACAAAGAAACATACAGTAGTAGTAGTGGTTGTGGTCATGGTGGCAGTAGTAGTAGTAGTAGCAGCAGCAGCAGCAGCAATAATCTTTCATTTTGACCTGTGATAAGTTTGGCAATTTAGCCACTGTCCACAGTCTTTATATAAAGGGTTAAATACGTGCGTTGGAGAAGAGGAAGATAGAAAGAATTGAAAGGTGATGCAGAGAGGGTTGTGATTGGGCCTGGCCTTAGTGAAGTCTCTAAGCATGGAATGAAGAGGGGAGAGTTATTACCAGATATAATATTGTTATTTTAGTTTTTGTTTATTCCCTGTGGGAACCTGAAAATTAAAAATATAGGAAATTATGAGAGAGTGTAATGGAAAATGACAACCACCTTTTAACTCTACTGGGTCACATTTCCAAATCAAAGAGCAGAGTCTAGTTCAAGGCTTCTTAAGACTTTTCCACTTGTGATCCCTTCGGTAATTCTCAAACTGGTGATCTGTGACCCCCATATTAAGAAGAACTCTATATCACAGAATATCAGCATAGAAAGAAGTGACCTCAGAGAACGTCTAGTTCAAGTAATGTTAAAAAAAGAAAAGAATCCCCTTCCACTCAACAACTATCTAAATTTGAATTGAAGACCTTTAAAGAGTTGAAGCTTTATATATTACAAGAAAAACTATTCACCTGGGGATAGCTCTAAATATTTAAGACATTTTTTTTTTACATAAGGTCTAGGTTTGCTTCTTTGCAACTTCTATCTATTACTTCAAACAAATCTCTTTTCTCTTTTACACCATAACCCTTCAAATCCTTGAAGAAAACAATCTTATACCCTTCAAATTACCTCTTTAGATTATAAACTCCCACAGAAACTCAAATGATTTTTATATGGTATGAATTTGCAACCTTTTGTCAACTTAATATGATTTTCCAGGTGTGTGTTCTGACCTAGATGGAATCCAATGAAACTATCAGTTAGCTTGTGACTGATTTGTGTTTCTGGATGCTGAATCACATTGTTGACTTGTAATGAGGAATGTAGCTGGCACATTAGGTGGAGTTTTGGGCCAGGAGTAAGAAAGGTATGATTTTAAATTCAATATTAAACACATGTTATCTGTGTCATCTTGAGCCAATTATTTGACTTTTATCTGTCTCAATTTTATTAGCAGCAAAAGAGAGTAAATAAAAGTACCTATCTCTCAGGGCCTTTATGAGGGTCATTTGAGATCTCAGTTATAAGGTACTTTTCAAGCCTCAAAATATAATTTTTTTTATTATGGTATTATTAAAATTTCTAAGTATTTGTTAAAAGTGTGATCTATCCATATGTCTCATAGGTGTGAAGTTGTTGTTTTTAACTAAATAAAAGCTTTTACATTTTCTCTACTAACCTTCATCTCTTTTTTTTTGGTACAATGATGTCACTTGTTAGTTTTACTCTCTCATGAATATGTTAGACATCTCTCCCAACTTTTTGCAATTGTCAGATTTGATGGTAGAAGCCTTACCTTAGTTGCATTCTTCTCCAGGGCTTTAAGCACAAGGTAGCATATAAGCTACATCTTAAAAGAAGAAGGGCATTCTAAAAAGGAGTGCATTCACAAATGGAGAATAGCCAGTGGAAAGCAACAAACATTGGAGATAGAATGTACTGAGTGTGGATCGTAGAGAAAGCCAGTTTTTCTACACTGTAAAGTGAAAGAAGGGGAATATTAGCCCATGGGGTTGGAACTACTGGATAGGGACAGATGTTATAGGATTTTGAAAGCTAAACATAGGAGCTTATATTTTATTCAAATGGCAATAGGAAACAATTGAATTTCTTGAATAGGGGAATGATCTGTGCTTAAGGCAAATCTCGTGGGCAAAAGAGTAAAGAACTGTTTGGAGTGATGAGAACCTTGAATCAGAGACCAATAAGAAGGCTGTTGCAACATTCTAGGTAAGAGATTATAATAACAGCTTAGTGCCTAACATATAGTAGGTTGTTAATAACAATTTATTGATTGAATTAAGGTGATATCTATATGAGTGGAGAGACTGGGTTTAAAGTGAGAGATGCTGTCAAGGTAAAAATGGACAATTTTGGCAACTGAGCCATTTCCTTTAAAGGAGAGTCTTGGAAAGCCAAGGGTCTTGGCTTTCATTTGGCTCTACCTGTAAAGTACGTTGTATCTGAATTCAGAGAACCGTGGTTCTGATCTTGGCTTTGTTACTTTCTGGAGTGATCTTGAATAATTCAATCTAATAAACCATGTATTTGTTGAATACCTATGCTGTTTTAGATTACTGACTTTGCTTTCACCTTTGTCACATATTAGCTTTACTTTCTTGATAAATCATTTAATCTCTTATTTTTCTAATTAGTAGCTGTTCTCTTCTCAAAATTACATTTGTATCCAGCGATCATAACTCAGAGGGCCTAATACATTTAACTCTATATTCCACAGTACTATGTGCTTTCATCTTCACCTTAGTCACTTTGAACCAGATCCTCCAACATTGCATCTTTTGTCTTGAGTAGTCTAAAAGATCAAAGCTACCACAGTCTCTGAAAAGGGACCATCAGCTGACTGCCTTGTTTTATTCACCATCTTTGTAATCTCCCAAAATAAAATGCCTTTGTCTAATGGGATACTTTTTAAGATCTTTAAGGTATAGATTTCTTGCTTTTGATTTTGTCTTTATATTCTAGCATTTAGCAGTTAGGGGAACATAGCACTTAATAATTTTTTATTCATTCATTCACTCATATTTATTCATACATTGCCATAGATAGCTTTATAAAGATGTAATTTGTAAATTAAGTATCTTACAGCA
Organism: Pseudochirops cupreus; assembly: GCA_028627135.1. Classification (NCBI taxonomy): domain Eukaryota; kingdom Metazoa; phylum Chordata; class Mammalia; order Diprotodontia; family Pseudocheiridae; genus Pseudochirops; species Pseudochirops cupreus. The sequence continues at coordinate 107,729,888 of CM053580.1, forward strand.
GTGGTAGAGTGAGTTCCATTACTAGAAATCCCTTTAATCAATGAAATCACAATTCCCACAAGACAATGTGGTAAGCACAGTGATACAAATATAAACAACAAGAGTCCTTATCCTTAAGAAACATGCATTTTACTGGTGGGAAACAAAATGTGCATAAATAATAAGTAAACATAAAATATTGGAATGGATTTAAGTGAAGAAAAAGATGTCCTTGTAGGAGGCAGAAGTAAAGCTGCCCCTCAAAGGGAGCCAGAGTTTCTAAAAGACAAGTAATTAAAAGAGAATATCCCTGACATAAAACAAATATGTATAAAGGCACAGAGACAAAACATCATGGATTCAAAAGAGGAATTAACCAATTAGGCTGGAAAATAAAATAAGTCAGACAACATGGAAAAATACGATGTATTCAGACTATAAAGTACTTTAAATGACATGGAGAATAGGTCATATATTCATTTAAATGCGATAGACAACCACTGTAGCTTATTGAGCAGAGGAGTGATGCTGTCAAACCAGAACTTGAAGAATATAAAACCCTTGTGCTTCAGTCTTGGTCAGCTTCTAAAGTCTTGATGAAATAGTTACATTATTTGTTTTTAACTCATTACTACCACCTGTAGCAGTTACAGAAAAATCTCATGGATTTAGGGTATGAGTTTCACCAAATGTAGTTAAAAGGGAACCTCAATTCTCATATGAGGACCCAAAGTAGCAACATGAATATCAGGTAAGAAACAGTTAATGAACAACCTTTATTTTACTATGCAGAAAATAGAAAAGATGAAAAGTTATGTACTTGAATAGCCCATCAATTCACTATGAAATCTAACTGAACATGAGTTTTCTATCTGATTAAACTTTTGATATTTTAAATAGTCCATATTTCCCGATTATTCCTACACAAATATTTTAAGATACATAGTATACCTTGCGGTTTTTTGTTTCTCAGTCATTTTTCAGTCATGTCTGATTCTTCATTGCCACATTTAGGGTTTTCTTGGCAAAGATATCAGGTGGTTTGTCATTTCCTTCCTCAGTTCATTTTACAGGTGAGGAAACTCAGGCAAGTGATTTGCCTAGGGTCTGATAGCTACTTGGAGTCTGAAGCCAGATTTGAACTCAGAAAGAAGAGTCTCCCTAACTCCAGGCCTGAAACTCTATGCACTGTGTTACTTAGCTGCCCTTGTGGTTTAGATACCCCCAAATTTAAGTGTCATTTAGGAGCTGCTAAGTAAACAATTCGCTTCTCATCAAATCTGCACTGTCTTAAAAACTCATTGACCTTGCTCTCTAAGCAGGACAGTAGAGAGGAACTGTAGGAATAAATCCTTTTTAGTCTCCAAGAGATTTTTCTTCATCAGGAAATACCATACTCTATTTAAAAGATCCAGTCCCCAAACCATCAAACTTAATAACACCTGAACTTTGGAATTCACAAGCTTTAAAATCAAACAATTCTAAAATGTGCTTCCGGAAAGGAAATCACCTTTTCTAGCTAGGCTAGATTATGTAATTGTACTATCAAAAAAACCAACCATATATACATATATGTGTATGTGTGTGTGTGTGTGTGTGTGTGTGTGTGTGTGTGTGTGTGTGTGTATATATATTTCCCCCCCCCCCCCCAGGATTATGTAGTTAAGACAAAGTCACTGTCCTGGCCTTGATTTTACTCATTTCTAAAATGAGAGAGGTTGGGTTAAATGATCTTTAAGGCCCAATTCAATTATAAATCATATCATCCTAACCAATTTCTTCTTTTGCTCCTTCAAATGAAGCCTGGAAGCAAAGAAAAGATGATGGGTACATACCTGTCAGAGCAGGCAGGTGATATTGATTTACTCTTTGAAAGGATGCTTTACAGCAAGTTGCAAAATATTTGCATTACTTCAGTAATAGGCAATAGCGCTGTGCCATATTTCTCTGAGTCACAGTCCAAGAGGACAGAACACTTAATCTTTCCAAAAAAGTTTTAATGAAAGCTCATAAACCTGTGGTCTGTCAGCAACCAAATTGAAAAACAACCATTAAAAGTGTCGAGAGAGTGGTGCTTGTTAGACAGCAAACAACCTAAATCTTATTCTCTCAGAAAAGCCTGAGAGAGACTCCTGAATTCTGTGATAAAGCCTTTGAATATTTTACACAGAATATGTACTAGCACAAAATAAATCTTACTATTCATGGTAACTTGTTGTAAAGAAAGAATTAGGAAAAAAAGAAATTTGCCTTGCTCTGCTCATTGTACATTCTCATATGGTATTGATGCAAATTTCCTGGCATTAATGCAAATATTTACAAATGTGTGTGGAATAATGTGACTTTCAGAAGCTTAATTCATTCATAAAAATCATACATGACAATATCTATTACTTGCTGTTGAAATAGCAAACAGTGCAAAATTATTCAAGTAATTGAATGGGTGAATGTTTTTACCCCTCTGGTGACAAGTTTATTTTTTTTCTACATGTGAAAATAAAGTCTTCTTCAAGATGTTCTTGGGAAAGACGAGCTCAATATTCTCTATGACTAAACAGCACGGTACATTGGGTGGAACTGATTCTATAGTCAGAGGACCAAATACTGCCTCTGATAATGCCTTCTACCTGTACTATCTTGACCAAATCACATTATCTGTCTGCCCCTCAGTTTTCTCATTTGGAATTTAAAGGAGTTACACTAGATGATTCGAGGACTCTTCCAGCTCTAGACGTGTGATTAATTTGCTAAAATCAAGAGTACATTTATTTCATGCTAGATTACAGAGTGTTTGCTAGGGAACTATATTTTCCCCATTTTCTGATTTGAGCATTTTTAGACACAGTCATTAAATATTAAATCATACTTTCCTTCCTTTTTCTTCAAATTTTTAGCCAAGTTCATCAGACCTATATTTTATTCAGTTCAGAAGAAATCAGAAGAGGTGGGGAGATGTCAAAATTAGCAATGAAGTTATACCATGAAGTGATATATTTCTGAAGAAATTACACTTTATTATTCTTTAGTACATTTCTAAAGGGAAATTTCTCCAAACACAGGAAGGCAGAGCAGTCAGATATGGCAACAT
>CM053580.1:107733454-107749945 GCA_028627135.1 Pseudochirops cupreus
TTCTTCTTTTTTATTGCTCACTATTCTGTTCCTAATATTAACATTTCTCTTAACCCATACTTTATCCTCACTTCTTTGCGTGATGAGTTTGATGTATTTCTGTATCAAACGAATCTTGTTTCAGATGGGAGTTAAATTCAGGTGATGCATAGTCCTCTGCCTTTTTTTTTTTCTGTAAATACATTGTACTTCTAATTTACTCTAATTTTGAGAAATGACCAGACACACTTCCTTCTTCCATCTTGTACATTAGTGTATTATTTTTACTCTACCTTCTCTTTCCCCTCTTCAAGCCTCCTCCCTGGGATCTTTTATTTTCCTATTTAATTCATTCAGTACTCCTTGAAGACATTAAGGTTGTAAAGGGATGGTTGTTTCTTTTGCCCATTACCTCCATATGTTCACATAGCAACTTTTGATTGCACAAATAAATGTACAATTTTAAGTTTCTCTGGATGCTTATGTTTGTTTTTCAAAGTTACTACTGAGTTTTAGTCTTTTCATCAGAAATTTTTGAATGTTTTATAGTTTACAAAAGTATTCTATTCCATTTCCCCCCTCCCTGAACTGGTAGTACTACACCCACCTTCACAAGTAACTAAGTCTTCCTTGTAAGGGTATCTCTTTTGCCTTTTGCCTTAGAATATTATATTCTCAGACCTTCTCTGGATTTTAGTAGAAACTACCAGGTCTTGTGTGATACTGACTATGGTTACTTGGTACTTGAATATCTTTTTGATGCTTGCAGCAATTTTTTTTTCTCTTAAAGGTGAGAACTCTTTATTTTGAACATGACACTTCTGGTACTTTATTTTGGCATTTCTAAATAGGTATGGCCATGGGATTCTTTATACTTTTTCTTTAGTTTTGGCTTTTGTTAGATCTGGGAGGTTTTATTTATGATTCCTTTATATAAAGAGTCCAAATGTTTTGATCATTGCTTTAATGATTCTTAAATGATCTCACTCTGATTTGTTTTCTAGCATAATGTGTTCTTTATATCTTGTACTTTATGATTGCTTCTACTTAAAATTGTTGGATTTTTAAAAAATACAAATATGTATATTTCTAGCTATCTCGTAAAGTAATTTAGTTTTGTGTGTTTTACTTTGAAAGCAGGCCATTTCTTGGAAAAGGCCATCACTTTAACTTTATCTCCCAGTGTTTCCATTTACTTTCCCATAAATTCCTTCAGAGCTTTGATTTTTTTTTCTTTTGCATCATACCTTCTAGTTATTCATATAGTTCATGTTTAAAATCCACGTTATTTTCCTTCATTGTGTCTGCTTGTAGTTGGAATAGTGTGATTCCTTTTGGCAAAACCTAGATTTTTAATATTTTTATACTAAGCAGTATTTTATTTGCTTACCTCAATTTTTTTTCCTTTTTTTCCTTACTTGGCCTTAAGTTCAGGCCAATCTTTTTTTTTTCCTTGTTACAATTTTGTGTTGGAATTTAGGGTCTTATTTTGCTCTGGGTCTGTGTTTCTGAGTGAACTTCCATCTTTCAAGGTTAAGTAAGCCCTGCCTGGACCTTTAAGTTCCTGATCATTATATATATATATTTTTTCTTTTTGGAAGCAGGAAGGTAGGGCAGTTGAGGTTAAGTGACTTGCCCATGGTCACACAGCTAATTTTGTGTTAAGTGTCTGAGGCAGGATTTGAACTCAGATCCTCCTGACTCCAGGGCCAATGCTCTATTTACTACACCACCTAGCCACCCCCTGATCATTATATTTTTAGGGCACTCTGATATCTCAAGTCAGCATGTTAGGATTTCACAGCCTCTGGTCTTGGGCTGTCCTAGACTGAGCCACGGTGTCACTCAGCTTGATATGTATTGCTGTTCTGGGCTCTCCTCACCTAAATACTATGGCACTGTTCTGTTTGCTCCCTCTGCCCTTCAGGGCCTTCAAGATCTTCACTTTGGGGTTCTATGGCAACTGGTTCTTTCTCTGGGGAGTCCACCTTTCTTGCTCTGTGCCAACGTAGAAAATTGCAGTCTGTCTCTAGTACCCCTAAGTGTCCTACTTGTCACCACTCATGAACCTTTCCTTTATCTTTTGGGCTATCCCAGTTTTTTTTTTTTTAAGATTATCCAAACTTCTGACTTGTGACCATATTACATCCCTAGAAGAACACTCATGTTTAACATATAGGTCTTTGTCTGAGGGAGAATTTTTAAATCATTAGAAAAACTAAAGTCTTACAGGGACAATCTGACCCATTTTCCTGTTCCATCCCAAGTCCATATAAATAAAAACTATATTTAAAACAATACTCAATAATTTAAAAACAAGCCTAAATGCATATTCATTAGACACACATTCTTTTCACCCACTCATCTATACTATTTAATTATTTTACAATTTATTCTCCATTTTAAATATTCTTTTCTGTGTTATCTTCTCCTAAGTTGGACTATTAATCCTATTATGCTATATTCATGCCATTTTGTGTCTTCATTAAAAACAGGTGGCTAAATGTATATAATACTGGATTTGGAGTAAGGAAAACCTGAGCTGAAGTGATTCCTCAGAGACTTATTGGCTATGGAGCCCTGAACAAGGAAAGTAACTTAAATTCTTTCAGCTTCAGTTTGCTAATATGTAAAAAGACAATAATAATAGATCCTATCTCACAGGGTTGTAGTGAGACTCAAATAAGATATCATGTTTAGAATGTCTCACAAGCTTTAAAGGACTAAATAAATGCCAATTATAATAATAATGATAATATTTGTTATTATTACATAAATATACATTCAAAGACCTATACCAAATGATACAAACTGATTTTGTCAAAATTAGAACTGTGTGCTCAACTAGTCCCAACTATATTAAATGAACTATAAGGAAAACAAAGCCAAAAGTTGATAAAATTCAGATAGACTTGGAAAGAGACCCAAAAGCAAGCCCATGGCCCTTATATTTACTTGTTAATTCATGTGGGTATACTTTAAAGGTTTATTTATAATTTTATTCTTTATTTTATGTTTAGTTATTTGCCTTTGTTAATGGCCCTTAATTTTATAATAAAACATAAAAAGGAAGAAAGAAACAAATTGCATTAGACTAAATATAACATAACTTTGCATATTTTCTACATTCACAACTGATGTTTAATCAAATGAATACTACACCAATTTGGCAAGGATTCTAGTAATGTTTAATAATACAGATCCATTCACTCAACTTCCTTTTCATGCAATGAAGGTGTGACCTTTTGAATGCTGTCCTAGTGACCTGAAAAATTTAATTCAGCTTCTTAAAATTTCTAGTATCCTCTCACAGAATAGTTGATACACCTGAAGAATGTGGCTCATTATGTTTCTCTCACAGACAGAGGACATTGTTAGTTATGCAGTTAATTAAGTTCTGTCTTCTGGCCAAATTTTCAAAGGGTTGAGAAACTAGTCATCCATAAATTGTTGGTGAAGTGTCATGAGAACATCTGCTCCTCGTGGTGTGCCATTCTGTTGTTCCCATAAACTGGCAACAATACAGACTTTTTGCCACTTGTGTCAACAATAAATTTTCTATTGGTATCACTTGTGAATATTGAACTTGGATTTTATTCTCCGGTCTTTATATTTCTATAGATCAATATCCACAATGAATCTCATTTGCATTGTGATTTTTATGTTTTCCAAAATCTTTTTCACATCCGTGGCCTAATTTGAAACTAAAAATTCTCTTATGTGGAATTACGGGAGAGAGGGAGGGCAGACATGTTTTTGGAGAATAATTATAGTAAGAAATCCTTGGGTCCGCAAATTGTGCAACAAATTTTATGTCTTAAATCAACTATGATCTTAAAATGATTATGATCCAGAAATTCCTAAATTCTTATTTTCTGTAGAAGATTAGGTACCAAGAGGGAGAATATAAGGAACCAAGAATTCTTTTCCTCTTTTTTTCTTTTTTTTGAGTAGAGAAGGCAGGGCAATTGAGGTTAAGTAACTTGCCCAAGATCACATGACTAGTTTTGTGTTAAGTGTCTAAGGCCCAATTTGAACTCAGGTACTTCTGACTCCAGGGCTGGTGATCTATTCACTGCACCACCTAGTCACCCCCCAAGACTTTTCCAAAGCCATACCTCATAATTCTCTTATGTTGAGCAATAATGTTAAAGAGCTAACACAGAGTGCGGTCAGTCATATGAAATCTTGTAAAAAGAAAAGACAACTCATTGCCCAGAGCATCTTGTTCATATCTTCAAAGCCGTTGGGAGAGAAGGTGGATCTTAGGAGAATGATAACCCAACCCTGAAATGTTTGAGGTTGGAGCAGGAAAAAAAAAAATAAAAGGCTGGTATATACCAGTAGGGAATGTGGAAGAAATATATTTAAGCATAGACATTCAAAAAGGGGATTCCCCCTGTTGCACTGGGACAGCCATCCTGCACTAGTTCCTGGTCTAATATCATAAAAAAAAATGTCACAATATTCAGAATAAACCAAACTGATGACATCCATACCTATTAGTATAGCTAGGTCTAAATCATGAGCAGCTGAAATTAAAGGTTTTATCCAATTGCCAGCTAAGTAATTACTTAATGATTAAGAACCAGAAGTAAACTACATATACTTACAAAAAGTTTTAAAAAAAGGGTAAAATCATTCCTACCCATATTGAGATCATGAGAAAATTTCTGTAGCCTAGATAAAAAAAAGATCATTGTTGTAGTTATAGGATATAGAATTATAGAAATAGAGCTAGACGTTACTTTCAAGAATGTCCGGTGGGATATGGGGGGAGGCAGAGCCAAGATGACAGAGTAAAAGCAGGAACTTACTTGAGCTCCCACTCCAACCACTTCCAATATGTGTAAAAAATTACTCTAAACAAATTTTAGAGCCACAGAATCCACAAAATAAAAGAGAGAAACAATTCTCGCACTGAAGGCAGTCTGGCAGGTGAACAGGAAAGGTCTGTCACACAGGGCTTGGAGTGCAGTGTAGTCCTACGTGGGCCATGCTGGCCCAGACCAGTTGCACAGACTGGCCAGAGTAGACTTTAGGGGATTGATTCACAAGGAGCTGTGGCATTTCCTAGACTTGTCAACCCATAAATGCCAAAGAAAAAATAAAAGGTCAATGGGGAACTCTCTTGATCCTGGGTGAAACCAGAGCAGTGACCAATCCCTGCCCCTGGGGGCAGTGGTGGTGGCAGGTTGGCAGCTGCTGCATGGCAGCTATTTCTGGAGCTCCTGACCCAAAAATCTTGGGGGGACCAAATGGCTTGCCAGAAAGCGATTGCCAGAATCCATTTGTTGGAACTGAGACTGGATTCTCTTGCTTTTTCCCGCTTGGATCTTGGTCACAGTCTCAGGTGGTGGTCCTGGGGTGGGGAGTGCTGGTGTGGCAGAGCTTGTTAAGGCTGTGGAGAGGCAAATCGTCCTCACAATTCTGAGGCAGGTGCCTAGAAGAAATTCTGACAACAGCTGCACAAAACCCCAAACATTTGGGGCTAAGAACTCTCCACTCTGGAAGGAGAGTTCTACAGTGACAAAGAGCTAAAAAGTCAAGTAATTGACAGGCAAGATGAGCAAACAGAGGAAGAGAAATCAAATTATAGAATCATTTTTGGTGACAAAGATGATCAAAACATAGAAACAAAAGAAGACACCAAAGCCAAAACTCCTACATCAAAAGCCTCCAAGAAAAATGTGAATTGATTGCAATCCATGGAGGAGATCAAGAAGGATTTTGAAAATCAACAAGAGAAGTAGAGGAAAAATTGGAAAGAGAAATGAGAATGATGAAGAAAATCACGAGAGGTGGCTCTGCAGCCTGCTAAAAAATACCCAAAAAATACTGAAGAAAATAATATATCTCATTTCTACATAGGAGTGGCCATGGGATTCATTATACTTTTTCTTTTTCTTTTGCTTCTATTAGATCTGTGAGTTTTTACTTATGATTCCTTTATATAAAGAGTCCAAATGTTTTCATCATTGATTAAAAGGAGTTCATGATTCTTAAATGCTCTCACTTTCACTTGTCCAGCTTAATGTTCTTTATATCCTGTATGTCATGGTTTCTTCTATTTTCAAACTGTTCAGTTTTTTAAGATAATATGTTTCTTGCTATCTCATAAAGTAATTTAGGTTTGTGTATTTTACTTTGGAAGCAGGCCCTTTCTTGGAAAAAGGTCACCATTTGATCTTCCATTCTTTCCACTCACTTTTCCATACTTTTCTCCAGACCTTTATTTTTTTTTCCTTTTGCATCACAACTTACAGTTATTCATGTAGTCCACATGAACAGTCCTTCTTATTTTCCTCTGTTGTGTCTGCTTGTAGTTGTAATATTGTCCTTTCCTGAGATAGTCCTTTCCTGAAAAACATACGCTTTTAATATTTTTACACTGATCTATCATTTATCTCTAGTTTTTGTTTTTTTGTTGTTTTTTTTCCTTAATTGGTGCTTGGGTAAGGCCAACCTTTTATTTTCCTTGCTATAATTTTCTGTTGAGATTTTGGCTCTGATTTTACCCTGGGTCCCTTGTAACTCTCCCATATTCACCTCCAAACAACCATAAATTAGTGACACTAAAAAATCCTGCAACAGTAACACCAACAAAAAGATTTGTGCCACAATCTTTTAGCTCAAGAAATTTAAGAGGATCTGTAAGAAAGCTCTCTCCTTCAGGTAAAAGAGGAGTACATTCCAGGACAGGAAGTGTTCCAGCAAGACAACAGCAAGTCCCACTTCTGGAAAAGGTTGTCAGATCCTCAGCTGACAAACACAAATACCAGCATTTCCAGCTCCCCTACAACTCAAAGAACTCCTGTTTCAGCTTAGCCCAGGAAAATGAAGAAATACCTTTTCAGAACTCAGCATGCACCAGACATCACTACTAGGAAGCCAGCTCAGTACCAGGTAAATTGCCAGTCTCCTACAACCTCCAGCAGGGCAAGCCAACCTCTGCTTCACAGAACCAGATACTAGGGTCTCAGAAGACCTGAGAGCAGCATCAGTACACCACCAGGTAAACACCTGTTGTTTGCAGCCACTGGCACAATAAGCCCAAACCAGTGTCCTTTCCACCCTGGGTGCAGATCTCAAATTTGTTTTGAGTTTTCAACATTCATTTCCACAAGATTTTGAATTGCAAGTTTTCTCCCTGTCTTTCCCCTACCCCCAGCCCAAAATAGTGCACCTACTGAATACCCTTTCCCTCAATTTGCTCTCCCTTATATCCCCCCCCACGCACCCTCTAACTTTCTAGTAGGGCAAGATGGATTTTTATACACCAATGTCTGTATATCTTATTTCCCAGGTGTGTGTAAAAAAACAAAACAAAACCATTTTTTAACATTTGTTTTTAAAACTTTGATTACCAAATTCTTTCACTTCTTCCTTCCTTACCCACCCCCCACTGGGAAGATAAGCCATTCAATGTAGGTTCTCCATGTGTAGTTACACAGAACATTTCTGTAGTAGATATATTGTGAAAGAATAACTATATTTCCCCCCATCCTATCCTGCTGCCCACTTATTCCATGTTCTACTTTGACCCTGTCCATTTTCAAAAGTGTATGTTTCTCACTACCCTCTCCCTCAATTGGCTGTCTTTTCTATCATCCCCTGTCTTATAACCCTCCCCACTACTTTCCTGTAAGGTAAGATACCCCACTTGAGTGAATATGTTTTTCCCTTCTTAAGCTAAATCCAAAGAGAGTAATGTTGACCCCTTTGCTTTCACCTTCCTGTTCTTCCCCTTCATTGTAACAGTTTTCCCATGCCTCTTTTATATATAAGATAATTTACCTTCTTCTTTTTCTCCCTTTCTCCATTTTTCATTATATTCCTCTCTCACTTCTTAATTTTATTTTTTTAGGCAGATCTCAGATGTAAAAGAAAGGAAAAGACCGTTCCCCCAAAAGAGCAAAGAACAACAAAAAATTAATCTGATCATAGAAAGTTATTATGGTGACAGGGAAGACCAAAACACAAACTAAAAAAGATGGCAACAGTGTCAAAACACCTATGGATTAAACCCAAAAGAAATAACAGGAATTGGTCTGAAGCCCAGAAGGAACCCCAATTTTGAAAAAGAAATTTGACCAAGCCATCTGTGAATTCCCTAAGAAAAAAAAACTCTGGAGCCAGGTGGATTTACAAGTGAATTCTACCAAATATTTAAAGATAGATTAATTTCAATACTATGTATACTTTTTGGGTAAAATTCTAGCAAAGAAGTTGCAGCAATTTACCATGAGGATAATACACTTTGACTAGGTGGGATTTATTCTAGGAATGCAGAACTGGTTTCGATATTAGGTACCCTATCCGCATAATTGACCATATCAATAGCAACATTAAGAAAAATCATACCCAGAGAAAGAACAGATTGAAGCATACAATTTTCATGTTTCTTTTCTTTTCCTTCTTATGTTTTTTTTTCCTTTTGTTCTGAATCTTCTGTCACAACATGACCAAAATGGAAATGTGTTTAACATGCTTTTGTGTGTGTGCATCTATGTGTCTGTGTGTGTGTGTGTGTGTGTGTGTGTGTGTGTGTGTCTGTGTATTCTATATCAGATTACTTGCTGTCTTGTGGAGGGAAGGGATAGAGAGGAAAAAACTAGAGAGGAAACTAGGAGCAGGTATCAAGGTGACTTTGTCTCTGACAGCCATGGCAGTTTCCAGACCTCAGCTCAGAGATGCCAAAGACAACTTGGAAGGTCAGCAGGAAAAATCTATCACACCTGGGTGAGAGTGGAGTGCAGTAAAGCACAGGTAAAGCCAGCCCAGCCCCAGCCCCAGAAAACTGTGGGAGTAAGTGAATCAGCAGTGACAATGGTTGCTTCTGGAATTCTCATCCACAGATGGTAAGGAGGTCGAACAACTAGTCAGAAGGAGATTATAGGAGTCATTTTGCTAGCACTGAGGCAGGACTCTTCTTTTGCCCATACTCTGATTTGACTGCCAGTCCTGAATGGCAGTCCCAGGATGAGGAAGATCACTAGCACTACAGAGCTTGGGGTAGCAGTGCAGGGGGGCCCTCTTCACAGTTCCAGGGCAGAAAAGAGTGCTTGTGGTCACTCACACAACAGAGCAAAGGCCAGGAGAACAGTAAACACCTCTCCTTAGATCATATCGCCTTGGAAGAGCTGAAAAGTTACAGGTCTCTAGAAGTATCTCTAAAAACAGCAGCACAAAACCCCTGAAGTTTGGCGTGGTGCACCCTCTACCCTGGAAGTAGAGCATACTTTAACAAAGAGGTAAAAGTCAACTAATAGACTGGGAAAATTAGCAAACAACAGAAAAAAATAAATTCTGACAATTAACACTTACTGTGGAGACAAGGAAGATCAGAACACACACTCAGAAGAAGACAACAAAATTCCTTCATTCAAAGCATCCCAGAAAAATACGAATTGTTCTCAGGCCATGGGAGAGCTCAATAAGGGTAATCAAATAATAGAAATAAAAGAAAAATTGGGAAGAAGAATGAGAGTAATGCAATAAAATCATGAGGGAAAAAAAAACTTAACAGTTTTTGGTAAAGGTGACACCAAAAAATACTGAAGAAATAATACTTAATACAAAGAAACAAACAAACAAACAAAAAAAACCAGAGTAGATCAGATGGTAAAAGAGGTCGAAAATGCCAATAAGGATAAGAATGCCTTAAAAAGAAAAGGAGGTCCAAAAGCACATTGAAGAAAATAATTACTTCAAAATTAGAATGGAGGAAACTAATTACTTTATGAGAAATAACAACAAAACAAAACCAAAAGAATGGGAAAAAATAGAAGACAATGTAAAATATCTCATTGGAAAAACAATTGACTTGGAAAATAGATCCGGAAGACATAATTGTAAAAAACTTTTGGACTTCCTGAAAGCCATTATCTCCCTCCCCACCCACACCCCAAAAGGAGACTAAACATTTTTTCAAGAAATTATCAAGGAAAACTTTCCTAATATTTTAGAACCAGAGGCTAAAATAGAAATTGAAAGAATCCACCAATCAACACCTAAAAGTGATTCCCAAAGGAAAACTCCCAGGAATATTATAGCCAAATTTCAGGTGAAGGAGAAAATATTGCAAATTGGCAGAAAGAAATAATTCAAGCATCATGGAGCCACAATCAGAATAACACAAAATTTAGCACCTTTTACATGAAAGGATCAGAGGTTTCGAAGATGATAGTCCAGAGGGCAAAGGAACTTGGATTACAACAGAGAATCACCTACCCAACAAAACGGAGTATAATCCTTCAGGGGAAATAATTGACATTCAATGAAATAAAGAGATTTCAAACATTCTTGATAAAAAGACCACAGCTGAATAGAAAAATTGACTTTCAAATATAGGATTCAAAAAAAAAAAGCATAAAATGTATATAGGAAAGCGAATGACAAAGGACATAATTATTTTAAATTGTTTACATTCCTGCACGGAAAGATAATATTTTCATTTATAAGACCTTTTCATTATAGTAGTTAAAAGAAGCATATATAGACAAAAAACATTGGGTTGGTATCTAAAAAAATAAATTAAAAGGGTGAGAAGAATGTATGGGAGAAAGAGAAAGGGAGAGGTAGAATGGGGTAAATTGTCTCACATAAATGAAGCAAGAAAAACTGTACAATAGAGGGGAATATGGGGAAATGACAGGGAATGAGGGAACCTTACTCTCGCCAAAATTGTGATCCAAGACATCTCTGAAGGACTTCGATGAAAAATACTATACATCCCCAGAGAAAGAACTGATGTTGTCTGAATGCATATTGAAGCATACTTCTTTTTACTTTCTTTATTTTTCTTGAGGTTTTTTTTTTGTGTGTATATTTTCATCTCAAGATGACTTATGAATGTTTTCCATGACTACTCTTGTGTAACTATATCAACTTGCTTTCCTTCTGAATGTGGTAGGGTGGGTATGGAGGATGAGAGAATTTAGAAGAAAAAGTTTTTAAAAAAGAATGTTTTAAAATTGTTTTTACATGTAACTGTGGAAAATAAAATACTAAATAAAAACTAAAAGCAAAAAGATCAAACCAGAGGGGGCAAAGTAAAAAGAAAAAGATGCTAAATATACCAAAATGCAGAGGTTCAACTAAGTAATGAAGTGTTTTCTTGTGATATGGAAAATTATATCTTTAAATATTTAGAATAAGAAAGGAACAACCTTAACAAAAATATACATTTGAATGTAAAATTATGTAAATGGTGAAAATAAAATATTAATACTTCTCTAATGAGCAAGTTTGTTGAATTTCTTAAAAACAAACATATAAATAAAAAACACCTTTGACGCTGTCAGTCCAAAACTTCTGTATGAAGTTTTAAAAATGGTACTTAGGGGAAAGTACAATTAAATAAAAACAAGTACAGTTATCATTCCACATCACCTGGCCAGGAAAGGTGTTTAAAAGCATAGCACCATCACCTCCCCACCCCCTACACCCACGCATTTTTGCATTTCTGAGTTTTTAAACTTTTTCTGTGTTGTCTGCTGGCATTGGTGCATGCAATACTCCTCCAAAATTGCCTTTTAATTTCTTATGACATGCTGACCCACAATACATCAAAACTGCTATGGGGAAAGACTTGATTTATAAAGGGTAACTCTACACACAAACATAGTTTGAACAAAGCTAATAGCACATTGTCCTTTTAGAAGCTAAGTTTTTCCAGGGCAAAGGTTATTTATATTCCCTGCTATTAGCACAGAACCCAGGACCTAGTAAGAACTTAATAAGTGTTTGATGAATGACTGATTAAAAGATCAACTTACAAGATGTTAGTGGTCCTCTCCCTCCTAAAATAATTCAAAGATCATCAATAATTACTGATCCACATATTTACTTTTCCATTTTTATAAAATCTTTGAGAATTATCTCTATGTGTATCAGAAGTATTCTTAATAAACATATGAAAAGAAAACAATCAGACTTTCCCAAATGATTGCCTGAAACAGATGGTATCTTTCTAGTCACACAATTAAGTGGTAGAGAATAGAAAATCCCACTTTCTCTTTTTGCTTTTTGATTATAAAAATGCATTTTACTAAATAGAGTACAACAGCACACAAAATTAAATCTCACAAGCCTGATATTAAAAAATTCCTGCCAAATGCAGCTAGACAGAAAAGTATTTGTAATAAAACTTTGATCATTAATGTAAAGTGAGGAATTAAAGAGAAAAATATGTTTGCCGAGTGTGCCATTGTCATGGGGAATCTATCACAGTAGATGATAATAGCACCCAGATGCTTTTGTTTACAGGCGACATTATGCTGATCACATCAAATCCCAGAAAAAAAAATAATTAAAAGGATTTTTCACTAAGAATGGATATTATTCAAAAAATAGTATAAAATTCAATGCAGAGGGAAAAAAAAAAATCCAATGGATGAAAAAACAGTCTATTAGCTAGGCCACAGTATCCAAATTAGGGTACATATAATTCCCCATATGTGTAAAAGAATCCACTTGGGTATGTGTCAGGGTTTGAAAGCCCTGCCCTAAGGGGCAGAAGGTATTTACCCTTTCAAAGGAGAGGACTCTGGATGTTTTTAAGAGGGTTTATTAAAGTTGGACTCTCAGCCGCCCGCCCCTCCAAGGCTTGGATCCTTTTATCTACCCCAGATCCACACCCCACACATGACGCAGTGCAGCTGAGCAGGATTAAGAGAGGGGAGATAAATTGTAATTACAATGGCACGAAGACCCAAGGTGTGGAGACATCAATCGGGAACCTTAGGCATCCCACGCAAGAAAGTTATGAGCAACTGCAACATCCCCTGGCCAGGGATGGGGCAATACGCTTTAACCTCCACATGACCCAACTAATTCCCGGGCCTCAAACAAATCCCTGTGTCTCAACATTACCATTTGCAGTCTGGCACTTATTTGTGACCTTTACAGGTATGCAAGGAAATGGTTAATGCTAAAAATAGTACACTGGGTCAGTTATTTTTGTACCCACTGCTTGCCTCTGTTCTGCTTTCCCCTGTGTGTAATGAAGTGTTCTCTTTGCAGGATCAACTGCTGCACTCAGTGATACATATGATCAGGTTGTCAGGAAGCTATTTCTGACCCTTCCCAACTTGATCCTGTCCTCCATCTCACTGGCTCACTGCAGCATCTTATGTACACATCTAGTGTCCCTTAGATTGGGTACCATAATTTTTTATAAGGAGCTCACAAGCTCTTTATGGTCTACTAGGGCTCTTCTCTGTTCTGACCTCAGGAGAACAAACATCTACACAAACCAATTCTAAATGAAGGAGAGCAGGATAGGAATAGACATAACCATGTCAAATAGAAGGAAAAGGAGATAGTTTTATCAGTAATAGCTGACAAAACTGCTGTTGTCAGTGGTCTTATATCAGAAGTATAATTCTCCACCCAACTCCTCATCTCCAATTAATAAGATTACTGGCAACCAAATGGAAAAATTCTTCCCCTTCTAGCAAACTAGGGCCCACCTGGGCATTTTGTCAACCATCCTGCTGAACTTCTCCCAACTATAAAAGCTTTTCTTGGATCTAAAATCTAATAGACTCACTTAATATTAAGAAAGATGGAAATTTACTAGTAAAATTTCAATAAATATCTTTGCATAATTAGTGGATGGAACTTAAAAACAATTATAGCATGATTTAATAAGTGCAGCCAATGCTGTACTTTTATTTAGAAGAACATATCTTTGCCAAGTATCTTTTTCAGTTATCAAAGCCAATAAAACTAAAATGTTGAATGAAACTAAACATAGAACCATTGCATCAAATCTATATCACAACATGTGAAAGCAAGGTTTCAAATATCAAGATACATTCTATCGATTTGCTTTTATTAAAAATCACATTTTTGTAATAGCAAAAAAAATTTATGCCACAAATGAAAGAAAAGTAATGTAAATTAATGTAAATACTATGTGTTTCTTTTCTCTCATACTTTCTATTTCATTTGTGATGATATTTCATGATGCATAAGATAAGTAGATTAAAATGTGTATATCATATAAATAAGATGATGCAATTTTTTGGTAATAGTTTGTGATAAAAATAAATATTGGAGACAGTAATACATATGTTTTTGACAGTCTCTGCTGTTGAACAATGAAATAGATTCAAAAGTCAAGGGTAGGAAGAGAAACAAGTCATATAAGTCATGTAAGATCAAAGACTGAAACTTAGAAAAGACTGAATTTCAACAACCTAATGGAAATATGGCATTTGAATTTTGGAAGTTAAACTATTTTAAATGATTGAAATCAGCTTCCTTGTAAAGACACAACTCATCAGCACATAATTTTCTTGCAAGTACGCCATGGCTATCCATCATGGAATACAGTGTTCTCTGAGGAATCTAAGCTGAGTCATCCTGAAAATTAATGGAGGTAAGTTTGGTAGGCTCAACTAAACTGCAGGATATTTTAAATAATAAACAGTATTCTAGAAGTAGCCAAAGCAATATTAGTGAAGGAAGTAGGCTAGCCGCATGAACAGATAAACAGATTGAACATTCCACAAGTACCCTGAATATGTACGAAGAAGATGGTCATCATCTTGGGCAAGTTTCTTTTGGAATATTTGTCTGTAACTTGGAGTAGCATTACTCAGTATGAAGAAGTATAAAGGATTGCTAGTTGCTCTAATGGCAGCATTTGCCTCATTGATAATAACAAAAATCCAAGGAAACTTTGGAGAACTTAATAAATTTTGTAACCATTTAATTACTGTAGTATGATAGCCTGTGAATTCCGTGGTTTTTTTTTGTCATCCTTAAGTTCCTCATTTGTGCTTCTTGCAAGAAGATAAGTATACAAAATCATTTGAACAGTCAGTCATCTTCTTAGGAGAAGTAGATTTTTGATACAAAAGGACTGTGTCAAAGGTAGCGGTAAAGCAGACTATGAAAGGGGACACAAAAGTAGCAAGAAAGTTGAATGATGACATGTCTAGGCTAAATATAAAAATACTTTAAAAGGTGGAGCTAAGATGGTGGTGTAGAAGCAGGAAAACTCTGCAGCTCCCCCATAACCAACTCAAATACCTGTAAAATATAACTCTAAACAAATTTTAGAGCTCCAGAACCCACAAAAGTACAAAGAAACAAAGCTCCCACTAAAGGCAGCCCAGCAGGCAGTTTAGGAAGGGCTCATTGCAGTGCACTGGGAGCCGAAACCAGCCCAGCCTGAAACAGTGGCTTGGTCCTGGGGCAGTCAGAACAAGGTGTGGTTTGAGCTTTCTGGAGAGTGGATCACTGGCAGCTGTGGAAATTTCTGGAATTATCAACCCATAAGAAACAAGGACAAAGTGAAAAGTCTGTGGAAGTAGGCTAAATTTGGAAGAGAAAAGCAGGTCTGGCCAATTGCCCCCAGGGCAAGAAAGCAGTAGAAGCAGCAGCCCTGCAGCCACATCCATGTGGCTGCTTCAGAGCTCTTGGCCTGCACATTGCAGGGGGGCCAAGCGATTATTCAGAGGCCAAGTGATCTTGCCTTAAGCTGCCTGTATCAGGATCGTGGTCTTGGCTGGTGGTCCTGAGGTGTGAAACCAGTGAGCCAAAGCTAGTGGAGGCTGCAGAGATGGAGGCCTCCTAATAGCCCCGACAGCTGTGAAAACATTAGCATGTTGGGACAAAGCTCTCCCCTCTGGAAGCAGAGTTCTACCAAACACAAAAGTCAGTAATTGAATGGCAACATGAGCAGGCAAAGGAAGTAAAGCAAGCCCAGGAATCCAACTTTAGATTCCTTTTTTGGGGACAAAAAGGATCAAAGCATGGAATGAGAGGAAGACAACACAGAACTCACACACCAAAAGCTTCCAAGAAAAATGTAAGGAGGTTACAAGCCATAGAGGAGCTTAAGAAGGATTTTGAAAACCAAATAAGAGAAGTGGAGGACAAATTGGGAAGAGAAATGAAAGTGATGCAAGAAAATCATGAAAAGAGAGTCAAAAACCTGACTGAAGAAAATAGCACTGTAAAAAACAGACTAACTCAAATGCCCAAAGAGGCTCAAAAAGCCAATGAGGAGAAGAATGCCTTAAAACATCAAATTTGCCTGATGGAAAAAGAATCTCAAAAGCTTTCTGGAGAGAATAATTCCTTCAGAATTAGAGTGGAGCAAATGGAAGGAAATGACTTTATGAGAAATCAAGATACTATTAAACAGATCCAAACAAATGAAAAAATAGAAGGCAATGTGAAATATCTCCTTGAAAAAAAAACCACTGACCTGGAAATTAGATTGAGGAGAGACAATTTAAAAATTATTGGACTACCTGAAAGCCATGATCAAAAAAAGAACCAAGAAAGAAATTCAAGAAATTCTCAAGGAAAAAAATGCCCCAATATTGTAGAAGCAGAGGGCAAAATAGAACTTGAAAGAATTCATCAATCACCTCTTGAAAAAGATCCTAAAAAGACAACTCCTAAGATTGTTATAGCAGGTCCCAGAGTTCCCAGGTCAAGGAGAAAATGTTACAAGCTTCTAAGAAGAAACAGTTTGAATACTGTGGA
>CM053580.1:107750445-107774364 GCA_028627135.1 Pseudochirops cupreus
TACATGCAAATATTTATTCATAATTAAGTTAAAAAGTTTGCCTAGCTAGGAGCAAAAAGATTTTTTAAAAAGTATCTGGGTGGTGATTCTTCTAAAACTTAAAAATTTTGTGAATGTAATCTTCTGATGTGCTTAAAAACTCATCATAATGAAGTCAGAAGTGTTTTTTATTTTTGTTTTTTTACCATAGGCCTCAACTGCTGACTCTTGATCTAACTCTGTCTCCATGACTTGCCTTTATTTCTATTTCCATTTTGAACAGAATTTTTGATAACTATTAAAGACCATCTTCAGTTTTCTTACTTTTTTTCTTTAAAAAAGTTATAAAAGTGCTGTGATTCACTTACAACTATTAAGAAAGGGGGGAACTTCAGAATGCTCTATTTCTATTACATAACACAGAGATTATAAATTTAATTTCTCTAAGTAGTTAATGTCTAGGCAAGAGAAGGAAATGAAGAATCATGATCACTTTTAAGTACTATATTTTAAGAAGAAAGGGAATCATTATTCATGATGTGACTTGTGGAATTTATCCTTCCTAATCTATAGTTTTCAATTTAGTGTGCTCATGCATATCCTTTTTGTAATACCAGTTAAGCACCAAGATGACACTTTTCTTAAATGCTGAATTATGCCTCAGGTACAGAAAGATCTATACATCCTTAAAGTGGAAAGAGACCAATGAGAAAAAAATGAAAACATTTATGTTAATGACATTTTAATTCCTCAGTTATTAATGATATCACATTCAGGGACAAAAATTTTAAGCAAATGAAGAAGTAATCCATCATCTTTCAAGTCTACATTTACCTTTCCAGTATAACATAAATTAACATATTTACTTATCACACTGGGTCACTGTATATTTACCACTCTCTATCCTGACATAATCCTGTTTCCAAAAATCACTCACATATAGCGAATGGCTTATTTATGACAGTTTCTAGCATTTGTGAGGGAGAAGGCTACAAGACCATCTTACTGAATATGACATCTCTGTTGACCCTTGGAATACTGTAGTCAGTTGGACATACTCTGCTGGCTTTATATAAGCATAGATCTTAACATGGAGACTAAAGAATTGTACGTAATTATATGATTACACTGGAAGCTCTTTATAAAACTGCACACTATTATGACAATCCACTTTGGCCTCTATCCAATTCAATTTAAGAGTATAATTATAAGTCAATCACATCTAGAGGTTGATCCACAATAGACAAAGAGAATATTAATAGAGCCCTTCACTAATTTTACTGTTGTAATACTTTCTTAAAATATCATTTGAGCTAATGGAGCCTTAATGCTGTGTCTCATTCTGTATCTTCTTGGATTTGCATTTATGTTAATTTGATTAAAATAAAACTATAACTCTTGAAAGGAAAAAAAATCTGATCATTTAAGTATAGATCCCAAATTTTAATATAAATTATCAATTTATTTTCTAGGAAAACTTTGTGAAAATATGGTATTTCTTGCTTATCCACTGGTCGTATGAAAGTTAGATTGATAAATTTTGGACTAATTATAATGTACACATACTTTAAAGCACCTGATTTAGCCAAAGAGAACACATTCAAAGGTGTTGACTTTGCTATGCTGAAAAAAAAAACCCTAACTCACACTTATAGATAAAATGTATTTCATATATCTACAGTTGGAACAATTATTCTGTAATGTATGTCATCCAAATTTCAAAGAGAAAATTTACAGAGCAGTGTAACTATGAGTAGCTTTCTAAAAAACAAGCAAACAGTAGAAGAATATAATAGGTTTAACAAAGACTTTTTGGGAAAAAATATTGGAAGTAAGGTAGGAACAATTAATGATAATGTAGCAAATATTGTCTGATAACTTGAGTGAGAGAATTAAAAGTAAATCTATTATGGATATGACAAAGGATATTCCCTGAGAATATACTCAACATGGGTCAATTCAAAAAGCAAGTATTTTTTCCCCTTTGAAATTCTGATCATGGGCCAAAACCTGAAGAAAAAGGAGGAAATAGAGTTTTGCATGGTTCTGGATCAGGCAGCCAGGTGACAGAGTGCCAGGCGAGGAGTCAGAAAGATCTGAATTCAAATTCAGCTTTAGACACTGACAAGTTTTGTGACCCTGGGTAATTCACTTAACTCTTTGCCTTAGTTTCCTCATCTGTAAAATGATCTGGAAAAGGAAATGGCAAACTACTGCAGTATCTTTTCCAAGAAAATCCCAAATGGGGTCGTGAAGAGTAGGATAAAGCTGAGTAACAAAAATAGTTCTTCATACAGTTAATACTTAAGAAACATTATAATCCATTTGAATACAAATCAATAATAAGCCTGAATAAAATACAATGATGAGGTGGGTCTTTGGAGGGGGAGAGTAAACTCATTGGCTATGAGAAAGAATGGCATGAAATTATGCAAATGTCATTTGTCAAGTTGTTACTCTTCAGATTTTCTTGAATTCATGCTGTGCTATGAAGTGATTGAGGATTATTGGGGGAGGAAAGAATTATCAATACTTAGAGATTCTCTTTCCAAATGTTCCTGGACTATCTATCTCTCATTATCAGGTTGTCTTTTTCACTGAATTCCAAAAGGTCCATTCACCTAGTGTACCTTATTTGAGGCATTTAAAGGGAAGTCCTTAGTTGCCTATTCTGCATGCTTATTCATCTAGAACAGTGGTTCTCAACCTTCCTAATGCCGTGACCTTTTAATACAGTTCCTCATGTTGTGGTGACCCCCAACCATAAAATTATTTTTGTTGCTACATCATAACTGAATCGTAATATAAATATCTGATATGCAGGATGTATTTTTATTGTTACAAATTGAGCATAGCCCACAGGTTGAGAACCACTGATCTAGAAAGACCTCTGGTCCTCCCTTAGGAGTCCTTATTGCCAGATTTGCCCCATTTTCCCTTTAATAAAAAAGAAATTATTCTGTATTTAGTAGATTATAAAGCATTGGTTTTATATGCAAAAAAGGTGATAAGCTATTCACAATAAAAGAGATAATATCATTTGATATTCAGAGAGATAATGTCTTTTTAAGTTACAATTAACCATAATGGTACAAAAATACACTATAGGACTGAGTGAAAAATTGTGGAATCAGGAAAACCTGAGTTGAAGCCTGGCCTAGAATACGTATTATGTATGTAACCCTAAGCAAACTTTTTCAGGGTCCCAGGCAACAGATTAAATGTTAAAGCTGCACAATTATAATTTTCTTTTCCTTTTCCCTCCCCTTCCTGCCTCTATCTTTTCTCCTCCTCCTTTTCTTTCTCCTCCTGTTCCTCCTGCTTCTCCTTCTCCTCCTGTTCCTTCTCCTCTTCCTTCTCTTCCACCATCTCCACCTTCTCCTTCTCCACTTCCTCCTCCTCTACCTTTAGTCTCTCCATCTCTACCTCCTCCTCCTCCAATTCCTTCTCCTTTCTTTTTCTTTTTCCTTCTACTTCATCATCATTCTCAGAGTTGTTCTGAGGATGTTTTCATTGAGCCAGTAGCAGTGAGGTTAAATCACAATTGTTTTATTCATATATAAATATAAAGTAGTAATTTTGTTTATTTGGTGAATAATCCAAGGACATCAAGTCTAAATTAAATTATAAAGATAGTGACTTATTCTAAACTGAGTAATTCTGAAATTTCCATACTCTGTAAATATAAAGGTGATAAAATGTAGAAACTAGTGATAAAAAATATTTAAATTTTCATTGTATATAAGAAAGAAAGAAATACTGATGGTTTTAAACTTAAATTATAGATTGAATAGATTCAATGGACAGTTATTTTAACTTCCTTTTACTTTACAAGCAGAATATCATGAGCATAAGGTTAAGGATGGCACTACCTGTATCAAAGAATGTTCTAGCTCCTTGATATCAAAGTTTAATGACAGTAAAACATTTAGAACAATTGACACCTTTGAAAAGCCAAGCCAATCTTAAATTGCCTCTTTTTATAATGGAGTACTTGTGCAGTGGATCTATAATGGAAGACATTGGATTTTGAAAGTATCCAAACCAAAATGTGCAGAATATTAACAACATATAAGGCCTACCATTCCAGGATGACAAGATAAATATATTTTTTAGTTGCTAAATATGAGGACCTCAGCTTATAGGTATTCTTGTTTTATATAATTAATATATAAAACATTTTTGACAATGCTTCTTAAAGACATCATTTAAAGAAAAATCAAAAGGATTAAAACAAATGTAGTCACCTGGACCTTCCAGTGCAACTGAAATTAGTTGACCACTAGTTGGAAGATATAGCTAAAATCCAGGATTAGAAACAAAAGATCCTTCCCAAGTGATGATCATACCAACCAATTCAGTAATACTTGGCAAACATGTATGATACTGAGACAAGTAGTATTATTAAAAAGAGGCTTTCATACCTTGGATATACATTCCTGAATATCCATGAAAATTGGACAAATAATTATTCTAGAATTGGAACATTATTATAAATTAAAACTTGGGTATAATTAAATAATTAATTAAATTAATTTTTAAATTAAATTAATATAATTAAATTAAAACTTGGGAGAAATAGCATTAGCACATCCCAAATTGAAGAAGGTAGTTTTTTCAAAAAATAAATTGTCATAATTAACATTTACCTCTAAACTATGTGGAATAAAAATTTCACAAAATACTAACACTTAGACGAAGAAATAAAACCATGTAAGGATGGAGATGGTGACAAAGTCAGGATGGCAAAGTACAGACAGCAACACAGCTGAACTCTCCTAACCTTCTCCAAAAATCTTTAAAAGCACATCTCAAATAAAATTTGGGGACAGAAGAGCTGACAAAATGTTGAGGAGAGAAATTTTTCCAGGCAAAGACAATTTAGGAGGTCAACAGGGGAGGTCTGTGATACTGGGGGAGGAGGGGGCAGAGACCTATCTGGAGTGAATTCATGCTTTGGAGTCAGCAACAACAGTAATAGCAGTAGCTCCAGGAACTCTCATTCCAGAGATAGTAAGGGGATTGGTCAACTCCTAAGAAAGAGATTACAGGCTAATTTTTGCTGTCACCAGATACAGGTGGTTTTGACAAGCCTCTTTATTGCCAAAAAGTAGTTCTGGGTTGCAGGTCCAGGGCAGAGAGAAATACTTCTGATTTGTCACAAGGAAGCAGGGTCCCTAGTCTCAATTCCAAGGCATAGAGGAGTACTATCCTGTTTGGCCAAAGAGAATAGAGGACCTAATCATAGTTCCATGACCAAGAAGATATCTAGACCTTGTAGCTGTAGGAGAACAAAGGACATCTATGGGTTAAGTCCAGGAGGGCAGTTACCATATCCCTCCCTGAACAAATACCACCTTGGAAGATCTGAAAACTTGCAGACTCCTAGAACCTAGCTCTGAAACCAGCTACATGAAAAAGTCTGAAATATAGAACGATATTTCTCAATCCTCAGATGAACAGAGTCCAACTTTAACAGAAAGTGAAAAGTCAAGAAATAGGCTGAAAAAAACAAGCAAACTATTAAAAGAATTTGACTGTAAAAAAGCTACTGCAATGACAGGGAAAATCAAGATGCAAACTCAAAAGAAGATAATAGCTACAACTAAAATGTCAAAGAAAAACATTAATTGGACGGAAGTCCAAAAGAATTCCTGTAAGAGTTAAAAAAAAAAAAAGTAGTCACGTAAGTCTTACATTACCTCTTTTTGATCTATTTTCTAGGTCAGTAGGTTTTCCAATGACATATTTCACATTTTCTTCCATTGTTTCATTCTCTTTATTTTGATTTATTTTTCTGTGGTATCTCATGAAGTCATTTGCCCTCACTTGCTCAATTTTAATTTTAATGAATTTCTTTCTTTAGTAAACTTTTCTGCCTCTTTTTCAATTTGTCCAATTCTATTTTTTAAGGAGTTTTTCTTTTCAATAAACTTTTATGCTTTGTGCTTCTTTTACCATTGACCTGTTATAGGTTGTCGATGGATGTTTTTTAGATATTTAGCCTTTTTTGTGCCTCCCTTACCAAGCTATTGACTTTTTTTCATGATTTTCTTGAATCATTGTCATTTCTTTTCCCATATTTTCTCAACTTCTGTAATTTGATTTTAAAAATCCTTTTTGAGCTTTTCTAGGAATTCTTTTTGGGCCTAAGACCTATTTATATTATTCTTTGAGGCTTTGGATATAGCTGTTATGCTTTGTTGTCTTCTTCTGAAGTTGTGTTTTCATCTTCCCTTTCAGCATAGTAACTGTCTGTGGTCAGATTTTTTGTTGTTGTCTGTTCATTTTCCCATACTATTTCTTGATTTGTAAACTTATGTTAAATTTGGGCTCTCTTCCCAGGGTGAATAAAGAGATGTCTCAAAAAGATTGTTTTTTTTTCCTCCTTCTGTTTTCAAAGCAAATTCAGGAATTCTTTAAGTTTTCACTGATTCCAAGATTACATGATCTAAGGAGAGATGTGGTCATTGCTCTTCTAACCTGAAGTCTGGTATATGAGTGATCACAAGCACTCTTTTTCCACCTTGTAACTGTGACCAGGTTCCCTTTTCCCCTGTGGCAGCATGTTCTTGAGTGCTAGTCTTCTTTCTCAACTTGAAACTGTGACCTGAAACCACCCATAGGCAATGAAACAGAATCCTGAACCCAGTGCAAGGAAAGGATCACCTCTAATGTCCTTCTGTCCAGTTGTTGGACCCCTTACCTTCTGTGGTATGAGAGCTCTGAAAGGCCACCTTCCATTTCAGTCACCCTCAAGGCCTGTTGTTTGTTTGCCTGGTTACTGACTGCACTGGCATATCCTATGTTAGATTGTGCTTCACTTTCACCACAGTGAGATAGATCTTTCCTGCCAACCTTCTACAGTGTCTTGGGCTGGAAAATTACTTTACTCTTTAATTTTGTTTATTCTGATCTTCCAGAATTGGATTAGAGACATTATTTTAAAGTGTTTGGAGGAGAATTTAGAAGAGCTCAGCAAAGTCTCAGCTTTACTCTGTCACCTTGATTCCACTCTCTATATTTCATTCTTTCAACTGATGAAGTATTCTGATCCCTTGCCACTATGAGAATTAGGACTCAGGGACAACTCAAGGGTTTTCCACATCATATTAAAATGCCAGGGTTTGTTGTTGTTGTTTATTGTCCCATGGGGCCATTAGATTGCAGGAAATAGGGAGTTAATCATGTCTAACAGAATCATATTTGGAGTGATATATGTTCCTGGAGAGTCCACATTTTTCCAGGGAAGTTGTACATATGTGGTCCTTGGGCTAACCTTTATAGGCCAGTTCAGCTACCATAACAAAAAAATATTCAAATTCAGCGGGCTGAATTTGTTTCTTCATGTGACTAAATTAACAAGACCTCTTCACCAACCATTTGGCTGCTCAGTGCTGAATTTGTAAGCTATTTTTCCAAGCAAGTCACTGCTTTATATGATTATACAGACCTCTCTCAAGACTTATATGTATTTTTGTTGACATATATAATATGAATTCATTGAGATTACCCAAAACTTGAAAATAAATGTGTTTCACAAAGTTGGGAGAGGGTAAATAAATCTAAAGCACTCTTTTTGTAATGTAGGATAATCAAAAAGCATTGAAAAAATCATTAGAAGAAAGTGCTGATCTGATTCCAAGGATAGATGCAGATGTCTGTGCCTAAAAGGAAATGGAGCCGTCTGTACGTATGTATAACAGCTTCACTGCTCTCTGACAGCTTCCTACTGAATGCAACACAGCTGAACTTAAATTGAACCAAACCATTTTTCAAGTAAGTTAGTTTTCTTGTAACTTCATAGCAGAAAATGTTTTTATTTGTTGTTGCTCTGTTACATAGTTGTTCGTGATTTGATTCTGTGATTAAGAAGTATTTAATTGGCTTTGATTTGGATTTGGTGGTCCCACAAATGAACTAAAACCTGGAATCGTGTCTTCTGCATTGCTTTGCATTGCCTAAGTAATGCCTCCGAAAACAAAAGTTCAAATACAGATAATTGATATTCCTAGGCCTATGCAAAATGAATTTTTCATTTTCTTTTCTATCTGTTTCTTTTGGTATAATAAAAAAGAAAAAAAAAGAATAAAACATTAGCACCAGTCAGATATCCCAATATATACAGGAACATAATGAGATAAACCATTTGGATTGGGTAGAAATAAAATCAACACAACACATGAATGTAGTACTTATTAGGTGGAATTCATAATGATAGAATTCCCATTAGCTCCTATGCTCTCTCCATAAAAGCTATCCTCTGTTTAGATCACTTTCACACTCCTAATTGTCTTATTATGAGTTGTAAATTAGCCTTTCAATTAATATTTTTTTTTCTGCTACATAAAACAAACCGCAGGCTAACAATGATACAACATGCAACTGGAGTAAATATATAATGAAATATTGCAGAAATAGGAATGCAATACTAATATAAATTCTAACACTGGTCCCTGGAACAGAACATTCCTTTTGCCTAAGAAAAGATTTTCACCAGTAATAATGTATACATTTTCTTTTTTTTTTTTTTTTTTTTTTTTTTTGGTTTTTGGAGGGCAATTGGGGTTAAGTGACTTGCCCAAAGTCACATGGCTAGTAAATGTGTCAAGTGCCTGAGATTGGATTTGAACTCAGGTCCTTCTGACTCCAGGGTCATTGCTCTATTCACTGCGCCACCTACTAGCCACCCCTACTGCACCACCTAGCTGCCCCCACTGTGGCATCTAGCCGCCCCTGAATGTATACATTTTCAAGTTTTTCTAATTTATACATGACTAGAATCTCAAAAGTTATACATGACTAGAATAACTTGTTGACCACTTTGAAAACTGAGGTGGCCAGAGATAGATTACCAAATCTTTTATCTGATGCTTATGATGAATATTCATGAATCAATGAAGGTCATAGGTGAAGGGATGTTTCTAATGGTTTTGTTTTTGTCATCTTGGAAAAGAGTACAGACGATGAACATAAACATAATTCCACATTAGTCATTTTGTAAAAGAAGAATCAACAGGGGGAAAACTGAGAGGAAAGAAAAAAAAAGTGAAAATGGTATGCTTTGATCTGCATTCGGACTCCATAGTTCTTTTTCTGGATGTGGTTAGCATTTTCTATCATAAGTCAACTGTTACTGTTTTGGCTCATTGTATTGCTGAAAATAGCCAAGTCTATCGTAGTTAATCACTGCACACTGTTGCTGTTACAATGTACAGTGTTCTCCTGGTTCTGCTCACTTCTTGTCAGGATGAGTTCATGTAATTCTTTCTATGTCTTTCTGAAATCTGCCTGCTCATCATTTCTGATAGCACAGTAGTATTCCATTACATTCAGCTACCACAAAGTGTTCAGACATTCCCCAATTGATGGGCAGCCCCCC
Source organism: Pseudochirops cupreus (assembly GCA_028627135.1). Taxonomy (NCBI): domain Eukaryota; kingdom Metazoa; phylum Chordata; class Mammalia; order Diprotodontia; family Pseudocheiridae; genus Pseudochirops; species Pseudochirops cupreus. The sequence goes on from CM053580.1 coordinate 107,759,807, forward strand.
ACCCCCCAGTTTCCAATTATTTGCCAACACAAAAGAACTACCATAGACATTTTTGTACATGTGGGTCCTTTTGCCATTTTTATGATCTCTTTGGGATACAGACCTAGTAGTGGTATTGCTGGATCAAAGAGTATTCACAGTTTGGTTGCCATTTGTGCATAGTTCCAAATTGCTCTCCAGAATGACTGGACCAATTCATAACTCCACCAAGAATGCATTTAGTGTCCCATTTTTCCCACATCCTTTCCCAACATTAATCATTTTCATTATCTGTCATCTTAGCCCATCTCAGAAGGTAAGGTAGTGCCTCTGAGTTGTTTTATTTTGCATTTCCCTAATCAGTTGTGATTTAGAGCTCTTTTTTTTTCATATGACTATGGATAACTTCAACTTCTTCATCTGAAAATTGCCTATTCATGTCCTTTAACCATTTATCAACTGGGAATGGGTTCTATTCTTCTAAATTTGACTACATTGTCTATATATTTTAGGAATGAGGTCTTTGTCAGAAACTCTGGCTCTAAAAATTGTTTCCCAGCTTTCTGCTTTCCTTCTGATATTGGTTGCATTGATTTTGTTTCTGAAAAATTATCCATTTTACATTATATAATGTTCTCTGTCTCTTGTTTGATCATAAATTATTCCCTTCCCCATTGATCTGACATGTAAACTATTCCTTGTTCTGCTAATTTGCTTATGGTATCATCTCTTATGTCAAAATCATGTATCCATGTGTCTAAATCATATATCCATGTTGATCTTCTCTTGGTATAAAGTGAGATGTCGGTCTATGCCTAGTTTCTGTCATCCTGTTTTTCAATTTTCAAGCCAGGTGTTATTAAGTAATGAATTGTCCCTGAAACTGGAATTCTTGGGTTCATCCAGTCATGGATTACTATAGTCATTGATGACTGTGTCTTGTGTACCTAACCTATTTCACTGATCCACCACTCTATATCTTAGGCAATACCAAAAAGTTTTGATGGTTGATGCTTTATAATATGATTGTTGATCTGGTCTACTGTCAAGCCTACTGCCTTTTCACTTTTTTTCATTAATTCCCTTGATATTTTGATTGTTTATACTTCCGGATAAATTTTATTACTTTTTTTCTATCTAAAAGAAGTTTTTGGTAGTTTGGTATGGAACTGAATTAGTAAATTAATTTAGGTAGAATTGTCTTTTTATTCTATGAACTCAAACTACCCTTGAGCAGTTGTTATTTTTTTGGTTGTTTAGATCTGACTTTATATGTGTGAAGTATTTTGTAATTCGGTTCATATAGTTCCTAGGTTTGTCTTGTCAGGTAGACTTCCAAATATTTTGTATCTTATTATATTTGAAATGCAATTTCTCTTTCTGTCTCTGGTGCTGGACTTTGTTGGTCATATAAAGAAATCCTGATGATTTATTTATTTTATGTCCTGCAATTTTGCTAAAGTTGTTCATTTTTTCAAGTAGTTATAGTTGATTCTCTAGGATTCTTTTATATGCCATCAGATAATCTGCTAAGACTTTGTTTTCTCATTGTTTTTCTCATAGTTTTGTTTTCTCATTGCCTATTCTAATTCCTTCAAATGTCTTTTTCTTCTCTATTTTTGCTAAAGCTAACATTTCTAGTACAATTTTTAATAACAGTTGTGATAATGGGCATCCTTATTTCACCTTTGTTCTTTTCGGGGATACTTCTATGTTATCTCCATTACATATAATGCTTGCTGATGGTTTTTAATAGATTCTGCTTATCATTTTAAGGGAAACTCCATTTATTCTTATACTCTGGTGTTTTAATAGGAATGGGTGCTGTATTTTTTCAGAAGCTTTTTCTGTATTTATTGAGAAAATCATGACTTCTGTTAGTTTTGTTATCAATATAGTCAATTAGGCTTAATGTTTTCCTAATATTGACCCAGCCCTGCATTCTGGGAAAAATTCCACCTTATCATAGTGTATTATCCTGGTGATAAATTGCTGTGATTTCTTTTCTAATGTTTTATTTAAAAATTGAGCATCAACATTCAAGAGGAAAATTGTCTTATAATTTTCTTTCTCTATTTTGTCTCTTCCCATGTTAGGTACCAACACAATATTTTTTATCATAAAAAGAATGTGGTAAGATTCCTTCTTTGCCTGTTTTTCTGTATGGTTTATGTGGTTTTGGAATGAATTGTTCTTTAAATATTTTATAGAATTCACTTGTAAATTCAACTGGACCTAGAGATTTTTTCTTAGGGTGTCCATTGATGTCTTGTTCATTTCTTTTTCTAAAATAGGGTTATTTCAGTATTGTATTTACTCTTTTGTTAATCTAGCAATTTATATTTTTGTAAATATTCATCCATTTCACTTAGATTGTAAGATTTATTAGCATACAGTTGGGAAAATAACTTCTCATTATTAATTTGATTTCCTCCTCATTTCTGATGAATTCACCCTTTTCATTTTTACAGTGGTATTTTAGTTTTCTTCTTTCTTTTTTTAAATCAAATTAACTAAAACTGTATCTATTTTGTTATTTATTAGTTGAATAGCTTTCTTGCATTCAATTTTATTACTCTCACCTTTGATTTTCAAAATGTCTAATTTACATTCAGTTGGAGATTTTAAATTTGTTGTTTTTTGAGCTTTCATAATTGCATGTGCAATTCATTGCTCTCCTCTTTCTCTATTTTATTCATCTAAGCATTTAGAGAGATAAAATTCCCCCTAAGGACTGCTTTGATTGTCCCCACAGGTTTTGGTATCTGATTATTGTCATTCCCTTAAATGAAGTTATTGATTATTTCTCTGATTTGTTCTTTGACTGATTCATTCTGTAGGATTAGGTTTTGACTTATCTTTCCATGACCCTTTATTATACATAATTTTTAATTGCATCATGATCTGAAGAGGATGCAATTAATCATTCTCTCTTTCTCCATTGGATTTTGAGATTTTTGTGCCTTAATGCATGGTCAATTTTTATGTAGGTGCCACGTACCATCGACAACAGGTTTATTCCTTTCTGTTCCCATTCAGTTTTCTCCAGATGTCTGTTATATCTACCCTTTCTAAAGTTCTATTCACCTCCTTTACTTCCTTCTTGTTTATTTTGTCGTTAGATGTTTCAAATTTTGAGACAGGGGAGATTGAGGTCCACTTACTGTTAGAGTTTTCCTGTCTATTTCTTCTAGTAACTTACTTAACTTCCCCTCTAAGAATTTGGATGCTATAACACTTGACACATATGTGTTTAGTATTGATATTACTTCATTGTCTGTAGTATCTTTTAGCAAGAAGTAATTTCCTTCCTTATCTCTTTTAATTAGACCTATTTTTATTTTTTTCTTTCACTTTGTCTGAGATCAGAATGTTGCCCCTGTTTGTTTTTTTTTTTTACTTCAGCTGAAGCATAATATATTTTGCTCCAGCCTTTTACCTTTACTCTGTGCATATTTCTCTGCTTCAGATGTGTTTCTTGTAAACAATATATTACAGAATTCTTGTTTTTAATCCACTCCTCTCTGCTTCTGTTTTGTGTCAGAGTTCATTCCATTCACCTTCACAATTAAGATTACTAACTATATTTCTCTCCATCCTATTTTCCTCATTTGTACTTTTCTCTCTCTTTTTGCCCTGTCCATCTTAACCAGAATTTTTATTATGACCACCACTTCCCTCAATATGATCTCCCTTCTTTCAGCTCCCCTCCCTCCACTTCCCCCTTTCCCCTCCTACTTTTCCCTTTCCTTCTCTCAGCCCTCTTTCTCCCTTTTCTTTCTCCTTTTCCTTCTTACTTCCATACAGGATAAGATACATTTTTATACCCTACTGGGTACATATGTTCTTCCCTATTTTAGCCAAATCCAATGAGAGTAAGGTTCAAACAATGCTCAGCCCTTCCCTTCTTTCCCTCCACTACTATGGTTCTTTTTTCTCTCTTCATGTGATGTAATTTAATCTATCTTCCTCTTCCTTTCCTCTTCTCAGTACTATGTTTTTCTTCACCCTTTTCTTCACCCTTTATTCATCACATCAAAGTCAACTTATACCTATGCTTCTTGTCTATGTATATTTTTTTTCCCCAAATATCACAGTACCATGTAGGGAAATCAGTTTAAATGTTATTGAATAACATGTTTATTTGTTTGTTTTTCCTTTCTTTCATGTTTACCTTTTTATGTTTCTCTTGAATATTATATTTGATTGAATTTTCTGTTCACCTTTGGTCTCGTCATCAGAACTGTGTGAAAGTCCCCTATTTCATTGAATATCCATATTTTCCCCTGAAAGATTATGCTCAGTTTTGCTGGGTAATTGATTCCTGTTTTTAATCCACCCTCCTTTGCCTTCTGGAATATTGTATTCCAAGCCTCTGAAACTTTAATGAAGAAGCTGCCAAGTCCTATGTATTCCTGACTCTGCATCCTTGGTATTAAATTGTTTCTTTCTGGCTTCTTGCAGTGTTATTTTTTTCCTTGACCTGATAATTCTAGAATTTGGCTACAATATTCCTGGAAGGTTTTATTTTGGGATCCCTTTCAGGAGATGAAGGGTGGATTCTTTCAATGACTTTTTAACCATCTAATTCTAGGATATCAGGGCAGTTTTCTTTGAAGATTTCTTGAAAGATGCTGTCCAAGCTCTTTTTTTTTTTCAAATAAGGACCTTCAGGTAGTACAGTAATTCTTATATCACCCCCTTATATCTATTTTCCAGGTGAGTACTTTTTCCAGTGAGATATTTTACATTTTCTTCTATTTTTTTGTTTTGATTTTGTTGTACTGATTGTTGATGTTTCATGGAGTCATTAACTTCCTCTTCCTCAATTCTAATTTTTAAGGAATTATTTTCTTCAGTTAACTTTTATACCTTCTTTTCCTCTTGGCCAATTCTACCTTTAAAGAAGTTTTCTTCAGTTATTTTTTTTTGCTTCCTTTTTCTAGCTCGACTCTTTTTTCATATTTCACCTTCATAACTCTCCTTTCTTTTCTAAATTTTTCTTCTGCCTCTCTTACTTGATTTTTGAGATCCTTTTTGAGCCCTTCCAAGAGGACTTTTTGGATTGAGACCAATTCATATTCCCCTTTGAGGCTTCACATTTTGGTATTTTGATGTTATCTTCATCTGAGTTTATGTTTTGATCTTCCCTTTTTCTATAGTTGCTTTCTATGGTCAAGGCCCTTTCTTTTTCTTACTATATATATGTGTATATATATATATTTTCACTCGATTTCATGGCTCTTAACATTGAGTGGTGCTCCTGAGGTACAGGGATGCTATGCAAAGGTTCTTATGCTAGTGGCCAGGGGCTTGGTCAGTATCTTTCCATACCAGGGCTTGCACATTGTGCTGTGGATGGGCTGGCCTAGTTTTGCCTGTTGTGCTGGGGTATCTGGGCTCACAATTTTCCTGCAAGCCTAAGACTGGAGACCTCCCTGCTGACCTGCTGAGACAGGACAAAAGGGCTTTGGTTATTGGTCTATGCTGTAGCTTAATGTCTTCTGTTGACTTGCTTATACATGTCTGAACTGTGCTTCTTTCCTCTTTTACCCAAGTGAGACAGACCTTTCCTGAAGTCCTTCCAAGATATCTCAAACTGGAAAATTGTTTCACTTTGTCATTTTATGGGTTCCATTCCTCTAGAATATATTTAAAGGCTTCATTTAATGCTGTTTCTGAGGGAAGCTGGAGAGAACTCAAGCTACTTCCTGGCTTCTCTCCACCATCTTCAGGTCATCTATTTTATAAATATTATGTGACACAAACTCAATTAGAGTATCTGGACCAGTTTTGATCCAACTTTATGTTTCCCAGAACATTAAATATAGTAGAATAAAAGAGTGAAGCATATAGTGTAGAATACATTATCATTTAAATTATAAATTTTCTACCAAGGCTTGATAGCACAAGCTAAAATAAGGCATTATATACTGTCATCAGTAGTTCAACAGATCTGATGTCTATTGTTGAAAATAGATTAATATGTTAAGCTATGAGAAAGCTAGTATCTTCCTTGATAACATTTGGGAAAAATGGTCTTCATTACCATCCCTTTCACCTAAGAATTTTCTACAGAGTCATATTTATGATGTAATCACCTAAATAACATCTCTGTCCAAAAATGTTTTAAATTAAACTCAAGTAAATTCAGAGCTGGAGATGACCTTACAAATCCTCTAACCTGGTATCTTCATCTTACAGGTCAAGGAACTGAAGAAAAGGGAAATTAAGTGAATTGTTAAGACTCTTTATAATATATAGCAGAGTCAGGATTTCAACTTTGCCTTAAGATCAATACAGTGCTTTGTTCACTGTAAGACATCTGAATTTTATGTTACCACATTTTTATAAGAAGGAATATTTCAAGCCATTTTGAGAAGCAATATGCCACAAACTAGATATTTTTCTCTTGCAATAGTTCTGTAAATCAATGTGTACTTTTATGAAGACTTCTAAGTCTATTTCTAAAGAAAATTTAACGTGTTTGACCGATCCTACTCATTCTTGTGGCATTTACTGTACTCCTTTAAAATCTCTTGATATAGAATCAGAATTGATTCTCAACCTCCAGACAGTTTCTACATGCCATTTCATGCAAACACTAATTTGATGTCACCTGTTATCAAGAGGTAATTCATGCTGACAATTTGTAGATAGCTTAAATTTTCAAACAACATCCCCACTGGAACAATGCTGTTCAGACCCAAATCAATTCATGACACAATTTAGATTTTGAATCACCTAATCCTGTAATTTGGTCAGATGTTCGAAAATAAGATATCCCCCCCCCCCATAGATGATTAAGCAACTCAAAACCGGTATTACTTTTGAAATAAAATACATTTTTAAGATGTTGAATAGTTTCATCAAAACTTGAGAAGCTTTTAAGAATTAATTTTTTGTCATTTTCTTTTATTTTTACATAACTTATATTCCCCAAAATATATACCTCATAGAGAATTATAATTTATAATAACATAGCAGCTCTACTGGATATATCATAGAGGTCTGACAATATATAGTGTTCCATACCCATCATCCTCAAACTCTGCAAAAAATAAGAGATGCTTTCATATATCACCTTAATTATCTTTGAAGTTAACTTTGGTTATTATAATTGGATATAATTTAGTTTCTATGATTTGGTTATTGTCCTTTCCATTTACATTTTTATAGGTATTGTGTATTTTATTTTCAAATAATTCCAAATTATGTTAGTATCAGTCTTCTATATTCATCATATGCTATTTTTTTCTTGTTTCTGTTTTCATTTTTTTTTAAATCACATTCCATGGGTTACAGATTACATGGATGCTCACCAATTGAGTCATCTAATTTTCTCCATTTCTTTGTTTGTTTTTAAAGTGTGCTATGACAATTTTAACTTTGTTTTTGAAGATTAAGCTGCATAGATTGAGTGACCTCATTGAGTGAGGTCATTGAGTGACCTAATCTGTGACCTCAGTAAGGCTAAAGGACCCAAGGTGAAAATGGAAGTTCTTTTCTCAAATATATCCTTCCTGACTTGAATATCTGTTTTATTGGCACAAAACATATTTCTTGAATTCTTCCCATGGTTATGTTCTTTTGAACCTGTGAAATCAGAAAAAAAATGGTACTACTCCTGATGCTGAAGAAATAACTCACTAGTACTCTGCTAACTGTAAAGCTTCTTTCATTGATTACATGGGGCTATATGAAAGAGGTCTACAGCAGATACTAAGATACGTCTGGACAGTAAGAATTTATCAATCATTTGAACATAACCAGAACATTTCTAACCTTAGGGAAATAGAATCATATGATGAGAGGCACAGCATGAGGAGATTAAAGATTTTTTACATACATAAACAGGTGAAGTTATAGCTATAAATAGATATAGACATAAGGAGGACAGAACATTGAAGTTGGATAGATTAATATACCTATAGATTAATATAGCTATATAATATAGCTATAATATAGCTAACATAATTAACTGATTCATTCAAATAGTGAAAGAAGTCTTAGCAAATTTGAAGAGAATATTTCTGAGTATTCATAGAAATGCACAATGTTAAGTGAATATAGATGATCAAAAGCATATTAACATAAGAACAGAAATCATTAACTGAAACATGACAGCTGAAAGCAGCAAGATTTCCCTTAGTTTCTTCAAGTTAACAATTCCTAGTCTACCTATCTACATTTACTATAATGTCTTTGACAAAAACAATGAAATTTAAAGAAAATAAAAAGAATTAGATTTCTTATTCCACATTAGAAAGCAAAATCTTGAAAAAGGCATTACAAAATGCCATTGGCAATAAGAATTTTGAATTGAAGGTTTTTCCTTTGGAATAATCCTAAATGGGTCAGTAATTGTTTGTACATCTATCACAGTAATATCAATGATAAACTTATTGAAATTGAGCAAACATGTTTTGTAATGATATTTTCTCCACAAGCAAAAAGCAACTGAGTTATTGCAGGCACTAGATGCAGATACAACATAAATGCATGCAGGTGATCTTCACAAAATCTCACATTTCATTAGGTATTAATTCTGATACTGCTAACAGAACTCATTCAGTACGAAAAAGGAAGAGGTAGGCAAATCAGGGATTTCCTTTTCACAGAAGTGCCATTTCAGTTGTGTTTTTAAAGGATGAGTTGGAATTCAGTAGATGAAGAGAAAATATTCCAAGCTTAGGAAAACTAGATCAATAAAGCATAGGCAGATTGGTACTGTTGGGAACAAAGAATAGTCAGAGTTGTTTGAGATACAAGTAGGAATACTTTTTGGCTCCAGACTGTGGAGGGCTGTTGTAATACAAACTTGAAGATCTTCCCTGCCCCTAAGGGAATTTGAAGACCTTCCCTGCCCCTTAGCAGCCTGAATGTAATCACATAGAGCCTGTGGTGGGGGGATCTTGCTGAAAGGTGGAGCAGAGCCCACAGAAAGCTGGGAGTCAGAGCAGCTAGAAGGTAGGAGAGAAGATGACCCAGGGAGGTAGCTAGGCTTTTGAGTTTCGGTTTGTGGGAAAGCTAAAAGGATGGTATGGCTTAATATTGTGCTATGATATATTAACTTCTTTGCTACTATGATGAATTTGACTTTCTGGTGTTGGGATTTGATTTCCTAGGGTGTAAACAAGTGTTCTGCTTCTGTCTTCTATGTAGAGAGTTTGTTATATTTTGTGATTGAGAACTATGCTGCTGTATTTACTGTCACTGTTGGTGCTGTGAATATCACATTGGCACTACTGCCTTGAATAACAGACAAAAGAGTTTAAATTTGATTAGAAAGAGAACAGATAGATACTAAATATTTTTGGGGCAGTTGAAATGATAGTCAAATATAATACTTGAGGAAAGTATGCCCTTAAGAATTAGAGAAAGAGTGAGAGATGAAACAATATGACCCATTAATGTCAATCCAGAATTATTAGAGTCTTTATTAGGATAGTAGCAGTGGAAATAAAAAGGAGAGCATGTACACAAAAAGTATGGGAAAAGCAGGATTATTCTTACTTAATAGAGATAGAGATTGAACTTGTGATTTGATGAGCATAGGGAACTTCTATGTGAGAAAATTTCTTGTACCAATATAGGTTGGCACCTTTGCTACAACGTCTGGTTATTTATTGAGAATAAGTGTCATACACAGAAAGGTGACCACTAAACTGCACATACATATGGATCCCTGCTCATTGCATGTTGACTTAGAAAACCACATATTACATATTAGCTATATTCTATTGTATATTTATTTATTTTGTTAAATACTTCCTAGTAACATTTTAATTTGATTTGGATTGTATTCTGGAGTGTTATAGCCTGTGATATGCCTTTGGACCTCATGTTTGACAACTCTAGCTTAGAGTACTGAAAAATAAAATAAATGGATTTATCTAGAGTCACACAGCCAGTATAGCTAGAGGCAGAACTCAAATGAATATCTTCTTGCTTTTAAGGCTCTCTCTCTATCCACTAATGTTCTGTGGCTTCTAAGAATCCAGTGACCTTTTCAGGGTCACTTACCATTGGTAAGTGTCTGATTTAGCATCTAAATTTCAGTGTTCTTAACTTGAGGTCCAATATACTCTTCCATATAAGACATTCTCTTAAACTGATCACTTGGTACCCAATTAAAAAAAAAAGATATTAGAAAGAGGAAAGAATTACATGCAACACCCGAGGATATGCCTTGCAATGCAACACCTAGAAAAGATGGTCACAGTTTAAGGTATTTGTGCATCTGTAAGTAATTTAAAATTATATCTCATAGGCAAACATAGATGTGGTTTATATAAGACAGCCGGATAACTGTCAAAGCATTCATTTAATGACAGCATAGTAAGAAAAGCAACAATATAATTTTTTCCCAACAAAAAGCTGATGGATATTCTATCACAAATGAATCTACCTTAGGACCTCATGTGAAAGGTTAAATATTTCAGGAATAGCAGGGGCCATGAACAACTCATGTGTATGATACTGCAAAGTGGCACATCTATTCTGATGATATTATTATAATGCTCCTTCTGGTTTTGTATTGTTTGTGGTTTCTTCTCACTGGTATGATAATCAATACTACCTGGTAGTGTTCCACTGTAACAGTTCTACAACTCCATCACTCTCTCTGTCTCTCTGTCTCTGAGTGTGTGTGTGTCTGTGTGTGTCACACACACACACACACACATGCAGACATACACACACAAACACACACATCTTTTTAAGGTTTTTAAGGAGGTTAAGTCTTTTAGTGGGAGTGTGAAAGGTGGGCCCTTACATGTGCAATGTCTGAACAAAGGACAACCAAGAAGCAAAAACATCAAAATCCTCTCTTTTCTTTTCTCTATAAAAAGACTGGGATCTGTCCTTATCCAGAGTTTTAACTGTCAGTAAATTTTCACCTCAGAATAATCTTAATTCTTTTCAAAAGAACAGACAGTGGGTCACTTAAGCAGAACCAACAAACCTTTGATTTGTCCTTAAACTTTACTTACTCTTGCAAATTAAGAGTAATGCCTCTTTCCCAATCCCCTACCTGACTTGGGGTTAGAATTTACTCCCTTAATGTCTACCAGTTTATGTTGGTCAAGCGCCATACCTTCCTTCTTAAAGACTACCTTTCATCAAACTGCCAAACTGTGTGAATCTTAATCCTACTAGTTTTTGTTTTGTTTTTTTATGTCCCCCACCCCAAATCTCTAAGATGTATTTGTTCTCATATGAACATGGAGGGAGGAGAACTTCAAAAGCGAGGAAACCAACAAAGTCTGATGAAAACATAACAATTCATCACCCACCTTCCACCTAAATCATTTGGTTCATATTGTTCCCTTGATATATGCATTGTAGTGTGTGTGTGTGTGTGTGTGTGTGTGTGTGTGTGTGTGTGTGTGTGTAGAGAGAGAGAGAGAGAGAGAGATGTATACACATACATACATATATAGATACATACATATAAATGTAGAGGGGGTGATAACTAGTCTACATAAAATAAGGAAAAAAGAACATGGGTAAATCTTGAGATTAATGGACCAGAGGGAATCATTCACTTTGTGGTAGTGGCGGTGGTGGGTTTCTAGCCCAAATATCTGACCATGTGTTCCATTGTATTGTAGAAACTTTTGTTGAAATATTTTTACACAATCACAGGGCTATGAATAATTTTCTTTTAAAGGCCAGATATGGTTGTATGTAGGCACTATCTTAATCATGTTTTTAATGCTTATAACAATCTGGTCATTTATCTATACTTTTTCTGTCTAAAGAATGGGATGTATCTTTAGAAAGGAATAAAGTAGCACTAAGCAATTTGAAAATGTGCAAAGTGGTCTCACCATTTCTCTCACTTTTCTTTCAGTTCTTACACCTTCTCAGGAGAGTAGATTTAGCAGCATTTTTTTTTTAATCTTGCAAACTTCTTGAATGGCTGCCAGTGAATCAAACTTATATTTGGCCTTGTTTCCCCCTCCACCACAGCTGAAAACACAGAGCCATATAAAAGATGCTGTCACTTTCACTCCCACACAAAAAAACGTGATTCAGAGTGAGTGTGTGTGTGTGTGTCTGTGTGTGTCTGTGTGTGTCTGTGTGTCTGTGTGTGTGTGAGACGGGGGACTGTTTTCAGAAAAGGAGGTTAAAATCTTAGTAAATCACATCCTCATATTAAAAAAAAGTACAAAGGTGATGACAATTTTGGTATATTATCATTTTGGATGCACTTATTTTTGTTTTTGCAAAGGGTCCCTAATTTCCTTGATATCTGTAACTCTTAGTGAAGAAAATCCTACCTCCTTTACAGATCTACAACTATTTTATAATTTAGATCATCTAAACTGCCTGGGAGACTGAGGTATTAAATGACTTGGTCAGAGCTACATACCAAATGTATGTCAGAAAGATTTGAAAAATTTTTTTCTTGACATTGAGACTGCCTATTCATTATTTTAAATAACTTCTCAATTTGTTTATTGTTTTAATTTGTTATGTTTGATTCAAATTTCAAGTTGTCTTCTATTTCTAAATATCACTCACTTTTAAAATTTTCATTTTCCTTCTGTTGCAATCCATATAGGAAAATGTCTATCAAATGCTAAGATAGAACGTTTTTGAAACTTTAAAAAGAGATCATACAATTTAAAAAGATCATAAAATTCATGTTGGATTGCACCATGTAGAAAGAAAAATAAATATGCTTTTAAAACTCAGTTTTAAATAACTGTTGATTTCATACGAGTTTTCTTTAGCTCACAAATCAGCTGTATTAGATGATTGATGACTTTGTGTATGTATATATACATATATATGTATATATACATATATATACATATATATGTATATATACATATACATATATATGTATATATACATATACATATATATTACTTCTTCCTGGCACCTTCGTAATTTTAGTTCCCTAAAATGAAGAAGTTATCATTAGAACATCTGTTGTTCTGCTAAAACTCACAGCTACCCTCTGGGCTTTGAAAAGCAATTTACTTAGAGTCAATTGGTAGATTAAATTTGTGTTAAATTTGTATCATGGAATTTTTCTCTATAGATTTTCTTCTAATTATTTAAGTTGAATTTGATCAATCTTTGAAGAAGCTGTGTGCATATAATGTTTCTGAATGCTATGAGATTACAAATTTCTGCCACCATTAAGACAAATAACATTTATGTCACTTATTATATATGTTATAAAACTATATAACTATATGATTCATCATTTTTAGATAATATGTATTACTTTTATTATTGGCCTCATTTTTACATATCCAAAAAACGTAAGCTAGACATTTTAAATGACTTGCTCGTGGCCATAGTTCATGTCAAAGGATTTAAAATCAAGTCTTTGGGATTCTATGTTGGTCATTCTAGCTCCTATTCCATATTGACTCTCATTGGATTACAGAACCATCCAGTCACAATTATGTACTCAGTTTAATGGAAATTAAGAGAAAAGTCAGGCCTATGGGGGTCCATCAGCACATTTACCTCCTCAAGAAGCTTCAAGTGAGAAAATTTAAGCCTGTCCCTTCTTTACAGAAATACTAGATAGAGGAACTGCCCAGGAACTCCCTAAAATATCAGAAAATAGAAAATGGCTAGGTATCCTACTTAGATTTTTTTTTTCTTTTTGAAAGAAAATACCTGCCTTTGGAGCATCACACTGTTCTTTAATGTTGCAGTGGCTCAGATCCAGCCTGCCTTCACTCAGCTATTAACTAGGATGACCTCTTCCTTTTCAATCCTTTGAAAGAGAATCCTGCCATGAAGCTCTTATTTAAGTCACTGTTTTAAATAATAGAGAAAAGAAAATGGGGAAAAGAAAGGAAAGGAAGGGAAAGAAGCCATTTTCCACTACATTTTATTAAGGAAATCTGCTTCACTCCTTCATCCTCTCCCCCAATCAATTTATGATAATAATTTTTCAAGAAAGTGTGAGAAAGGAAAATTGCATATTTTACATTTTTTCCCCTTAGATGGCAGTTTAAAGCAATGTACAAATCCATTGAGTTCCTTGTGCCCTGAGCAATGGTTTTTGAAATCTGACTTAAAAACATGAAAATAAACATTGATTTCAGGTTTCTCTAAAAAGAGCAGAAGCTAAAAAATACTGTCTAAATAATGACTGTTGGGCAGTGTTAGAAAATAAGTGTGAATTTCAGGTTATTATTTTTTCTTTCTTTTCAATTCCCTCCTACTTCCTCCCCACTCAAGTCCACTGACTCCCCTGCCTACCACATGCTATAGGAATCACACCACTTGCATCACCTCCCTGGGTTTTTTTTCACTACATCATTTTATCATTCTTTCCCTTTTCTCATTGCTAGGGTCTGTTGTTGTAGGAATCCTGCTTGGTTTCCTTGCAGAGTTAAAGCTTAACAAGTTCAAAAATAACAAGAATGATAAGACAAATCCCTCCACATATGTGAGATATATATCTATATATCTATATCTATATCTATATCTATATATAGATATAGATATAGATATATAGATATATATACAGATAGATAGATATAGATATAGATATAGATAGATAGATAGATAGATAGATAGATAGATAGATAGATAGA
>CM053580.1:107774864-107792730 GCA_028627135.1 Pseudochirops cupreus
TTCTTCTTCTTCTTCTTCTTCTTCTTCTTCTTCTTCTTCTTCTTCTTCTTCTTCTTCTTCTTCTTCTTCTTAACTATATCCAACTGGAACTTGATATACACAGGCACTGTCGTTGGGAGATTCATCCTGCCCTACCAAAAAGTCAGAGGGGTGAGGGGGGAAGACATAGGAGAGAATAGATTGGGGGAGAGGGGATACACTGGGATTGCTATTTTGGAGTGGTGGGTAGGGAAAGATGGGGAGAAAATATGTAACTCAATATCTTGTGGAAATGAATCATGCAAACTAAAATAAAATTAAAAAAAATATAAATCATGGCTAATGTTCCAACTTTCCCAAAAAGTCTTTTTTCAAAGACCCCTTAATGCTATGGGTTTTGCTCTGTTGACTATCTCTAATTAATCCAGTATATATCTTACTTGTATGCTGTCATTTCTCCATTATTATTGTGAGCTTTCTGAAAGTAAAGACTGTCTTTTGTCTTTCCTGCATTGTCAGTGCTTGGCACAGTGTGTAGACATAGTAGGTACTTAATAAATAAATGCACAGATAGCTCAATCTGATTTCTAGATAATAAAAGTTCATCCTTTCTACTGCAGTGTGTCTCCATGAAAATCTAGTGATCTATTTCCTATTATTTATCATCTATTTTTCTATTTCTGTTTCACTGTTAGGTCATATACTCTGATTATGATATTGCATTTGTTTCTACCTTGACCCCCCCCCCCACCACCATTCTCTCTACTATCTTCTGCAAATTAGACCCAAGATTTATTTAAAGTAGCATATCTGCTTAATATACAATATTACTTTACTTACTTTACTCCTCCCTTTTTAACATATTGTGGTCCTTTTGAATAAGGCTTACCTATTTGCAATTATATTCCATCTGCATCTCTTCCCATAAATTTTCAATGAGATCTGAATAGGGACTTGATTTACACATGGTTTCATAGGTATAGTGAACTCCTGAGTGTAGGACCTCTACTGGTGGAGGTTGGCACTTTCTCTCCAACTTGTAGTTTTAAAGAGTGCTATCTATGAGGTCAAATTTATCTTCTTTCATTACATCCCCAATTTCTCTTGCTTGTTAGTCATGTGGAAGCGGGGGACTTGTGTGTCAGTATCTGAGGTGGTGATCTTGTATCCTGAGAATTCTTCGGTCTCTACTACTATTTTTTTCTTTGTTTTAGCTAACTTTTCTGTGGTCTACATTGGTGGGGAAAAATCCTTTCTTCCTAAAGGTGTTGTCTATAGCACAGTGGAGAAGAGATAAGTGTCACTGAGAGGCTAGAGCCTTGAGAGTCATTAATAAAGCTATCAAAAATGCTGAGATTGGTAGGAAGAAGAATGACCTGGAAGTCAACTTGATAATATGAGAGATGGTTGTTTATAATTAAATAGCATGACCTTGAAAATGAGAGTCTCTTCAAGACTTGTGACAGAATGGTATTTTGGAAGCAAAATAGAGAGTAGGGAATGCACTAATTCCTCTATTTCATGTTATAGATAAGTAGAAGTGGTAGTAACTCTCTTTGGATACATAATATTACTATTCTATTTCTTTCCTTTCTATGATAATCATTTTGATATCCCCTTTCATTTTTTCTCACCCCAGAAATGTTGAGTTTTTCTAGGTTTCTGTATGAGATTTTGTCTCTTCTCTCTGAATACTCACATTATGTTATTTTATTCATTCTCCCTATTTCAATATTTATCTCCTTAAAATTCATATCAGAAGTCTTAACGTGACTCATATGAATCATATAAGCCTCCTGTTAGAACCTCAAATTCTTCACATGTAAAATTCAATCCATTTATTTTTCTGAAACATTTTTCTCTTCCCAAAATAGCCCTTTCTGCTAGCAATATGCTATCTTCCCTGTCAACTTGGACATCGGTTTCCTCACTTATAAAATTCACTGTTTTGGTTAGAATACCTCTAAACTCCTTTCCAATTCTGGAGCTATAAATTTATGATTCTATGATTACCTATTCAATGCTCAAAAACTCACTTTTAATGCTTTTATTTCCCTTTAATCTTACACTTAATTGATTGTTACATGTTATTGATTCTACCAACAAATAAAATATTTTTGTTATCTGTCTCTTTCTTTCTATTTCACTGCCATTATAGTACTTATGGAATCATAGAATCATGAACTTTGGGTCTGTAAGAAGCCTTAGAGATAATCTAATCCTGTCTTCTTATTTTATAAATCTTGACTAAGGTCATAAATCTAGTGATTGGCTGGTGTTTAAGCAGAATCTATATCTCCTAATCCAGTAGTCATTCAAAAACACCATCCTATTAAGTTCTAATTACTTATCCTTTAGACTACAACAATGGATATTTACCATTCTTTGGTCCCTATAGATTTTCCTGTCTAATCTATTCTATAGGTTACTGCCAAATTTATCTTCTAAGAGAACAAATCTAATTAAGTCATTCCCTTGCTGAAAAATTTTAATTGGGTCCCTGGTGACTCTGGCAGTCTAGCACTCCACCACTTTGGTCCTTACTTACCATTCCCATTGTATTTCTCATTATTTCCTTATCTTACAGTCCTACCAAACTGGACTTTTCCATATTTTCCTCAAGTGTTCTGTAATTTTCCACTTGTATTGTCTTGTGTCTGTATAGGCCTCTTACCCACCTTTCAAAGATCAGCTCAACTTAACTACTAACCCATTCAGCAAATGTCTGGGTTCCTTCATGCCAGTCATAATCTTTATCTCCTCTAAAGTCTCAACATACTTCTTTTGTGATCTTTTATTGCATTTTTCTCATTCCATATGAAAGCACAACTATTTAGCTCTTGAAATTCCACACCATAAGATCTATAAGGATAAGAGCTGTATACTTTTGCAGCTTTTTGTACTAGTTTCTTCATCTATAAAACAAGTACAAACAGATCTGCTATAAGGCTTATTTTGAGAAGTTCTTTCAAAATGATTGCTATATTATGGCAAGTTTTGAATACAACTTGAATTTTACATACTTACTAATGCACAATTTTGTTATCAATGAAAATTATGTCATGGTGGCAAGATATGAATGGGAGTGAATGATCTCTACTATCAGTAAGGTGTAGCGCACAATGAGCATGAAATATGGATCATGGGAGGAGGAGGTATCTGACTCCATCTGGGGAAAATCATACCTAGATTTTCTCTCTTCTCCCAAAAAGTGCTGTAAACTGCTTGGGATGGGAGCATTGTTATGATGCTCCAAGGGTTGGGTATGGAGGACCTTAGAGGCAGGTAAGAAAATGAAGGGAAGATAGTGATCCTCAACACCTTTCCCCATCTGCACAAGAGATGCAAAAATGGCTTGATTCCTTTGGCCTCTTCAACCCCTACTTGTCTGCCTATGTTGGAAATGCATTGCATCAGTGGAAATGCAACCAGCACTATGAGAGTGGGGGCAATCCTCCAAGGCAACTCACAAAAGATGTCTTGCTAAAGATCATCCGTTACTGTCAGTGTCAGTGACCCAGATATCTTTTTAAGTGTTCCTTGTGTGGTGACTTGGTTGATTCCTCTGCAATTGAGTTTGAATGTTACTCCTCTAACTCCATTTTTTCATAATCCCAGTGTTGTTATTGTTTTTTTTATTATTTTTATTGTTGTTGTTGCATTAGTTTACATGACAGTGATTTTTAGTGCAACATGTTATAGCAGGTCTGCCTTTCTACTTACCTCATAAGGATATTTTTCTTCCGAGGGAAACACATGAACTCTAAAACTTGACAAATATGGTCTGTCATCATCATCATCATCATCATCATCATCACCATCACCATCATCAACATCATCATCATCATCATCATCATCATCATCACAATAACTAATTTCACCCCTTAGTGCCGTACCACAGGCAATTTATGTATCAGGAGCCCTATGGACTACTGGACCTCCCAAGACTATGCCCTTGAGAATTTAACTGTCTGAATTATAGAACTCTGGCCTTGGGAAACAAACATCCTAATTTGTGAGTTCATCACATAGACTACTATATTTACAGCCCAGCCATGCTCCATATTTCACCCTAGACAAATGGCTTTTGTCCTGCCTTTCTGCCCCTAAATCCTCTAGGAAATCTACCATCCAGAGTCCATAAACTTAGGATCTTAACCTTCTTGTTTCTTCAACTTGTGACCTTGATTTTCACCTTTTTTTGAATGGTGTTTTAATAACATGGTCCATTATATCAAGTTGGGCCATTCTTGATTCTTTATTTTATTGGATTTTTAGTGTATACATTGTATATTTATGGATGAAAAAGATAGCAATATAATAGATTAATCAGATTATTTCCCTAGACTATAAACAAACATTATACCTTATCCATTTAGCCACAATTGTTTATGTGTTTTTCTTTTTTTCGTAACTAATTAGTTCTAAGAAATGTTCAATATAGATCATAGGATAATAGATTTATAACTCCATGGAAGTTAAAGAACATTTAGTCCAAGTACTCAATTTAGAGGTAAAGAATTAAGACCCCAAATTGTTAAGTTACTCGCTAAGCTCACAAAGTGAGTAAGTTAATTTACTCATCTAGATACTACCTATATCCCTATGCTGTAGCTGAACAAGCCAAGTTGCTTGAGGCCTTCCAAACATTACCTTGACATTATAAAGATAGCAAAGGAGCACATAGACAATTGGATGTCCCTCACTCCACTAGATTTCAGTCTCACATCATCAACTGCCATCAAACATTTTTTTTTTTGGCAAGGCAAACAGGGTTAAGTGACTTGCCCAGGGTCACACAGCTACTAAGTATAAAGTGTCTCAGGCCACATTTGAATTCAGGTCTTCCTGACTCAGGGCCAGTGTTCTATCTGCTGCACTGCCACTTAATGAATGTCTTTATTTGGATGTCACATAGACATCTCAAATTCAACATGTTCAAAACACTCACCCCCCCCCCAAAAAAAAAACAACAACTCCTACCTTCCAAACTTCACTATTACTGTCTGTGGCACAACTGTTTTCCTAGTCATGCAAGCTAAGAATCTAAGTGTCATTTTCACCTCCTCAGTCCATCTGATCCCTGATATTAAATCTGTTGTGGATTTTCCCTTATAATATCTTTCTCTCTTCTGACATTGCCACCCTCCTGGTATAGGCCTTCATTATCTTATTTCCAAACTATTATGATAGCCTATTGGTTCTGCCAACAATAAGTTCTCATTCTAGTCTACCCTGCACTCAGCTATCAAAGTGGTTTTCCTAAAGCACACGTCTGACCCTCTCAATCCCACATCTGATAAACTTTCCTGATCAAATGTAAAATCTTCTGTTTGGCACTCAAAGCCCTTCCTAAACATACATCTCCCCATCTGCCACCTTTCCAATCTTCTTAAACCTTAAATCCTTTCCCACATAATTATTTTTCAATGTTTTTAGTAAATGCCTTACTCTTTCTTAAACAAGATATACTCCATATTCCCACTACAGGAATTTTCATTCGCTGGCCACCATGCCTAAAATACTTTCTCCATCCTTGTCTCTACCCTCTGGTTTCCCTCAAGTCCCAACTAAAATCTCACTATATACAGGAAATTAGATTTCTTATAATTCTAATGTTTGCCTTCTGTTGATTATTCCCAATGTATTCTATTTAAGCTTATTTGTATGGAGTTGTTTACATGTCGTCTCCTCCATTATGTGGTGAGCTTTTCAACAGCAGGGACTGTCTTTTACTTTCCATTGAATCCCTAGCACTTAGCATAGTTCAGGGCACGTATTAGGTTCCTAATATATGTTTATTGACTGGCTCTCACCACCAGCCAATCCAGTATATTATTTCCATGTTTGTAATATTGTTAATCTAGTCCCAATCCCCATACACCACTTTTATTTCTCTTTTAGTGATCTCATCGGTAATGGATACACTACTGGAATAAGTGGGAAGGAAATGGAATAAAAGAAAATAGAGATGGAAATAGTAGTTGAACCAAATTAAAACATCCTGACTAATTCTGTATAAGATATGGAACAACTTTGATGGTAAGCGTGATCACATATAAAAATGGAGATGAATATTCATCTTTCCATCTGTTTTGGTATTTCATATACTTCTTAGATTTATTCTAATTTTACCTATTTTTCACTAAAATAGATCAAAATAGTTTCAACACAACTAAGGAAACCTGGGCTTAAAAAACAACTTGCCAATATTTTTAATGTCTAAACAATGTGCAATAATTCCTAATTTTAAACTATTCTTACTATTAATGACATTCTATCAGTAAATATGTTCAAAAAAGGGAAAGTGTGGCTTTAAAATGTACTTTTTTCAGAACATCAGGAGCTGTTGCAATGGATTGTTGTCATAGTAACAAATAATTCAGCTAAAAATGGGGCTATGTCTTACCTTGCATATATGAATATGTCTGACTTATCAAGATTATTTCAACAGTTGTATACAGTAAATTATCAAAATATTTAAAATTCATAGCAAAACACACTAATATGATCAATTTTTAAAATTTTTTCTTTAATAATCCCATGATTTAATTTCACTAGAAACTGAAATAGGCAAGTTTTTATTAAAGTGACAGTCATCTACTTTTTCAGAACATTTATGGAGATTTTTGTGCCTATAATAGTGCAATAATTATTATCCTTCATTCCGTATTTGAAGAAACTGAGGCTCTGAAAGGTTCAGGGCTTTTCCCATAGTTAAAAAACTAAGAGTTGAGCTGGGACTGGAATCCATATTTCTTCACTTTAGTTATCTATCACCTTTTGTCTTATAGCATCCTGCCTCAGAAGGGATATAACTTTTTTTAAAATAAGGTCTGTGTAACTTTGATTTTTTGTGTATTTAATTTTTCTATATGCTACTACTTAAGTTCTTTAGGAAACTGTTCTTATGAGTGGCCCATTTCAATCAGTGAGACTTCAGGTTAAAAAGTTTCTGCATATTACATGAATGCAAAATATAAAGGACAAAGGGCAGGAAGGTGGTACAGTAGATACAGTACTGATCTGGAGACAGAAAGACTCATCTTCCTGAGTTCCAATCTGGCCTCAGACATATACTACATGTGTGACTCTGGGCAAGTCACTTAACTCTGTTTGCCTTAATTTCCTCATCTATAAAATGAGCTGGAGAAGGAAATGACAAACTATTATAGCATCTTTGCCAAGGATACCCCAAATGGGGTCATGAAGAATTAGATATGTTTGCTGTAGTGCCACTGAGTGAGGATCTGCTGCTGCAGCCTTTATGGTCCCTGGAACCATGGCTTCTGGAGCACCTGTGTATGATGAAGTAATCAAAATTTTTAATCACATGGAAGTAAGGAAATCTTCTACACAAGAAGAGATCAAAAAAAGAAAGAAAGCAGTTCTCTTCTGTTTAAGTGACGACAAAAAACAAATAATTTTAGAGGATGCAAAGCAGATCTTGGTGGGTGACATTGGTGATACTGTAGAGGACCCCTACACATCTTTTGTGAAGTTGCTACCTCTGAATGATTGCCGATATGCTTTATGTGATGCCACATACGAAACAAAAGAGTCTAAGAAAGAAGACCTAGTTTTTATATTCTGGGCTCCTGAATGTGCACCTTTAAAAAGCAAGATGATTTACACTAGTTCTAAAGAGGCCATTAAAAAGAAATTTACAGGTATTAAACACGAGTGGCAAGTAAATGGCTTGGATGATATTAAGGATCGTTCAACGCTTGCAGAGAAATTGGGAGGCAATGTAGTAGTTTCACTTGAAGTAAGACCTTTATAAAATGACAGTGAAGTGCCATCTGGAAGCAGCTTCCATTTCTGCAACTACATCAGTTGGAATAGTGTCAGGTTTTTGTCCCTTACCATACCTTCCCAGAAAACATAAAGAAGTCAGTAATTTAAGCAGCCTACCAGTGATTGCCATTAGACTGTTTCATCCTGATAGTTTTATGTAGAACCTGAGGAATGCCTTCACACATCACATTTTAGCCAAAACAAATGGCATTATATGCATCCCTTGCAGTACTATGATGAATATGGTAGTCAATATGAATAGCTTAGAAAACTGCAAAGGGTTAACCTAATTGAATGTCTTGAAAGTATGATTCACTGGTCAGATGCTAAACTTCATTCAGTATTACTTAGAGTTGCACTTGATTGCAGTTCCTGAACTTCTTGTGCTATGTACACCTAACCTGCCTTTAGCACGCCTATTGTGACATGGCAGTGCATACACACACATATGTACACACACACACACACACACACACACACACACACATATATATATATATACACACATATGTGTGTATATTTATAAGTGTAACTATGCATTAAAAGCACTTTTATATGATAAGGTTGTCCCCTTCAAAAAGGAATGCCAATTAAGTTGTAATAACTGTCATCAAATTATTATAGTACCTATAGTACCTCAGTGTTCATTCCTGTTATCTACATATCTTCTTAAATGAAGTAGTTGTTAATGTCTTTTTATTTTCCATTGCATATACCCTACAGGAGTAGGAGTTAAGTGTTTACAATGTGAGTCTTACAGCACTAAAGATATTTTGAATAATGTTATAATGGCAATTTTTGTATGAAAAGAGCCTTAAATGGAACATTGTTTTTGAGAACAAATTCCCCACCCCTACAAAATTGGCCACGTTGCAATAAAACTTGTGGCTTATTACAAAAAAAAAAAAGAAGAATTAGATATGTTTGAATAGAACAGAACATAAAGAACAAATATTCTACTTATCCACAAATATTTTAAATCATATTAATGCATTTAATATGGACAATAAACAGAAAGTTTTAATAGATTTTACCCTGCCAAGGTATTCATGTTCTATTTGCCTTTCTAGATATGGATACCTTTAATGTTTTCTTAGTGATTTCACAGGGAAGTTTTATCTATCATTACAACCGAATAGTAGAAAGCAATAGAAACTGGCCTTTTCAGTGTTCTCAAAGAAAAACATTAGACTTCACAACTCATGTTCCCATCCTACAAGTTAGGTAAAAACTGGAGCACTTACTGTGGAAGAATCAAAAAGTTAACCTGGAGCAAGAATAAGGTTGAATAACTCTGTTTCAACTCTACATTTGTCATTTTCCTAGTAAATATAATTATGAATTCTCATAATTTAATAAGATTTATAAAGGGAAGGCATCAAGTGCAGATTATTACCACTCTAGTTACTAGCAGTTGTATTGAGCAGAGCAGAGAAATCTATAGATTATAGAATGTCTAAATAGTACTTCTTAAACTCTGGGTTGCAACACCATGGGGTACGAAGCATCGAAGGGGTCGAGAGTGGAAAAAGGTTGAGAAGCCCTGGTCTATAAAGTTTGGGTCTTGGAAGGAAAATGGTGTGCATTCACTCCACTGATATCCCTCATACCTCATGTAAGCCTCCACAAACTTCCAAGTCCTATAGGGTAATTATATGAATGACTGATACAAAATCCAAATTTTAAGACAGTGAGATATTCTACCTTTAAGGTCATAATTGATTAATTCAATATAAAATAATACATGTTAAAATTGTCTTTCAAGTCATTTTTGATAAGTAGCATTGACTAAGTCAATATGGTTGAATTGGGGTGGCTACGTGGCACAGTGAATAGAGCATCAGCCCTGAAATCAGGAGGACCTGAGTTCAAATCCAGCCTCTGACACTTAACACTTACCAGCCATGGGACCTTAGGCAAGTTGCTTAACCCTAACTGCCCTCCAAAAAGGCAAAATAGGGTTGAATCTTGAAAGCATATGACACAAAAGTTTGTTTTTCCTCCTTATAACTATTTACCCTCAATTTAGGTAAATGACACATGGCAATGGTTTTACCTCATTATATAGGATTATAGACCTAGAGGTAAAAAGGGCCTGGGAGGTTATCTAATCCCTTCATTTTATTTTTATTTTTTTTAATTTTAGAAAAACTATTTTAATGAAATCACGTTCGATAATTCAGTAAACTTTGAAATACTTTAAGGAAAGGCACAAGTACATAAGTGAAAAAAAAAATAAACAACAAGAACAATAAAACAACCTTCACCAAACATTCTTGGGTTGGGAAAGATTTCATACTGTCTCAGAAGTATGACTTGCTTTAATGAAATCAAGTCTGAGCAACCTCCCCCACCCCACTTGCCTCCCACACAATCCTATTTTTTTTTTATCTCTCTTAGGACATGCTAAGAAAAATAAAATAAAATAAAATAAACTACAGATATTCTGTGAAGCACAAAAGTTAACAAATGAACTTTTTTTCAAGTCACATCTCACTTTATCTAAATCCAATGTATATAGCTTGAAACTCAATTCTGAACTAATATCATGTATCTTATAATTTCAGAACACTTTATGATACTTCTGGGCCAAATGTCTCAATCTGTCTGCAGTGGTTAGTTTTGGTCTGATAGTACCGATTCATCTATATTTTTCTCACCTTTGCAGCATCTCAAGTCAGTTTTGCTTTTGCATAAATATTCTTATGCATATACAGAAATAATTTAAACTATAACTTCTAAGGATCTGGCAGGCCTATTATCACTTTACTAGATCACACTACCATATTTTAGGGAGACAAATCTTAGTAACATTGACCAGAAATTAGAGATCAAGATTGTAAGAGAACCTGATTTTTCCAAGTTATCTCAATTAAATAATAATATGATTATTTATTATTTAAATATTTAATATTAGGGAATTTTAAAAGTACCTCTTACTTCAAATAGTTTAAAATTCTATAATGCAGAGATTCATGACCAGCTTCTTTCACAGATATGTTAGAAGAAATTTTAGCACCCAACACACTCTGCAATCATGTATTACTTTTTTTTTTACCACATCTCAAAATGAACCCTTCATTACAGCCTATCACAGTGCTTAAGTTTCCATACATGAAACTGTCATTTGTAGCGTCGTATTTTGAAAACAACTGTAAATTTTAAGCAGTGTGGTGTTGGAAAACATAATTTCCATAAAATAAGAATAAGCAATATAACAAAAGCATAGAATAGTAGATGAACTACCTGATTTTGTTACTTGTTACCAGGAAACACAATAAGAATCAAAACAAGGGTCCCAATATGTTCAATGGATTCTTTGAGAGAATCTCTGGAAAGACATGCATAAAATCAAACATACTGAGATCTGTGAAAGCAAAGGATTACAAATTTCTCCTATGACAGGAGAAGTCAAACCAAGGAGATAATGAGTATTGTTTTCCTTGTTAAAGTTTTGCAGCAAGATTAGTAGAAATACCAAAAGTTATTCCTAGAGTTAAAGTATTTCAACAAGAAGTATGGAAATATTGGGGTTATATTAAAATCTTATTTTTGATCATATACAAACATATACATACGCACAAACATACATACACAGGTTGAACAGAACTGAAGTTAGAAAACCAATTTCTTGGAATTTCAATATCTCCTTTCACTTCCAAATGGGAAATCTTATGTGATTTTAATTAATGTTTTTTAACATATGAATTATTTTAATCTAGCTATATATGACTCTTTGTCACTGAATACCTGGAGTTTAACAAATATGCTTCCGAGTGAGTCACATTTGAGAATCCTGTCTGATAGCATCCTGTGGAATCTATAAATATATTACACTTCAGGATTTTTTTTCAACTTCTCATTAATTTTCTTGAATGATATAAAAAAGTATGATATTGGGACTTGTTTTTTCCACCATATATGTTTAGAGAAACTAATAATTATCTTGCTATCTCATCAATTTCTACTTGCATGTTCTATTTCCTACGTTAGCAGAGATATAAAATCTTCCTCTAGCTTTGCTTTTCTGTTTTTTTTTTCAATGCTACTTTGCTATTGAATTTTTGTTCTCAATCAAGGCCATGCTATTTCTCAATAGATCCAGAAATTCATTATTTTTCTACTAACTGTTCCAGACTTTCTCATCTTCTGTTTTAATTTTATGAATTTGTAATTTTATTTAGTATATAAACTAATTTTATTTTTCCCACTCAATTTGTTAACTACCCTTAAATTTCTTAAGGTAAAACATTTTTTTTTTCCCTTCAAGTGTCTTGATGCACTATTACTCCATTTTTCCCCTGGAGATTTTTCCTTCTAGCCCATAACTTTTTAATCAAAATGAAACTAATCTCAAATTTGAATGTTGGGTAAATAGACATCATCTTTTTGGGGAGATAGTTTTAATAATGATTTCAGTGTTTCTGATGGGCCCTTTGTCTTGATAGACTTTCTTTTTAACACTAATATTTCCCTAGAATACCACAATCTTCAAAATTATTAAATTCAATAGGACCTAAGATTCAGTCAAAATGCATACATGGATTTAAAAACAACAAAAAAGAACAATCAGAGAATACAGAATGAGAGCTACAAAATTAACAATCCTAAGAAAGCAATTGTGTGCCTGAAATATTAAAAGAACAATGTGAAAAGCTTCATAATACTATGTGAATGATGAAGTATTGCAATCATTCAGTCATTCTACTTCTCCTACGGAAAGTGATAGCAAATACCCCAGCTATCATGAATCTATTGAAAAATCTATATCCATATTTCCTTTAGATCTAGATGTTTTATAACACAAAACCAAAATGAAAACAAAACACACTATAAAAGCAAATTGAGTGAATGATATGTTCAGGATATCTTTACTTAAAAAATAAAGTTTATCTGCTCAAAATCTGAATTGAAATGAAAAGAAATTAAAAATTTGGATTTAGATTCTCATATTTATGATATATCTCTTTTGATGGGTTTTGAATTTCAGAGAAACTAAAATATACACATTTGAATTTGCATGCATCAACAATTATGTACTCTCTTTCTATACTATCCTCCGGCTAGAATCTAACTCCAAAACTGGTAGTTATCTTCAATTCTTTCTTATCTTTCCTTTAACCTCTACATCTCATTTTTATCAAGTCCTATGGATATAGAGCTCAAATTGGAATTAGAAAGTCTTAGATTTAAATTCTATCTTTCACACATGATATCTGTGTCACAGTCTGTAAGTCACTTTACCTTTCATTGTCCTCAAGCAATTTTCTAGGACTATAAATTGCAGATGAGTTTCTGATTTGCATTGCTAGAAGGAGTTTTCTCACTATGAGTTCCCTTTACCAACAAAAACAAAAGTTCAGCCTTTTCCTGAGTAATTATTTAGCTCACAAAATCTTTTTTTTTATTTTTTAAGATATAATACTGGAGGAACACAATTACACCAATATTGACATACTTATTACACTTGAACTAAACAAAAAAAAATGGTAACAGCTGGTGGATTGTGAGGGAGTCTCACAGGTTCTCCTTAGAAAGGCTGTTTTTTTTTTTTAATTCACAGAATTTGTTTCCATTTGTGCCCAGAGACAGCCAGAAATATAACTAATTATGTATATTTCACTTCTCACTTTTCAGAGCTCATCACAATTGTAAAATAGGAAATTAAGATAACTGGCTTTGATAAGTCAATATCAATTGCATAGGAAGAAGAGTATGAGAAATTATAAATTTCAAATTCCTCTAAACTAATTAAAAATAAATACTGACTCTTCTTGATCTCAGTACCAAGATGGGCACAAGAGAAAAGAGACACATATTTGAGCAAATATGAATTGAGCTTAAAATATAATATATCCGTGGCTTGTAGACCACTAATTTTTCATATACATCTCTTTTACAAGAAAAGAGTCAGAAGATAATAGGCATAATGAACACCACACAAGATCACATTAGTCACTATTGATCACCTCTTAGTGGAAATTAATAAAGGTACTGATTTCACAACCACTTCATATTTATATGTTGGTGTTCCTTAAAAACTACTGACAAGGTAGAGCAAAGATTGAAATTAACATGAAATTAGAAATGTGAGAAGTAAAAATAAAAGAAGGTATAATAAATAAATCTTATTAATGAAATAAATCTTATTTAAATGAGGTATTGATTGTGAAAAACTCAAAAAATATAAAAATCTGATTTAACTATTTTTTTCTTTGAAAAGTTAATTATTTTTCATAAGAATGAAAATAATCAGTCTATAAGTCACTTCAGATAGAACAAATTTTATCACCTTAGCAAAGGCAGCAATGACAAAGACAACACCAATTTACAATACAAGTGTATTTGCAGAACATTATGAAAAAGGATGTTGGACGACTGTAAACATTAATATCTCAAACAAGAGCAAAAAATTAAAAAAAAAGAGGGAGAAGGTTAAAAGAAATCTAGAGAAAATTTAGCTCTAGACCCAACTAAGCCAGATCATTCAAAACTGATTTATTTAAATGGAAGGATAAGAAATAGATATGAAACTGAAGAGAATTAGTATTTCTACAGTGATCTATTTTAATTATACATGACAGAGGAAGCACAGCATTTGGATTATTACATCCAATTTTGTGCTGATGTGTAAATGTTACCTAAGAATCAGATCAGGAAACACAGTTGGAACAAACCAACTTCAGAGAGAAATAATATGTCCAAAGCATGGAACACTAAGGGAGGAGAGATTTTCTCAAAGTATCAGAGAAAGTAAGGGATCAAAAGAGTAAAGTAAGTTAGAGATAATGTTATTACCAGAAGCATTCAAGAAGATATTGACATCTACATTCCACTTCTCTACATTTTCACAAACAAGACGATTATAATAAAGGTCTTTGCAAATATTAAGGTCATAATTGATGAGTGTATGAGGAAAAATTACATAGAAAAGATTTTTGCAGATCATTTCATACAACCAAGAATAGAGCCCGAGACACAAAATTGAATGTAATATATCTGAGGGAGAGTTTTTTCAAGCAATATATTTCCATGAATGTGACAAAAATAATGTATTAAGAAAAACATGAGAGTATGTACAGAAATCTGCTCTACAATTATCTCATTTTTTGGCAAGTAATCCATTTAAGAAAAAAAAAGTTTACCAAACATCAACTATATAAAAGGATTATAGGTGCTAGTGACTTAACAACAAAGTTGAAATAATCGCTGTCCTTAAAGGAGTTTATATTTACTGGAAGAATGAAGTATCTACACTAAAAGTCATAAAAGAGTTTGAGTACGTATGACCCAATTGATGTATGTATTTTTGGTCAGCCTCCCTAACAAATATGAATAATTTAGTAGAGCTGAAAGAAAAGGCATAATTGAACAAATACGTGAGCCAGAGCGCATATTTGAAAGTGCTCTGTGAGTCTGGAGAACTTTATGGTGTTAAGAAGAAAAGAATATAAACTGAAGGTCAAATGCCAGCAATGGTGAATGGAGGAGTCCACGTTTTGTCTGACTGGCTTTTTACTTTACTTCATTACTCCACTAGTGATGTAAACACTGAAAGGAATGATCAGAGTCCTGTACAACTTAGTAGATGGATCAGAGTGTATAACTTGAGGGGTTCTTTGAATAATTTATGGAGATGTGAAAATTTTATTAAGAATTTCAATGAGACTAGGGTGTTTGTAAAAAAAAAAAAGCAAAACTTGCTAGTTATCGAACATTTCATCAGTCCTAGAGGGGCAAAAAAATGAATGTGATATCTGAAAATCACTCATCAAATCCCTTAGTAAAGAAGAAATAAAAATTTTCAAATTCTACTGTAAAGTGGACTCTGAAGAGCCTTTAAAAAGTCTTGTATAAGGAAGTGTTGACATCAAGATGTAGAGAGAAATCTGGATATAAGGGAAAGCAAGGAATTCATGATGGCATATTATGATCTTTTTCATGAGAGTTGTCATGTCCAGTTAATAATAAATATGTGATGATAACAAATTAATAATTATATCAATAACTAGTATGTATGGCTGCAAATTTGTGCCAGGCACTGTGCTGGTCACTTAACAAATATCTCCTTTGATCCTTATAACAACCCTAGGAGGCAGGTGTTAATATTATCAGAATTCGATAGATAAGCATGCTTGTGTGTGTGTGTGTGGAGGGGGTGGTGTTAAGTGATTTGCCCAAGATCACAAAGTTAATAACTTTTTGAAGATGAGTTTGAACCCTTCTCTTTCTGACTACAGTCGTAGCACTCTTATGTACTGCACCTATCTAGCTGTCTCTAGAAACTCTTTACATCTTGTATTGAAAAAAAAAATTCCAGAGAGGCACACAGTAGTGTGAGGTGATTAAAGCTAATAAACAGAAGAAATTACTGAACAGTATTAAGGGACTAGTTTTTGTTGGTTATGTTGTCTAAAATTCAAGACACTTATCTCATGCTAAACTATAATTACATGTGATCAAATGATGATGTTTGTTAGCAACTAACATAGGGTTAGTTGCTAACATCAGCAAATAGAGAAAAATTAAATTTAAATATCCTGTAGTTAAAATTTCCTGGTAAAGAAAACATGGCAGTGAGACACAGCTAGATATATTCCCTGGTCCTACCGTTCTCCCTAGTATTCTATCTTTCCTCCTTTTCTTTAATTCTCCTTTAGAGTGTAGTGAAGAGAGGGAAGGCAATACAGCTATGAAGGGTGAGGGTGAGTGCTTTGATCCCAATGAAATACTTTGGAATATACATTTGTCTAATGACATCCTTTAGGAGAGCAGGTCCGATTTTTTGACCATACCTCTTTCCATTGTTCTTTGGGTCACCTTTAATTCACTTTCTTCACAATACTAATTTATTCATTGACTTGCAACCATCCAATGAAACAGAAAAAATAAATCAGTGTTCAAATGATCAACCTTTGTTGTGTGGAGTATAATATAGTGTCATTAAACAAACATACACATGCATTTCAGTTCCTCAAAGATCATTCAGGTTGTGCTCTTGCTCTTCTATACTGGTTCCATTTAATGATCCACTTAGAGCAGCAGTTCCCAACCTGTGGGTTGCGACCCCTATGGGGGTTGAACGACCCTTTCACAGGGATCACAGGGGTCGCCTAAGACCATTGGAAAAAACATATTTCCAATGATCTTAGGAACCAAGACACCGGTCCTTTATCAGTCTCTAGGCAGGTCTGCCCACATGCAGATACTCCCACATACCAGAATTAAAGGGTTGAGGCATTAGGAAGGTTGAGAACCACTGACTTAGAGTATCTAAGTCTTAGAGTATCTAACTAAAGAATAATGTACTGTGGACTAGTTCCAAGGGTTAATCATCCAGCAACATACTATAGTCAGGATAATAAACATCATTCTTCATCTGTTGCTGTTCTTGTCCCTTGTGTGCAGAGTTTAGCACACCTATTAGGAAATATTATACATCTCATTAAGAAGAGTGCACATTTTGTAACTTGATGCTACCAGCAAAGCCGTATGCATCATTGTTGCACCATTTGTTAACAAACTTTATTTGATGAAGTCTATCCTGAACTTTTATTATACGTTACATTAATAATCAGAGACTTGGAAAACCTGATACAGTTGGAAAAAATCTATTGCAGATTTAAGGAAATTTGTGTAAATTGTAATGTAAAATTAGCATATGGGTCAGTAATAGATATCTTCTTGGGTATCCTTGTTTTGTCATATTTTATTTGTAATTATAAAGTCTGTTTATATTATGAGAAATGACTTTGATAACTACCTTGATTTACTTGAGTTTCCTTACAATACAGAGGATTGCCATTTTATTATATAATTTAGGCCCACCCATTAGCAATAGATATGTTTCCATTTATTTAAATCTGACTTTGTTCATGTGAAAAATGTTCTGTATTTTTTCTTTCATAATTTTATATGTTTCCGCATAAAAGTATTTTAATTTTTTCCAGTTACATGTAAAGATGGTTTTCACTGAACAACCATGAGTAAGAATAAGCATAAGAAGCAAAGTAAGAACAGCTCCCAAACCCTAGATTTCTTCTTTGGGGAAAAGAAAGATCATGGGAGAGAGAGGGAGGAGGAGAGCACA
>CM053580.1:107793230-107816677 GCA_028627135.1 Pseudochirops cupreus
GAGCTGCATGAAACCTTGCTGCTTCTACGCTGCCATCTTGGCTGCCAGATGTTGTTATTCTTTTAGAAAATGTCATCAGCCTAAGCTATCAGATGAAGTTATTCACTTTAATGATAGATCCAATTCATAGATTCAATCCAAACAAATAATAATGATAATGATTTAACTAGTACTGAATAAGTTTGTCAATTGCCTTATTTAATCTTATTTGATTCTGAAAACAAATCTGTAAAGAAAGTAGTAAAAGAGCAGTCCTTAACCTGGGTTCCATGGGTAGATTTGAGGAAATATGTGAACCTGCATGGGGAAAAAAAAATTGCACATTTATTTTAATATTGTTAATTTCCTTGAAATTTTATTTATCTTGTTTTATAAATTCTGAAATATCATCTTGAGAAGGCATTATTATCTTCATTTACTAATGAGGAAATTAAAGTTGAAAAGGTCATGTATGTTGACCTTGGACACAGTGCTACTTAATATCAGAGGAATAATTTAAAGTCAAGTCTTCCTGGCTGGTAACAAAAAAACCACAACTTGCATCATGTTCTCATATCTAGTATCTTATCTAATCCTCCCTACAATTCTTTGAAAAACAGAAAAGAAGAAATTATTCCTATTTTATAGGTAAAGAATTTAAGGATGTAAGAAGTAAAAT
The DNA here is from genome assembly GCA_028627135.1 of Pseudochirops cupreus. Classification (NCBI taxonomy): domain Eukaryota; kingdom Metazoa; phylum Chordata; class Mammalia; order Diprotodontia; family Pseudocheiridae; genus Pseudochirops; species Pseudochirops cupreus. Next base: position 107,793,889 of record CM053580.1, read on the forward strand.
GAGTTTCCCAAGATCACATGGCTAATACGTCAGAGTTCATGTGTAAACCCAGTTCTTTTGCATAAAGACAAGTGCTTTTTCAATTTTTTCATTGGTATGTATGGAATAATATACACTAACATGCCAGGGAAATGTGATTTCTTCAGTGAAGGGTAGTGCCTGTATAGGATTTCCTTCTACTAATATAGATTGTAATTCCTCTGTGATTTAATGTGCTATAAAATCACTATTTTCCCCATATATAGACCTTGAAATCACTTATCCCAGCCTTCTTATCTTATGAATGAGGAAACAGGTACAGAGAAGTTTAACAATTTCTCTGTGGTCACATAACACACACATGTCAGAAGCATCCATCCTACAAAGTGAAAGCTACCATTCTACTAGTTCCATTTTCTGTTCACTGAGCTGTGGAATAATTCCTGGGTAGTTATCTTAGGCACAAAGAGTTTAAACAGTTTACCTGGGGTGGGGATGGGGGTTACAAAGTTGTTAAATATCAGAGGCTGATTTGGAAATTAAATCTTCCTGACTCTAAATCCATTATTGCATCCACTATGCAACATTGTCTTCTTAAATAAGATACAGGACAGAGTTTGTACTTGAAAGATCCAATCTTTTACTGATTCCTTGAAATTAGTTGAGGTACTGCCACCACCTGATTATCACAGTTTCTTGATAATTAGGCTTGAGTTCTAAAAATTCCATTTTATCTTGCTCATAATGCCCTGCAGTTCAGTAATGTGAAGAAATCTTGGGGTTCACAAACCTTAATTATGCTTATGAAGATAATACAAGCATGGTTTATTTATAATATTGTTTAGCATTAGTCAATTCTGCTGACTTACCTTTCCAACATATATTACCAACTTGAGATATACCTATCAATCAGCTTTATGGGATATTGCTTGTGTAACCTGTCTCTTGGTTATCCATTTCCAAAGTTAGTCCAATCTAATCAAATTCAACAAGAATTTATTAAATACCTACTACGTGAATGATATTGTACTGAACAATGAGTATAAAAACTATAGGTTAGGACAATTCACTTTCCTCAAGCAACTTACATTCCACATGATAAGAAGAATGTGCAGTATTCTATGGAATAGCAAATATAATTCTATACTACTACTACACATTTACATAGAACGTACTATGTGCCAGACACTATGATTACTGCTTTACAAATATCACATTCAGTCTTCATAATCCTGCTGAGTAGGTGCTGTTACATTTTATAGTTGAGGAATCTAAGTGAAAATTTAAGTGACTTGCCCAGGACAATACAGCTATGAAGTTTTAGTCTGATTTGAGCCTAGGTCTTCCTAACTTTAGGAAGTGCTGTATCCACTGTGCTTCCTAGCTGCCTCAAATAATATAATACAATATATGAATCCTTATTTGAGTAAGTCTTAAAAACCAGATGAAAAAACATACTTTGTTAGAGGTGACTCATAAAATGAGCCTTGAAGGAAACTATGAATTATAAAAATAGTGGTTAGAAGATTACATTTCCCACATGTGATGTAGTATATGAAAAGGTATGGGGACAGAGGATGTCTTGCAAATTTACAAATTTATAAGCTTAGAGTACATAAGAAAAATAAAAGGAAATGTAATAGGGAAGGTCCATTTGAGCATGATTGTGAAGGATGTTAAATCTTAAATTGAGGACTTTACATTTTATTTTAATGGTACTATAGTCACTGAATTTGTTTGTTTGTTTGTTAACATAGGAGAGTGGTATGCACCTTCCCTGACACACCTTTCTCCAAGGGTTAAGAGAGAAGCTAAACAGTCCTTTATCCCAAATATCACCTTCAGACCCTTCATCTATCACCATCATAAAAACAGCAACAACAAAAACAACAACTTCTCCTCCCATAAATTTAAGCTACTCAGATCCTTGTTATTCTCATCTATGAACTTATGATTGATACCTCCCTTCTTCTTCCTCCAAATTTAAGTACTTCTCCCAGTCTCTTTTCCTGGTTTGACTCTCTGTCCCCTTCAAACCCTCTGGCCAGCCAATTACTTATCTTTTTAACTCTACATAAATTATATAATCTACCTTAACCAGAAGTGTTCTTATGTTAGGCATCTTTCTCTAATAAGCTATAGGTAGTACACGTTCTGATTTTCACATGTTCTATTTTATAGTAATTTCTGTAACATCATAGCAATTTCTAAAGGCATCATTAGTTGATGAGCATTCATGATAAAAGACAGATAACTCCAGATTCTTCCTTGAGCATTAACCCAAAGACACATCATCTCCTTTTAGAGAAGTGAACTTTTCCTTATCAACATAGCTGTCAAATATAGATCTCCCTCCATGCCCTGTATCTTAATTTCAAAATGAAATCCTGTTAGTATTCATTCACCGTTTTTCATCCTTACAGGGATCTGAACTCCATTTATAACTTATCTTGTCTTTTCCTAAACATTAGTATATTAGTGCCTTTCTATTTTTAACACATTGAAACACTTCTCTAGTGACCTGGATAAGTATCATAATAGAGTTCTAACCAGCCTTCCAAATGTAAAAAATGTTTGGATTTGGGACTTTTTCCACCTTAATGGTAACTAAGAGTACAGTGATTTGTTCATCACTGAGTTATGCTTTTTTTTTCAGGGGGAGACTATAGGATAAGAGATTATTCTTATTGACTCTTAGGAAATAATAAATTGAAATTTCAAATATAGTGACTGTCTCTACTGTATCCAGGTAAGGGGTGGTTTCCAGGAAAATGTACCATCACAGAAAATGGAAAACTTGAAATTAAGGAAAATGATTGGTCAGAGTGGGGAGAAAAGGAGACTGTTTGTAGAAACAACTACAATAAAGATAGGTTTTTGTTTTTAGTTCTTTCATTGTTATATATTTTGGTGGTGTTGAAAGACAGATTCTTAGATATGAATTAAAATATATTTTTAATCTGTGTGTCTATGTGTTTTTCTTTCAATCCCTATTAAAGATTGCAAACATGAACTTGAATGTGAATGTTAAAAAAATCCCTGCTAAGCTTTGATCATGGCCTAGGCATTGTTTGGCAATGAGACTTCATGTTGAAAGTCTCAGCAAAGACTTTCTACAGTAAGGGGAGCTCTGTGTTTCTCTGTCAGGCAAACAACAGAAGGGGTTTTGTGTACAGTCACATAAGCATAAAAATGGCAGATGCCCTTACTTTCAGCAACTTAAAGTGATTCGGTCTGAAAAAAGCATTCATCAGAGACCATACAATGAAGACTTCTAGATGTCAAAGGAAGAGATGGTTGGTCGATTAGTACACTCTGTGTTTCATCAAACAATAGTCTGGTCTCATTCACTTTCAATATAATTGGCTCCTTTTCTTATATTTCATGACACTATCTCATCACTTTCAACAAAACAAAGAATAAAGCTTTTGATTGTAAGCACTATTTTCAGCTATTGTCCAAAAAGCTAGGAAATAAAAAAAAGTTAGTAATTAGTGAAGTAAAAAAAAATATCAATGGGCTACTTTTTTATTATCAAGTGGGTTGAAAAGGAAATTCACAAAAAAGGAAAAAATAGCTTTATCTTTCATCATAAAAAGTACTGTAAACATTTGAAATGGAGTTTTTAGTACAAATAAAAATGCCTACCTGTTTGGTTTTGGTAGTTTAATGAAAACTTAATAAAAATTCCAGAGGAAAAATATATCTTTGATTTAAAATATCAGCAGTCTATTATGATTACAGAAAATTTGTATCAATATATTTTGCAGATATAGTTGTGATTTTTATTTTAATATTTTTGTTTTGAGACAACAGGCTATTCAGAGCAAATATCACTTCTGAATTCTCAGTCCTCCAAGGAAGTGAAGCACAAACTCCTAACATGTTTGTAGTTGATACTTTATGTTATTTTCCACTATTTTACTTTCCCAATTACACAATGCATGAAAGAGTAAATGTTTTAATTTTGAGAAAATCAATGTTATCTATACTTTACCTTCCTAGCCAAGGCATACATTATTTCTTGGGGTCTCATTTCTTGACTGAGTAGAATTAGTTTGTTCATTTTTTAAAAATGTTTCTCTTGATACAGTATATCCCTAAATAATTATTCTATCAGAACATCTCAACATCTCCTTATATTCATATTTGATAAGAATATATTTGTTCATACATCCTATCATTATTAGACATATTTTGTTTTCAGTTTTTCTAATTATTAATAATGTTATTTGAGGTAGCTAGATGGCACCGTGGAGAGAGGACTGGGCTTGGAATCAGCAAGATTCTTTTTCCTGAGTTCATATCTGGCCTCTGACACTTACTAACTATATGATCTTGGGAAAGTCACTTAATTCTGTTTGCCTCAGTTCCTCATGTGTAAAATGAAATAGAGACAGAAATGGAAAAGCAGTCCAGTAACTCAAGAAAACCCCAAAATGGAGTAAAAAAGAGTTCGAAACAATGACAACAAAAAACTGAACCACTACCACAACAATAATGTTATTAATATTATTGTTGCTATTATTTTATCACTATCAGCATCCTTGGGGTATATTCCTACAAACGTATCTCTGGGTTAAATGAGATGAGTAACTTATAACTTGTATTGCTTAAAATTCCAATTGCTATCTGGAAATATTAGTAATGGATTGAAAATGGATAACTGTACAAACCTTGACATAACATACTTTTTTTTCTACACAACTCCTCCAACTCTACATTTTCTGATCTTTACATATTTGCTAATTTGATAGCTATAAGATCATACCTAACAGAAAATGGAGAACCAGAAATACCGAAATACCTCTCCTCCCCTCTTCTTTTTTTCTGTCTCTATCTCTGTTTGTCTTTCTCCCTATCTCTGTCTCTCTGTCTCTGATTCTCTCTCTCTCTGTCTCTATCTCTCTGTCTCAGTCTCTCTGTCTCTGTCTGTCTCTGTCTCTCTCTGTCTCTTTCTTTCTGTCTGTTTCTTCTGTCAATAAGGCACTGGACTTGGAATTAGCAAGCTGTTGTCTTAAATTCCAGCTTAGAAAATTACTGCTTATGCAACCCTGGACAAATTATTAAACATTTTTCTCCTTCCTTTCCTTTTCTGTAAAATGATATAGACATGTGATAGCCTCTAAGGTTCTTTCCATACCTAAATCCATGATCCTGTGATCCAATTGCTCTGATTCTCAGGGCTTTCAGCTCTTTATACATTATGCCACACTCTGCTTTTGTTATTAAAGTGATTAATTTTATTAAAAGTTTCCATAATATTGAACAATTCTTTAATTTTCAAGATCAATTTTACATGATCCTCTCTAATTATTAGGGGAACACACCCTTCATGGTATGTTCATATCAATATTCAAAAGTGTTTTTGGACATAGTTCCATTTTATTAATTATTCCTCCTTGGCTTGGGTGTCTGAAAAATATTTGACTCACAGAAGCTACGGGGCACGTTTCATTGTTACTATTTCTTTCTTTTTTTTTTGAGAAAAGATTATATAATGCAGCATCCATTTATTTTAAACATCTTATAAGTTCCACTTATACAGTGAACAAGCCACAGACCAAGAGTTTACCCTTCCTCTTATGAGTTCTTTTATGATTTTCATAATTTTTCATTCTGGAAATTAGTCATTTATATTCTAATTTAGATTTTTTGTTGATAGGATACTATTATTGATATTGTATTTCATCTAACTTTTCAGCGTTTTGTATAACTGAGTAAAAATAATTATGTTATGCTCTACTTATAAACTACACATTTTCCTTTTTATTTTAAAACTAGATTTTTCAGTCTTGAAATATAATTCTGAATTGATTGATGAATTTTATTTCTTTTTTGTGAAAATCTTTTCTGTTAATTCAATTTTCACCTCAGTTTTTAAAAATGTATAAATATGCATAAATATATCGGTAAACAGTTGTAGTTCCCTCTTTTCATAAATAGGAGTTTATCAATAAATATTTCTCTATTGACTATTTAGATGTTTCATAAATTTTGGTCTTTTGCTTCATTCTTTTCTTTCCATTTAATATAATCAGTATTTCTCTCAGCTGTTCTTTTTACCTTTTCATAATCCAGGTTTCCATTATCCAGGTTATTGTGTCATGCTTATGTTTCCACTATTTAATTCCTTTTATGGTATTGTGGTCTGTAACTGAATTTAATTCAATTTGGCAGCATTTATTAAGTTCCTTTTATGTGATAGGAACTGTGCTAGGCTCTGTAGATACAAGAGGAAAAATAAAGAAGAAACTAATCATTTATTAGGCACCCCCTTTGTCCCAGACACTGCGACAAGGTCTTAACAAATTTTATTTCATTTGATTCTCACAACAGTATTTGGGATATTATTATTCTCATCTTACAGTTGAGGAAACTGAGACAAAAGTGACATGACTTTCTCAGGGTCACAGAGAGAAATTCTCTGATACCAGATTTAAATTCAGGTTTTCTAGATTCCATGATCAACATTTTATTTATTGAATACCTGTATTAACAACAAACAAACAAACAAACAAACAAACTTATATTCTATCATGGAGATACTTCAAGTGTGTGTGTCTATATATATGTGCACACACACACACACACACACACACATATATATATGTTTATGTATATATATACACACACACACACACAAATGTGTGTGCACATGTGTATTATATATACATATATATATATATACATTTTATATTTACATACACACATATATGCATACTTACATATAATCAGAGGCAGAGGATAGAACATATCTATTATGAAAGATAGTTTCTTAATAGAAGACAAACAATTCCAAAAACCCACAACAGAAATATTGAGAAGAGTGGGATTGGGTAGACCTCGATGAATGAATGACTTTCAGTAAGTACAAAGTAGTTGTCAGGGAACAGAGCTTAAGTCTAAGAAGAATACTATCCAAAATCAGCTTAGATTAGTAGACTATCAGAATCTTAAGAAGAAGAAAGGTAATGTTGATTGGATCATTAGTCCCTGAAAACTTATTGTCATATTCATGCGTGTGAAATTAGATATAGTCTAATATAGACATAATAATATAATATATTATCTATATTATATATAATTATATATTATATATAATATATAACATATATCATATATTATATAATTTATATATTATATATCGTATATAATAATATATATCTTATATATAATATATTATATATAATAATAAGAGACATAATATAATAATAATAAGAGATAATAAAATAGATATAGATATAGTCTAAAATATTTCTTAATTATATGTATTTTTAACATTGCCATCTTTAAGTCATGTTTGCTGCTCCTGATGCTTTATTCACAGGAAATAGGAGAAACCTTATCCTAGATCCTCGCCGTAACTCTGTGTCTGTCTGTATTTTTAAAGTGTGATTCTTGGATTTAACAAGTTCATGGATTATGTGTTGTAATTCATTCTGCAACTTCACTATATTGGAGAATTCATCCCATTAACATTTAAAATTATAATAATTTCTTTGTACTTTGACTATATCATATAATAACTACTTTGGGGGTTAAATTTTTAACACTACAATTCCCTCCACCCCTTGTATTAAGATTCTCTCTCTTCTTCCAACCTACATAATGATAACTACATCTTATGTTTTAGGAAAAAATAGATCTAGATAGCTGCAACTTTTTAAATTGACACAATATGAACCCTGTCTCTAATGTCAGACATAGAGAACCTGTTTTCTTTTCACAGCTCAGATTCTCTAACTCTACTTTCAGTATTTTTAAACCTTTTTTCTTCCTCTACTAATTTAAAGTATTTCATTTTTCTGAAATGAAAGAGAATTCTCTTTTTATTAAAAAAAATCCCCATTCATTTATTTCTAAGGCATTTATTTATAGCTCTAATTACTAACTCAATTCATCCCTTTTCTTCCTCTTTCTCTCCTCTAGTATATATATACAAGTTGATAACTACTATTCTGTCTTTTCCTCCTTAATTACCCTTTGACATGATGTGACTTCTAGACTATAATAGTCTTTTCTTTTTCTTCCAAAGTATAAAGAGTGTGAAGCATTTTTTACATTCTCTAATTAATTTTGATATATTTTGTATAATGTTTGATTTCATTATTTTAAAATGTATCCTTAAAAAGATTTTTGTAGAAATATATAACATTCTATAGACTTTACACTCAGTATGTAAGCCATTGACCCTTTTATTTCGTTAAAATAACTTTACAGAATACCAGATTATAATCAGAAAGAATCTCAGGGGCCATGAATTCTAATTGACTCCTGAACAAGTATCCCTCAAAAACATAATCAGCTTTTTCCCCCATGAAAATCCTCAGTAAGAAGAAATCCACTACCTCTTGAATCAGTCAGTATACTTTTATACGACTGTAATTATAACAAAATTCACTTCCCTTTATAAAAAACATGAATTAGCCTCTTTGTAACTTATAGCCATTACTCCTAATTTTGCCTTCTGAAGAGCAGCGTAAGCATACAATCTCAGATTTGGAAGTCACCTTAAAGCTATCCAACCCAATTTATAATTCTGATCTGACCACCTTCCAATGGAATATATTTCTTTTCATTAAAAAAAAAATGGCCTTGCCTGATTAAACTGACATTTACTGATATGTCTGTTGTAACCTCATGAAAGTTTGCAAAACTTTTCACTTTACCTCAAAAGGCTCATCTGGCTGTTACATTTCTGGGTGATTTTAAATTGATATTTTGATCTAATGTCATTTTGTGTACTCCATGAGTCTACATTTTGATCTCTATTTCCCTGGCTTCTGAGTTTTATATTTAGTAAAATTTCCTGAAGTAGATGAGTTACAGTCTTCTTTTTTAAATTATTATTTTTGAGGTCATTGAATTTCAGAATGTTTCCTTGTGTTTTATCTTTAACCGTTGTTTAGATTTTTTTAAATGCATGATATTTTTCAATTTCACCTTTCACTTTCTTCTAGTAATTTCTTTTTCATCTACCTTTTAACTTGTATTATCACCATATGTTTCAGAATTTATACTAAATGAATTAAACAATATTTTTTCCAAAGCATACGTCAAACACTGCATTAAACAAGAAAGATATAAATACATAAACAAAGTTCAGTTCTTGTCCTCAAGAATCTTACATTCTAGTAGGGAAGAAAATGCATCTAGAATACTAGTGTCCATGAGATGATGTTTTGTTTTGCAAGATTATCATGGTGAAGTGGAGCAAAAATAGAATAGATGTACCTATGATTTTCAGTATGAATTGTAATATTTGATTATGGATCCAGAAATGTTAATAGATAAGTGTGACATGGTGAGTAAATTTATGTGATAGTGTGGATTGTGAGAAGATGGTGGTGAAGCAAAGTGAAACATAGTTTTAGTTCCCTTGATATAGGGAGCATTGAGATACTCAATCAGAATAGAGGATGGGGGTCTAGAAACAGAGTTAAGGAGGTGAAATATTTAATTCCTTCAAGGCATGCTGTCTTGCCTGGGTATCAAAAAAGCTAAAATTAAGATGGCAGAGACAGTTTTAACAGGTAAACATTTTAATAAAATAAAAATTTAAATTATTTAAATAATGAATTGTTAATTAAGAATTAGAAAATTAATAATTAAAGTATCTGACAATAATTGTTTTAATAAAATAATAAATATCATACTTTAGTCACATATTATTTTTATCCCCCCACCCTGGATATTTCTTTCATATCTTACTTTTTTCACCCCCTTAATCCTCTCAGCCACTATAAGCTTTTTACAGTTTTTAGGATCATCCATTTGGTTCAGAAGGGCTGTCAGAGGTTATATATTGTAATTACCTCACTTTATTCCTAAAGAAACTCAAGCCAAAAGAGATTATAATTTGTCTATTACATAGAGTTGGTAAATTCCTTCCCCAAGATTTTAACTAAGATCATCTGGCTCCAAATTCAGAACCCTTTCACCTATTCCAAATGACTTCCCTTGTTAAATGCCAGCAGAAGCATTGTACTGTGTGTTATCATACTGTGTTGACTTAGTCTACCACAAATCATGTTAGTGTTTACCTCTATCTCATTCCTCTGGAGCTCTTTTGAACTTCTCATCAAGCCCATATTCCTTTTCCTACCCCTGTCTTTTACAGTTATGGCTGACATCTAATTTACTGAGAAAATTAAAGTCATGTGTTGTGAGGTTTTCCCTCTTCTACTCCAGATTTCAATATACCTCTACATCCTCATCCACTCTTTTCTACTTTAACTCCGTATTTACAGTAAAACTTTTTCTTTGTTGGCGCTGTACTCTCTAGTTTTGTCCCAAATATTATCCTAAGTACCCTACCCCAAGAATGCATCCTATTGTTTCTCTGTATCTTCATCATTTCCATTTGCCTTAAACTATTTCCTCTCTTAATTTCAAAACAAAGCAAATGTCATCTTTCCACTTCAAGATATCATCCTAGAGTTCGCCTTTTTTATTTTCACATGACTAGAAAATAAATGATCTATACTTACTCCCTCTATTTCTTCACTATCTACTTTTCACCCTTCCAATCTATTCTTTTACCTAATTTCTAAACTAAAACTATGCTGTCTAAGGTTATAATTTATTTGGTTACTACTATGATTTTGCAATCTTCCTTTCTCCCTTTCTGCATTTTTTTTTGACAAAGTTGATTATCTACTTTTCCTGGATGCCCTCTCCTCTATAATATTTATCTTTCCTGGTTCTCCTCCTGTTTTCCTGATCTTGCCTTCTTACTCTAATAAATCATAATCCATCGACTGTATCCCTAGTGAGGATATTTTCAAGTTCTCTTTTCTAGGGCCTCATCTTTTCTCACTAGAATCTCTCATTTGGTAATTTCATCCATTTCCATTGGTTCAATTGCCATATCCATTGAGAAGAATCCCAAATTCATATATATCCATGTCTCTATCATTTCATAAACCCTTTCCTGAATTTAATTTTGCCTCCATGAACTGCCAGATTGATAGTTCCTGGATATTCTGTTGAGTATTTCAAACACAATGTGCTTTAGTCACACTTCTTTATTCTTCCTTGTCCAAACATGGCACTACTTCAAACTTCCTGATCTTTGTGGGTGATACAACCATTCTTTGAGACCCTCAGATATATAATTTTTAAATAATCCTTGATTTTTCTTTTTTCCACTCTAATCCATATCAAGTTAGCCTCTGTTTCTTAAAGATTTCAAATTTGCAATTTATTTTGCATCTCTATCCTTCTCTTCATTTGCACACACACCATGCTAGTTCATGGCATCATCACTTCTTATCCAATGTACTTAAACAGCCTACTTCCAGTATCTATCTCTCTTTTAAAAAGGCATTTTCTTTATAACTACCAAAAAAGTCTTTCTAAGGGAGAAGATTAATAACATCGTGTTCTTCAAAGGTCGAGGGCAGAACTTCAATGCCTTCCATTTGACAAAAGAATAAAATATAAAGTCCTTAGCCTTTCATTGAAAATACTTCAGAAGTTGGTTCCTACCTACCTAACATAGCATTATTCCTAATTCTTTCTAAAAATCTTCATCTCAGAAAAAAATAGTTATTGATTCTAAATAATTTGATATTCCATTTGTCATTCCATGCATTCATATAAGTACTTCTTGATACTTGAAGTGTACCCTTTACCATTTTCACCTCTCACTATTTTTATTTTCTTTTATTTTAGCCCAATGAGACATTTCTTGGTTCTGACTGTCAATTATTTAGCATTTTTTCAAATGTGCGGCATATAAAAAATTTATAAACATGCTTATAATGACTGCATCAATATACTGATAAAATTGATATTGGTAAAATTGATGCTGATCAAATTCTTAATCAGAATAGGAACATCTTGGGTCACATCACTAGAACATTTCCTCTAAAGTGTTACTGACTGGTTAATAATTACTCAAATATCTTGTCATTCAACCTCTTCTATACCAACAATTGCCATTTCTTTTTTATTTCTTATCTACAAGGACAGCATCTAGACTGTCATGTTTTGCTGAAATCAAATTGGACTATGTGTAAAAGATTTCATTGTTTAATACATCTATGAATTTCCAGCAGGAAATCAATCAGTTATTCAGCAAGGTTTTTAAATGGTTACTACACACTAGACAATATTTACTTGTACTGGAAATACAAGTATAAAAGTAATATAATCCTGATTATACTTTTGGGAAATAACATGTTTTCAGATGGATAATTCTAGGATACACAAACAAACACATATGTGTATGTATATATGCATATGTATATGTATGCATATATGCAGGCATGTACACACATACATACATATACATGTGTAAATATATACATGCATCCAATATGTGTATGTATGTATGCATCTATGTATGTATATGAAAATGCATAGTGATTGGCACTGAGGTAGTCACTCATAACTTGGGAACCACAATGACCCCTTTAAGGTGATGAAATTTAAATTGAACTTTGAAGGGGACTAGTGTTCTAAGAAATAAAGGTGAAGAGTGAGAGCAAAATAAGAATTGAGTACTTCTGATCTTCATCAACTGCTGTCCTAGTTTCATAATTTATATCTCACCTTTAATCTTTCTATTTCTTTCAAAATATGTTTTTTAAAGTATGTTGTTTACCTCTATATTTTACTTACAGTGTTTGTACTGTTGAACTTTACTATTCTTTGTAATATATTTTATAGAAATGCAACACATCTAGATGTTTGTCCTTCATTGTATGTTCTTGCTTTCATCTTCTCAAATATTTTAAAAATCTAAATTGGCTAATGTTTATCTATAATGGCTCTTCAGTCTCTTTAGACATTATTCTATTTTTTTTCCTTGTTGAAATAATTTTTCAATGTGACATTAGGGTTTCATTCTTGAGAATGTTAATCACATGTGGGTTAATGCTTATATAATTTTACACCAATCTACTCAAACAAAATCTAGAGTGAATTTCAAAATATGTTTCATTTTTTTCCTCCTTTCTCTCCTTTCTAAAATGAAATGTGTATTTCTTCCCAGTTTTCTCAATATTCGTGATTAAGAATCTAGTTGGTCAGAATCAGGTTCATAATGGACATGTTTCCATTTTACCTAGCTGTTACAAAGAAAATTTTTGGGAAATATACATATTTGCTGCCCATAAAATGGGGTTAATTTCCCCTATTCCTCTTTTGTCTTTGGAGAGTCAACTTATAGCAATTTCTCCAAAACTATGTATGCATAAAATTAACTTCTGAATTCTGCCTATCTGATGGATGAGTCAATGTGAGTACATTTTGCCTTCTTTATGTATAGGTCAATAAGGTTACTGGAGATTTCACTTTCCACTTAACCTGACTGGGTGTAAAATCTGCCATAGACTTAGGATTCCAAATCTCTGATAGTTTGCTTTTCCCAAGTTTTTAAGCTCTCAGAAGGCCACAGCTTAGTGCTATATGACTTCATTTATGAGCAGGAAAGAAAATATACAAAATGATAAGACCAAAGACCCACTTCAGAGACTGCATGTCATTTACCTGTTTGGATATGCCTCTCCAAACCTGGAGAATTGTATTATTCTTTGTTTCCACAAATAAGCAGGACAAAGGAGATCAGAATAATGTTCATTTCCTTTATCTTTTGAAAACTAAAATTATGATTAATTCAAGAGTTTATCAGGTCCTTAATTTTTATCAGGGAGAACTTCCAGAAACCACAGGTGGTTGCATGCCCTGCCCAATAACTTCACTCCAGTCATGTACTATGCAGTGGTACCTTGACTTACAAGTTTAATTCGTTCTGTTACTGAGTTCCTAACTCAATTTGCTCATATATCAAATCAATTTTCTCCACTGAAATTATTTGAAATGTCATTAATCCATTCCAGCCCCCAAAATACCACCCCAGTATTTTTATGTGTTTTTAAATAAGAAAACATATGTATGAATAACAAATATTGTATAAGAACATAATAAAAGAGAATGTAAAGAAATAAACTGGTTTTATAAAGTGTATGTTTACCTTGGATATCAGAGGACTTGAGCTAACAGAAGATACTGGCAGAAGAGGAGGGTGGAGGAGATAGACAGAGTTTTGTTTCTTGCTCTTTCGGTCACTTTCATTCACTTACTCACTATACTCTTATTGCTACACTTTGTCCCTGAACTTAATTGCTAAAATCTTTTTTACTTTCACTTAACTTAATTTTCTTAACTGGTGAGGTAAACATGGGGACTGAATGAGTGAGGATTGGGATGCTGGGTGGGCATTGGTTTGTAGTGGGTGACTCCTAGCTCAAATTTTGGCTCACAATTCAAAGCAAAAAATTGACCGAGTGGCAACTCATATCCTGGAAATGTAGTAAGTTGGTGCACTCATATGTCAAGGTAGCACTTTATCTTGCCTCCATGGAGTTGTGCTCCAGTTTCCAGACTTCTGGATCCTCATGCAATTATATGGTCTGTTATATCATTCTATGATAGTACTGCACATGTTTCTCCTCTAATTGAAATTTATATTAATGTTCTTCAACATGTGTCTACTCTCTTATTCTTGGACTTCTTCACATAGTGTCATTGCAAGTTCAAAGTCATATAACAGAACTCCTCTAGTTCAATCTCCTCATTTTATAGATGACTTAGCTGAAGCTTAGAGAGAGTAATGGATTGGCCAAAGGTATTACATGATTACATCTTCAATGGGATTCAAGTTTTTTGAGAGCTTTATATCCCTCTTGTCCAGCACAACATATGACACAGAGCAGGCACTTAAGATATGCTTATTTAATTGAATATATAATACTCCTTCACTGATCTCCTTATCTATTTTGTTTCTTTTGGATAAAGAATGCATAATTATATGCAAATCACAAATCAATCCTCAGTAATCCCTTTGTCCTTGAATTTCCAGATCTGTTTTTGATTCTCTTACTTTGCTTATTACACATACTTTGTACATTTGCATAGAGAGATCTAGGACTAATTTTTTTTTTTCAAATTTATTAATGGCTTACTTATGAAATCATTTTCTGTGCATTATTAGCCTTCTCTATGGATATCATTCTTCCTCTGCTCTAATGGCTACCCTTTATCAGAACTGACTTGATATATGTGGGCAATTTACTTTCTAATCCTCCATTTTCAGTTTATAGTAATAAGTCATAAGATTCAATCAAGCATATATTTTGCTAGTATTTATTAAAAGTACTCCTCTGTCAAGAACACTCTCAGTCCTTAGCATAGTATCTTCATTGCCTAACACAATGCTTTCCATACAATTGGTACTTAATTCTAATTTAATAATAGTGTGTGCATCCCAAAACTGTGTGCAACAGAGATACTTACCCAAATAATACATAGAGACTTCTCTAGGTAGGAGGCAGAAAAGAATGGTTTATTATGATCTTGAGAAAGGGCAATCCCCCTTCTGACAAATAGTAAGGGAGGAAAAGCAATTTACAAAAGGAAATGGCAAAGTTGTAAAGCTCTAACATGGAATTATCCCCCACCCCTTCTGACCCTTTTCTTCCATTGGCTGGAAGTCAGGTACACAATCTAAGTATGGCAATCTACCTCAAATATTGGAACAAGAAACTGTAGACCACCCAACGTACATTTGAGAAAGTGTTCCTGTCCTTATTTAGCATATCTTATGCTGAGGTACCACTGAGGAGAGGGGTGACTCCTTACTGCTCTGAGTTTGGAGTCCTTGTAAATCATGTGATTTACAGGGAAGGGGAACTTGGGCCTGTTTCCCATGAAAAGCCTAACTACATTTTAGAGTATAGTCTGAGAAATTTTCACTTCTTTCACTCAATAGGTACACAATTTTAATGGTTTCTATTTTAAACTCTTTCCAGGAATACATTTCTTGTTTTTGGATAATATCAGTATTGTTGACATTCACCTCCAAAACTTCTTATTTCAACCTGCTCTTTCTCAAAAAAATCTTTTTTTTTTCCACAGCATGCACTCATTTTTTTTTGTGATGAAACTTTTAGAATTAGAATTATGTTAATCATATATCATTTCTGACAAATGCTAATCATTACACTCCCCAAAATATATCATCGCTACACTGTGACCCAGCATTCTATTTATAGGCTGGAAAAAAAAGAGAGCCCCAGTTTTCAACAAGGGGTAACAAATTTCTCTAATTTTTTTTTATCAGATTCCAGAGATTCACTGCACTATAGATGTCCAATATATGACCTATGGGTCTCAAGTACAGCATAGACCAGATGAAAAATGCAAATAAAAAATATTTAATTAAATAAGAAAAATACAATAAAGCATAAGGACAATTAATTTTAAAAATTAAGTCAATAAATGGTCCACAGAGATCCCTATAGTAACCTTCTTTTGTTTCTGAATTTAACATCATAGCACAGCACTACACTGCCTCTAGAACAGTTTATTTTTACAATTGAGTTTTCTGTATAGTACTTCTCCTACTATTGTCTAGTCCCTATTTAAAAAAAAAAAAAGGGAGTATAGTTTTATAGATGGAGAAACTGGAGTAACTACCATGAAATGATTTTCCTCAGATTGCATATCTATTAAGTATCTGAGGCAGAACTCAAAGTCCATGACCTCTGAGTATAAATTTGGTTTTTTTTTTTATAATTTTATAATTTATTGTTTTGGTGGGTTTTTTTAAAATAATTTATTGTTATACTTCCTTCTTTAAAACACTGAAGGGAAGAAAATATATCATGGTGGGAAAATTAACTATTTAGAAAATTATCAACTGATAATTACAATTTATTGAGTAATATAAGAGAAGGTAAGAAGTGTCAAGATCTATATTTTTTTAAAAAACATTTTAACCACTACTATTCCTGGAAGGGGGTGGTTATAGGGAAAACTTGATAATAAAAATACTGAGTCTTGAAGAGTCAGTGTAGTGTAGTACTTGGTATCAAAATAGATTTAAAAAAGGCCACTCTTGTTGGCTTCTTATTGACTTAGTTTTAAAAATGTAAATTGAAAAAGAATTGAGTAACCAGAGTTGCTTTTTATGCTATTTTCTTGTTACTAACTAAGCACACAGAAGGTTTTGGTGCAAGGTCAATTAAGAGAAATATAATCTGTTGCTTCAAGTAAGTCTTTTAGATATTGGTTTCAAGCAAATTAACTAGTAGATCAGTTTTCTCTAGAATGTCCACCCTTCATATGAAGTCTGGCATCTTGTTTGTCTTAGCAGAGCTTGTAACATTTTGGTTCATTTTCAGATTGATTTTCTCTAGTAAGGCATTCATTACAGCATTAACTAATCATGTATCAGGAAAGAATGGCTCATATTTTCTTTTGTCCATTTCCAGAGATTTGAGATATACTACTTAAAACTTCATTTATTTGGGGTTAAATCTTTTTTTTTTTTATTAATAAAACTTAGTTTCATCTTCACTCATTTGCCTTCATGTTCCCTTAGCAGAACTATTGAATAATGTGTGCTATTTTTAGAAACATAGGAATAAGCTTTTTAGAAACATGAACTTCAGAAATTAACCAATTGAACATAAGTACCTGGAAATGAAATGGCTTGAGTTTTCTAAAGTATGTTATGGCAAAAATCCCTTCAAATACATTAAAAGTTTGATCCTATACATAAAAAGGAGATGTCAGTAGTATATAGGTTGATCATCTCACCAAATATAAGACTGTTTTTTTTTTCTGTACTAGACTCAAGATGCAATTGAATTCTAAATTTGCAACTGAATAGTTCTTCAAAATAAGGCCGTTGACTAATTGTAGTCAAATTGAAAAAAAAGTGGCTATAAATATACTTTCAGATGTCCACTTGTATACATATTTAACCTGACTTAGTGCATATAGCCATTAGAAAATGAATATGAATAAAGATATATTTTCTAGAATTATCAACTCTAATTCCCAAGATAGTCAAAGAACATGGGAGAATTAAAAAAAAAACACCACTATAATATAGAAATGATACATCTCATATATCAAAATATGTATGATTTTAGAAATATATATTTAAAAAATTCTTTCAATAGTAACCAGAGGTGTGCTCAAGGCTCTTAAGAAAATGGACAGTTGCAACAATCACCACAGGCTTTGAACATACACAGATCTGAAGTTTCATGCCTAACATTTTGTTTGATTTGCTTACAAATTTAAAGCAATCCCTTTCCTGTAGATGTTTTGCATGTTTGGCTTTATTTCAAAGGTCATAAAGTTTACAATAACATATGAAAAACTATGTGTGTATAAATACACACACACACACACACACACACACACACACACACATATATATATATATATATATATATATATATATAATGCTTATTTTTGGAATATCATGGGAGACATCTGACTTTTCAAGGGTTATGCCATTGTTGTGCAAGTTCTGATATAAATACTACTGGAAAGGCTTTGAATATCCATAAGTTACAAATTGTGAATAGATCTGAGGACCAAGCTAGCTAAATGGAAAGAGATTCATCACCTGATCACTGTCCACAGGTGATTATTTTATTGTAATTACTTTAATTTTCTTGACAGATTAAAACACAAATACCCTATTCCATGTCATTAGATTATAAACTCCATGAGGCCAGGGACTTATTTTTGGCCTCTTTTTATATCCCCAGTTCTTAATATAGTACCTGGATCATAGTAAGCCCTTAATAAATGCTTATTGAATGAATACATGAAAGAATGAATGAATGAATGAATTAACAGGTTATGATTTGCATTATTGGTATATTAACCTATACTGATAAAATTCTAGATAATTTCCTGGCTTTTTCTTGCAAAAAGTATCCCACTTTCAGACTGAACATTTCCATTGACTAACTTCCATAACCTGCAACATTTTATCTCTTTATCTCTACCTTCTGCCTACCTTGGCTTCTTTCGAGTCTCAGCTGAAATCCTGTCTTCTGCCAGAAACATTTTTTGATGCTCTTTAATGCTAATGCTTTTCTTCCAATGATATTTTTGTTCCAATTTATCCTGTACATATCTTATTTATACATAGTTGTTTTCATGTCTCACCCAATAGACTATGATCTCATTGAGAACAAGCACTATTGTTTTCCTTTCTTTGCATCCCCAGGGATTAGCACAATGTTTGACACATAGTAGGTTCTCAATAAATGTCCATTGACTGATTTAAAATATTGAAGTCATACTAAATAGAGGCAGTATAAAACTTTATCTACATAGTTTGACATTGGCCTACCCATATCTGTCTTTTCCACATGTTATGCACAAGTGGTTATGCTAGAGTCCGAATTTAGCCTTCAAGTCTTTAATAACTGCATCCAGAATTATATATTCCCTTTCTCTTTTGACATTGAGTCAGAACAGTTAGCTTATCTGGGATTGCATACACTACAGCCAGAAGAAGAAAGTGATGGAATCACTAAAATTTCATAGTTGTCACATCTGCTAATATCATCTGCAGTTTGACTATATCATGTCTAATAGTTATTCACCAAATAGAAGATGCCCCTTCTTACATGGGATTCTTTTTCTGTCTCAGTTTCCATACCCCAAAAGAGGATCTTGCTTTAGTGTTTATGGAATTTTTTGTCTTTTATTCTGAACTTTAAAAAATATTACAGATATTTTAATACACAAAGAAAAGATGATTGTATTTCAAATTAAAACTATTATTTTTTATTCTTTTAAGAATATTTTAAAGGGGAAAATATAAAATTGATTCTGTAATTCATGTTAAAACACCAGAAAGCAAAAATGTTTTAAAATGTATTTTAAAGGCTACATTTTCCTAATGTAGGAGGCCATTTTTGTGCTCTCTTCTGAACTTTGTTCTATTTTCTTCTGGGTACTGAAAAAATCAGTGACAATCTCTTTCTCTTTTTTAATCACTTCAACCTGTAAAATTTCTTGTTCCACAAAATCAATCCCCCCACAAGCTCTGAAATAGAGGAACGCAAGCTTTTTTCTCATATCTTTGTGGTTAATTATGCACCACCTTGTAGTCCTGAGGGGAAATCATTTAAATGAAGTGTAGCTATGGTTCATATCTACAATCTCCCAAAAATGTATAATCTCTTCTAGTAAGAAAAGTTCTTTATTGTACAGAGCAGTGGAAAATATGCGTAACTATTTATTCTTCAATAACAAAATACATGTTTAAAACAGAAATACTAAAAACATCTGTTGACAAATATCATTAATTCAGTATCAATCTTAGCATATTTTCAAAGGAGGTAGGAAAGACTTCTAGTAGTTTCATGAAATCGCAGAATAGATTCATTTTTTTGTATCTCAATCTGTATTACCTAAGCCTCAATTCAAAGCCTGTATCTTTTAACCAAACAATACATGCTCATTCTTCTGATTGTAGTTATGTTCTCTTAGATGTAGGAAGTGCCTCTGATGACAATAAGCATCCAGGAATGCAAGATCTCTTACACTCACAATCTGAAAACCAAAAATAGAAATATCTATTCCTCAAAATTGCTGTTCATTGATCTGCACTCTGGAGGAAAAATACCTAAACCAAAAACAATAGAGTGATACAGAAATTTGAGATGCATTGTCAGGCTTGATTAAGTAAACTCATGTTCTCACTACCTTAACTGATCTTATCATGAACTTAGGAGAAGGGAGATCAATTCCTTCTCTGTTACCCTTACACTGAAAGTTTGAATCAGACTTGTCAACTATCAAATAACACACTTAATGAGAGGAGCAGAGGAAGGAAGAGACTTTAGCATCTCCATTTAAAGGCCATTTGAGTGAGTAGCTCTTCTTACCTTATTTGCCATGTGTTTTTGAAACATTTCCCAATTTACCAGAAATAAAAGACCAATCAGAAGTCATTGGTTGTACATGACATAAGCAGGTTTCCAAAACATATGTTCTAGCAGGAGTGACCCAAGTTCATGCACAAATCCATGGGAAGTGCTAAAGTACAATGTTCCATTTATTTGCCATCATCATTGAAAAGATCATAATTATATGTGTGTTTGTATAGCTGCTGAACTGAAGGGCTCCCTATTCATTTAGTCTCTTGTCATGAAATAAAAATAATGTCCTTGATTTATGATGCAGATTTGCCATGGCATTTTGCATCTGTAGGTATACATCAGGGAAGTCAGAAGTTTCAATTGGCAAATAGAGAGTGGAGTCTCTTTGGATCAGCAAGTAGAATTCTGAGTGTCTTATTTTTTTTTCTTCCATATGATCTTAGACTGGAGAAAATACATTGTCATCATTGATTCACTCCCAGTCAGCTGCAGATCGTGGAGACAGTAATAGGGGAAGGGACATATACTTCATAATTTGATAATCTCCCATTGGCCTAAGTAGTCAGAGAAAAGGTGGACTTATTTATCTTTCAGTTGAAATTACTTAGGACCAGGGGAAAAAGATGCCAAATATGGGGAGCACATATGTCTATTACTCTAAAATGGTGGTTTATTTTAAAATTTCATTGCTTATGTCAAAAAAGGTTAAAAAAAAGAGTATCCTCTCTAGCACCACACTTCTAAATAAACACTAGTATTATGTTCTTTGTAGGGAGTTCTAAGTTAAGTGATTCTTACTCTGAAAGATTTTGAGTATGAGGACAGGCTTCAAAGATTTTGCACAGAAATTCATATTGGGAAATTTGGGGAGATTTAATGTCTCTTCTCCCTTTTTTTTCCCCTTACATTTCCTTCTTCTATCTCTGCCTCCCTCCTTCCCTGCCTCCCTCCCTTCCTCTCTTTCCTTTCTTCCCTCCCTTCCTTCCTTCCTTTCTTCCTTCCTTCTTCCCTCCCTCCCTCCTCTCTGTCTCTGTCTATCTTTCACATCTTTCTCTTTCTTTCTGTTTCATGTTAATATATAAGAAATATGTGTGATGATTAGAATTGTCTACCAAGGATCAGACTTTTGTAAATAGTAGTGATTTCTGCATAATTGAGAATTATTGTGCAGTGGCTGAAGGTCAGAGATGTTATGGAGAGAATTCCTAAAGTGGGGAAAAGGCATTAGCCAATGAAAAAGATTTGATGACCAGTATAAAGCAAAGATTATGTCATTTGAAGATACAAATTATCATTCAATCCTTATACTGGATATAATTGTATTTTACATTTTCTAATGCATTATGATTTTGTTTTATTTCATTTAGTTCTCAATCTCCCCCCCCCACATTACTATTTTACCTTTATAGAAACAGAGTAAATAATCCCATGTCTTATATTAGAAACATTATATTTATTGAATGAGAGGTACTTGATTGGATTATCTTTCTTTAGATCCTATAATATTTTTCTTTAGATCCTATAGATCCTACCAGTACTCCTTGAAATCTGAATGGATTTTTCTAGATATTTCTTATAAACTTGCAAATCAAAGTCATAATGTAAGAATTTATTTTGTTATCCTGATGGGAATAAAAGCTATGATATGCAGAAATGATAGGGAGACAAACTTGGAAATCAATTATCTTCATATTAATGAAGTGCCCTTCAGATTGATTAGTTGAGTGCAAAATCATCACACCTTGAAAAGTGCACAGAAGGGCTCCACAGGGAAGATCAGATAAGATGAATACTGAGTATTTTGTCAGTAACTTTTGTATTAATAATAGATATGATACATTAATAATAGATAGCATGTAATACTTTTAACATTTGTGGCATGGTTTATATTATCTCATTTGATCATAACAGCCACCTTGTGTCATAAAATTATGTTATCATGATATCTCAGTAGGGAAACTAAGGCTATTAGAGGTTAAGTGAAGTTTTCAGGGTCATATGCTAAGTTATTTCTACCTGACTCAAATCCATGTCTTCCTTTCATAGAGTACAGGATTGTATCTACTATGAGGCCTAGCTGCTTCAGTTTTGTCCTC
>CM053580.1:107817177-107861413 GCA_028627135.1 Pseudochirops cupreus
GCCTCTGTAGTGAAAACTGTGTGGCCATTTTCTGTGATAAGATGTAATGTTGTGAATATTATAATGTTTTGAATGTTTGTCTTGATTTGTAATGGAATAAACAGAGTGTTCATTCTATTTTGTAATCTGAACTCTAAAAGCTGTTCGCAGTAGCGTTCCTTTGGGAATCTGCTGGTGCATGGCATTACACCCACATAGAAATAGTTGTTCAGCAACACATGGCAACTTAACATCTGTCTTACTCAGTAAAACCAGTTACCAGCTGATTTATTTCATTTTTCTTAATATATAGGCAATATTTTTAAGAAAACCTAATTGCATTAAATCGGTCATGAACTCTATTGATGGAGATGCTACTAACACCAGTGAAATCAAGTGCATAAATATCAAAGTTTATTTGGGAACAGTATATAGAAAGTAGTATAGAACAGACATTTATTTCATGGACAAATATTTAACATCAAAAGTTCTATTCAATTATGAGCTTATTTTGTTAATTTTTAAATAAAGGTGTCATGGGAACTATGCAAATTATGCAAATATGACCTTATCAGAAATGTATCAATAACTGCATATTGTTTGTTATTTCCCTATGGATGAAATAATGAAAGAACCCTAAATGTCACTCAGATTCAATATCAATGACAAGCTGAAAGATTCTCCTTCACTTCCTGGGTTTATCTATGAAATTATTTCTGTGAGAGACACTGGAAAATACCAACACCTTTGAGTCACATAGAATGAAATTCTTACTGTCATTATCATTATTACTGTTGTTTTCTTGTTCTCATCTGATTTGATGAAGGCCAGATAGAAATTGTTCTGATAATTGACTATCATACTGTTATCACCTTATATTTAGTATTCTGTACTTAATTGGAGAGATTTTTTTAATGAATACTTTTAAAATTATATTCGTATTAGCTCATATAGTGGCAGCTAGGTGACCTGGAGTCAGGAAGACCCATTTCCCTGAGTTTAAATCTGTCCTCAGATCCTTACTTGGTATGTGACCCTGAGCAAGTCACTTAACCATGTTTGTCTCAGTTTCCTTATCTGTAAAATGAGCTGAAGAAGAAAATGACAAATCCCTCCAGTATTTTCCCAAGTAAACTCCAAATGGAGTCACAATGAATTGGATACAACTGAAAAACAGTTGAACACATTGGGCAATAAGTTTATTTTATTGCATTCCACTCAAATCATACCCCTGCCATCTGCCTGAGTGCAACCCTGAAGAACATAGGTCTCCACAGACACCACTACCTGTAAATTGAATTTCTTAGCTCTGTATCTCCCTTCCTAAGATCCCATCTTACTAATTTGTGGGTATATCACATGACATATTCTATATAGAAGATGCCAGGCATATTTCTTATTCCACCATAGCCATGTTCTTGCCATCTAATCATTGGGAGCACACTTGTCTCACCCCACCCCACAACTTCCATTTGTAGAACCAAAATCAAATTTATAATGCCATTACTACTGGAAGAGTATTTTAGTGAAGACTGCTTTGATTCCAGTCTTTGAAAGGAAAGCTCTTTGATAGAAAAATTGAGGTTTTCACACACACACATACACACACACACACACACACACACACACACTATCTATCTATTTCTATCTATCTAATCTCACAGTACTTGGAATATAATGTCATATATAATGATGTACTTGTGTTTACATATGCATGCATGCATACATATGTGTGTAATTATATTTTTATCCTGTGATAAGTGTTGGGTATAGAAATTTCCAAAAAGCTACATTGACTTTTCTATCAAAGAGCTTATAATTACGAGTGAGAAGGAAACACATGTGAGATTGGGCCCAGAAGCAAGACAAGTCAAGGAATATTGAGTGAAGTCAAAGTAAAATTTCTATCATCTCTCTGTCTGTCTGTCTATCTCTCTCTCTCTGCATATACACACATATCTAATTTAGATAGATAGATAGATAGATAGATAGATAGATAGATAGATAGATAGATGTTCTAATTATTCTTCTTCTCTATATTTAATGGAAGCATTTTCAGGGCAATTCCAGTAACAGAAACAATGACAAGTATGAAACACGTATCTTGTTTGCACATGGTTAAATTTCTTCTGCTTTCTGGATGATCAAAATGATTTATTCCCATGCATTATGGAGATTAAGCATAGTGGTATAGCAGCATCTATTTAAAACAGTTTTTCACATTTAAAAAGAAATAATCAATGTTATATGGAGAGGCAGCTTGGACTAATCCCCTGGAGATCTAGTCTTAATGTCAGGAAGACGTGAGTTCAAAACCTGCCTCTAATACTGTTAAGATAGGTGACTTGTGTAACCCTGGAAAAATCACTTAACTTATCACTGCTCTTGACAACTCTCTAAGACAGTGGTTCTCAACCTGTGGGTTGCAACCCCTTTGGGGGTCAAACGACCCTTTCACAGGGGTTGCCTAAGACTGTTGGAAAAGACATATTTCCAATGGTCTTAGGAGCCAAGATATTGCTCCTTTATCCATCTCCTGGCAGGTATGCCCACATATGAGTATTAAAGGTTTGTAGCATTAGGAGGGTTGATAATCACTGCTCTCAGATGACAATTTGTAGAAAAATGGGATTATTTGCATTAGTAGTCACAATTTTCTTACCTGAAATTTCTGTCAGCAAATCAAATCAAATATATTAATTCCCTGTCAATATGTTGGTGTTGTGTCCAGATAATTGTGGCAATCAGTCTTTTTTCTGCAATTCATCTCCTATTCTAGTATAGCTTCTTTAATGAATTATCCATAATATTTGGAGGTTTGTTGATGTAATGCTTTGGTTTATCTTTTTTTTTTTTTAACTTATGAAGGATGGTGAGTTTCTGATGTAGAATGCTAACTATCTCATCATGTATTAGTAAGTATCTAGTAGTTGCTGAATTTCCACAACTGACAGTGATATACTATCAAATGACCACAACTTCATTTCATAATCTTTATTAATCAGTAAGCCTGGGTTCCTAAAGGGGGAAAAATGATCTGTACTTTCTTGTGTCAAAGACCTTGTCTTGTGAGTATAATGAGCCTCTCCATTTCAATAAAGAAATCTGTTAGACTCAAGTATTTGCCATTTCCTTATTAGCATTGTTGGTTTAGTTCATGTGAATGGATGCCTAATAAAAAGACATTTACGCACTTTTTTATTATGTTCTTGTATCTTAGTCTTTCCACAGGCTCTAACTAGATATGGTCTTGTAGATAGAACACATGACTTGTGAATGGGATCTGAGTTCAAATACAGTCTAAGACATTAGCTGTCACTGAACTTCTGCCTCAGTTTTCTCATCTATAAAAAGAGGATAAAAATAGCACTGACTTACTAGGGTAGTTGTGAAGACAAACTAAGATGATATTTATGAAATGTTTTGCAACCCCTAAAGGTCTATACAAATTCTAGCTCTTAGAAACAACTTGTGATTGCATTCAACAGAAGCAATGGCATTTGCCTGTTGTTATCCTTTACCATTTCTTTGTGAAATATCTTGTTTTTGTTGCTGCTATTTTCACTCATTTTGGTCATGTCTGACTCTTCCTGACCCCATTTGGGTTTTCTTGGCAAAGATACTGGAGTGGTTTGCCTGATCCTTCTGCAGCTCATTTGGAAGATGAGGAAACTGAGGCAAGCAGAGCTAAGTGATTTGCGCAGGGTCACATAGCTAGTAAAAGTGTCTGAAGCCAGATTTGAAATCAGGGAAATGAATCTTCTTGACTCTAGAGCCATCACTCTATCCACTAAACTACTTAGCTTCTGTGAAGTTTATTTGTTTCAAAACTAATTTTGCATTTTAAACTTTATTTAACATGTATCTTGAGAACATCTATCAATTATTTTCCTCTTTTATGTCAAAGTATTTTATTTTCTAGAAATTGAAGGTGAGGCGTCATATGTTTCATTTATTTTTAATTTATAGGGTTTTTTGTATTATTTCCTTCTAGATCTATTACTATCAATTTTATTGTCACAAAAACATATTTTAAGGCTGGAAAAGTGAATGTGATAATTTTTCTAAATGTATTTTCTTTGGGCATTTGAGGATGACAATCAGTATTTAAACTTACGTTGTAGTCTTTCTCTTTTTTGTTGTTGTCATCATCACCATCATCATCTCTTTCTTCTCATCATTTTTTCAGATGAAAATTGTGATAAGACAAATTAGAATATTTTATCTTATGTTTTATGTTCCATAAACTATTGCAAATGCAGAATAAAGTAATTGCATTTTGAAATTGGACATAAATATTTGGTTATAAGTTTATCCTCATCCTTACTGAAAGAATCATAGGTATAAATTCAATAGCACAAAGGATATTAAAGATGATACATATTTTATCCTGTTCAAAATGACTTTTATCTCCTCTGCTAGGAGGATATTTGAAATATTCTTATTCCATTTAGCAGGAATTCACTGGGGTTCAAGTGCACCAATCTTGAAATATTAAGGCTTCTTCAAATAAAAATGATGCATTAATTTCTGCAGATGAATGTTATGTTTGAGAAATTCTGAACAACATTTTCTAAGATAATGGTCTGATTTCATTCCAGTTTATTCCTTGATTTCTTCAAAATATTTTGAATCCTGTGTTTTTAGTATAGGTATATGTCACTTGTTACTCCATGTTATCAAACTTCTGATGTATATTTCTTTGTACCAGGTTATTTCTTGCTAGTTATTTGAAAGGAATTACATTTTTATAACAGAATATTCTTTGCACCAAAACAACCTTTTTATGGATCATATCCATTGTATATATTTATCACTAAATCTAGATTTCTTGAGCATAACTCTTTTGGAATTTCTGATGACATGGACTTAGTCTTGAGTTTTCATTATATAGTTTCCTGCTTTCAGAAACAATATATAGCATGGCAGCCAGTTCTTTGTCAACATATTGTATTTTATGTTCGATATGCCAATGCGTTGTTCTTTGTCAACACAGTGTTGGGTTAGCTGAGTCCTTCTGGATGTTATTCATGGAAAGCCTTTTAATTTCATTCTTGGTTCTTAGTCATTTCAAAATTTCTAGAGGTAAGACCAGTTTAGTTACATTCGAGAAATCCAAACGCAAGTACCTCTCATCACTCTTTATTGTGGCTATTTCAACTGATGTTCAGTTGTTCCTAAAACTATTTTTGTTAAAGCGTTGCCTTATGTATGATATTCTCTAAAGTGCCTATCAATCATCTCATTTTCTATTAGGAACTGTTACTTTTTCAAAAGGTGTATTTAGGATTATTAGACCTATGATTTATTAGTATTGTGCAGTTTTTTATTAGGGTACTTTAAAAAATGTTACACTCCCATTTATTTTACTCTGATAATGTATATTAAGATGAACACTTTCAAAGTATTAAATAGTTCACATGTGTTCTTCCCTTTTAGTTTCACTTTCAGGATGCCTGTCACAGTGTTCTCTTTGATATCTATACACAAAATATCTTGCCTGTAGGAGACAAAAGTATTTGCCAGGATCTCACTTTTCCATGGTGAAATATGTCTTTTGGATACAAGGTCAAAGTATTCAGTCTATTTTTCTTTAATGTGGGCTGAGAATATTTTTTCTTATTGACACCAGATAGATATCATTAAGCAATGATTCCTTGAGATGATGGTGCTGTTTATTTATTTTTTTAAATGGAGTCTTACTATTTCCTGTTATCTATGTGATCAAGTGGTTAATAACGTGTTTTGGTTCACTTCATTTTATTTGGAAATCATGATTAAGTCTATTTAGGACAGATGCTAGTGTAGCATTTGTAGGGAGAACCATAATGGACTTAAATTTCATCTCTAAAAATTGCCAAGTTTTAAGTGATCTTTTCCTGACATTTTGTTGATATCATGTTTTAAATAGGACTTAGAATAATCTAGTGTCATCATAATAATGTGCTGTCATCACCACATCTATACATATACGTGTATTAGCCAAGAATGTATAACTAAGTCAGAGGTTTTGTGATAGTGACCAAATGTAAGTTTTTAGGCAGCTATAGCATGTTATCATATTGATAACAAACCACTCTCAAATACCCCTGTTACACTATGAGACCCGCTTTTACCTCCTCAACCAACATAGTGGATTTTAAAATGATTTTTGATAGGAAAGAGTTAAAGTTGAATGCTTTGTTTGAAATACAGAAAGATTTGGCTTATATTTTATTTTTTTATATTTTTTAAACCTTTTTAAATTTTTAAAAAATAAACAAATTAATTCATTTTTTTTGTTTATATCATTCGTTTCTATGAGATTTTGAGTTACCAATTTACTCCCCATCTTTCCCCTACCCAACACCTCAAAACAGCCATCCCACTGTATAACCTCTCCCCCAATCTGCTCTCTCCTATGTCCTCCCCTTCATGCTTCTGATGTTCTGGTGGGGCAGGATGGATCTCCCTACCACAGTGCCTATATATCTTAATTCCTAGTTGGATGTAGCTAATAATAATAATAATAATAATAACATATTTTTAACATATGACTATAGAACTTTAAATTCTAGATTCTTTCCCTTCCTCCTTCATCACCCACCCTCACTGGAAGGACAAGCAATTAAATCTTGGCTTATATTTTAAGACATCACTGACGTTCTTTTTTTGATAATAGATTTCTGATGACTTTAGTTAAGATAGGTGGGATCAGAATTCTACCTCAGATGAAGCTAGTAAAAAATCTTGCTAATAAATGATGCAATATTTTCCAGTGTTGGAGGCAATCATTATGGATGTTGTGAGGTATCATAACTTTCATGTTTGTAGAGGCCCAATTTTCAGTCAAATCATTTAACCTACCATTCTGACATTCATCATATTAGCAGCGTCTAAGCTTTGGGTTTCTCACTTGACCCAACTGCATTTTCATTGTGTTACACAATACTTTTGCTATTGTTATAATTTGGTCTTTTCACCTTTGCTGGGATTCACTTCTATCATTGGGTAGCACTAGGCAGCACTTCTATCATTCGTATTTAATTGCATATGGACTAAAGCAATAATAGTGGCTATTATTATTGTTATCTCCATTGTTAATGAATATATGCAGGGAAGATATTTTAAGGTAAAGCCAGAGCATACAACAGCAATTTCTATAAAGGTTGTTCCAAAGCAGTTACACTTCTATAATATTATGAGGCAAAATCTTCCCTGGAATGAGATTGCATTAGTGTCATAACAGTCAGGATTACCAGTTATAAATAAATAAGATGAATTTCTCATCAACTAAATTGTAAGCGTGCTGAAGGCAGGGACTGTGTATTATTCAAGGGCCTGTGTATTGTTCTCTGCATCTTTCATAGGTTTTTAACACAGCTAAGAGTATAAAATTGGTGCTCAATTAATAGGTATTGAATTTCATTGATCTTGTAGATTATGAAGACTGATAATTGTTCCCCCCTGCAGCTCCTAATTATGAATCATTCCATTAATTCAATATTAATAATTACTATATATATATGTATATACATATACATATATATGTATAAAACCACAACATTATATACATGCATCCATTTCTCTCTCTGTGTTCTTATCTGTACACACATATATGTCATTTATCTATATCTTTCTGTATGTTATTTGGGGTAAAACAACATCACATAATTTTCCACTTGGTATTGTGAAATCTGACTTGTCTGTTAGAACAGTTAATCTCATCAGAGTATGTACTGTTGTGCTGTTATGCATAGTTGGAAGTTAAAAGTATTAGAATTGGCCTCATGGGAAGAAACTTTGGCCTATGTAGAGCAGTTCCTGGAGAAAGAACATTATTTTTTTTTTACTTTTTTGTCATTTATAATCAACTTCTGACAGTATATCCTTCTGTGTTGTTGTCAGCCATCTCTTCAAGCATGCTTCAATTCCATTGGACATATGTGTGGGACACGAGTAATCTATCTATGCATATTCACTTTAAATTTTCACAGAGAGCAGCAAAATGTTACCTGAAAGGGAAAATCTCTTTCATGGGGCCAACAGGGTGGCATGCAGCTGTCAGACTGATTTAACAGACTCTTCTCTGAATAGTCCTTTCTTGTGTTGAAGTATTTTAATTGTAGGAAAAAGTAAAAGAGGAAAAAATAGTATTGGCTTTGGTGGAGGATTCTCCATGGATTAAAAAGAAAGACTTAAATTAATTTGATCAAAGTAAACTGGAGTTAATTATTTTTATTTTTAAATTATATTTTTTCAATTAAGTGTTATTCATTTTATCTTTCACCTACTATTCTGCATTAAAAAAAACCAAGAAAATAAAGTAATGAAAGAAAAATACCCTTTCTGAAATAGCCACAATGAAAATTCAAGCAAGAAACAAGAAAATATAAAACTGGTGATGCACCAGAGATCAGCAATATTAATTTTTAAAAATGATTAAAATGTAACTACTTGATAGCTCACATAATTGTAAATGCTATTTTTTATTGGCAAATGATCTAACATATTTTAAAGAATAATGTGTTACTAGACTTGAAAGTAGTGATAATATTACTGCTACATTGCTACCTAGAAATAAACTTAAAGAATGTGTGAAGAATTTTAAAAGTATGCTAATCGTCACATAGTTACAGAAGGAAAAAAAAGGAATACTTATTCCTTCTTTGATTAATTTTAAAAAATGAGCAATACAATGTATCTTACAGAGAAAGTACCCTTTTTCTTGTATAACACTGATTTTAGCAAAAATTGTACTATGTAATTAAATACTAAATCAGACTCTAAAGATGAAATAAGATAAATAAAAGATATCTTTGTGTGTTTGAAGCTGTTTCAAATTGGAAAAAAAATTAAGAAATGAATCTGCACCCATATTTTTTAGTAGCTAGCTGTGTTCTGTTTTAAGAAATTCTATTTTTAAAAAAGCAAGAGCAAAAAAAAAAAATCCCATGAAATAATAACACATTGAAATTATGGTGTGTTCCAGTAAAAGCAGGAACTTGCTTGAGTTTGCACCCCTGTAAAAATACATGTAAAATGACACTAAATAAATCTTAAATCCACAAAAACAATAGAGTAAAATATTGAAATACACCTCCAGTTGAAGTCAGTTTTGACATATTAAAAGGAAAGTATTGCACTGGGCTGGGATCAGAGTGCAATCCTGGGTGGGCCCACCGGCACAGACCAGCAAAACAGATGGGACAGGGGCAGACCTCAAGGGACTGAATCAGTGGTGGCTGTGGTGGCTTCCGCACTTCTTAACCAACAAACTTCAAAGAGAAAGTAAAAGGTCATTGGCAAAACTCTCTTGGCCCTGGGTGAGACAAGAACAGGGTGAGACCCCTGCCCCAGGGACTGCAGAGACTGTGGCAGCTGCTTCCAGAGCTCCAGACCCATAGATGGAGAGAAGTCAAAGCGGCTGATCTGAGGGTAGTTGAAGAAATTCCTTTGCTGGCACTGAGGCAGGATTCTCTTGCTTTGCCCTTCTTGGATCTAGGTGGCAGATTTGAGTGGTGGTCCTGATGTGAGGAGGATCCCTGACAGTGGGTGGTGGCTATGGAGAGGGAATCCTCCTCAGAATTCTGAGGTAGCTGCTTAGAAGTAGCTCTGACAACAGCTATACAAAATCCCAGAAATTTGGGACAGAGCATTATCCACTCTAGAAGGAGAGTATTACTGTGGCAAAGAGCTCAAAAGTCAAGTAATTCACTGGCAAAATGAGTAAATAGAGGAAGTGAAATCAAACTAAAGAATTGTTGTGTTATGACAAAGACCATCAAAACAAAGAACCCAAAAGAGAAAACAAAGTCAAAACTTCTGTAATAAAAGCCTCAAAGAAACATGTGAAATGGTCACATGGAGGAGGTCAAAAAGGATTTTGAAAATCAAGTAAGAGAAGTAGAGAAGAAATTGGGAAGAGTAATGAGAGTGCTAGAAGAAAATCGTGAAAAATTACTCAATGGTTTGGCAAAGGAGTCCAAAAAAATACTGAAGAAAATATAACCCTGAAAAATAGACTAATTCAAATGACAAAAGAGGTCCAAAAAAGCTAATGAGGACAAGAATGTCTTGAAATCAGAATTGACCAAATGGAAAAGGAAGTCCAAAAGGTCACTGAAGAAAATAATTCCTTCAGAATTAGAATGGAGCAAATGGAAGATATTATAAAACACATCCAAAAAATGAAAAAAAAAACCAGAATACAATGTAAAATATGTCATCAAAAAAACAATTGATCTGGAAAATGGATCCATGAGAGATAATTTAAAAACTATTAGACCACTAGAAAGCCATAATAAAATAAAATGGCCTAGACATAATCTTTCAAAAAATTGTCAAGGAAAACTGCCCTGATATTCTAGAACCAGAGGGTTAAATAGAAAGAATCCAGTAACCACCTCTTGAAAAAGATCCCCAAAAGAAAATTCCTAGGAGTATTGTATAGATATATACACACATACATATATGTTTATATTGGTGGGTGTATGTTTGTATATGTATGTGTATGTGTGTACATATATACATAATCAGAGGGCACAGGGTGAGTTGAATATGAAGGTATGATATTTAAAAATAAAATTAAGAGATGAGGGAAGAATATTTTGGGAGAAGATGGAAGGGAAAGATAAAATAGGGAATAATATCTCACATAAAAGAGGTGAGAGAAAGCTGTTACAATGGAGGGGAAAGGCAGGGAGGTAAAAGGGAATGAGTCAACCTTACTCTCATTAAATTTGACTTAGGGAGAGAACAACATACACACTGAATTGGATATCTTACCCTACAGGAAAGTAAGAGGGAAGGTGTAATACCACACACAAGCAACTTTCCAGAAAAATGCTACTGTGAACAGCTTTCAAGGTTTGGGTTACACAGTATAGCTAACACTCTATTCAATAACAAATCAGAGCAAAACATTCATGGAAATTAAGGTACAGGATTCACGATGTTACAACTTATCCTAGACAACGAAAATACAGCATTCACAGCAACCTATCACAGAAAATGGCCATGTAGTTTCCACCATGGTGGTCACAAAATTTTGAGCAAAGAACAATCATTTAGTAACTCAATAATTCAATCATTAAATCATCCTTAAGGAGGTTTGCTTTATTAAGGGGCACAAAGTACAATAGTCAAAGTTCTCTACTCGTGGGGCACACTAAGTTACAAATCAGTCACTTATTTATTCATCAAACACTAAGTACAATCATTTAGTCAATCAATCATTCATTCGACTCAATCATTTAGTCATTCTTCATCATTCACTATTCAAATCATCAGAAAATATGCAAATCCTTCACCCCTAGGTCACTAGTAAATTACAATTTCTCAGTCAGTACACAGTATCCAAGTAAAGTCTTCTTTTAGCTTGACTTAGGGTGGTTTCTCAGATCGCCTGGATCCCCTTCCATGATTCCATATCCTACCTGGATTCACCAAACTATCACCTGAGTTCAAAGATAGACAGCTCTCAGGTCCTTGTCCAGCTCTCTGTGCAGTTCCTGCTCCACATTGGAGCTCACAGTGTCTAGTCCATCTCTAATCCTTCATAGTCTCCATTCCTGGGAAGACAAGGCTTAACAAAGTCACAAATAGGTTCATACAAAGTACCAGCATCACAGTCATGCTTCCTCAGTTTCAGCAGCTCCAGCTGGCCCTCAGAAATCCTCAACAGCTTCAGCAGCTCTGGTTGGCCCTCTGCTCTGACTGGCCATCAGAAATCCTGAGCATCTCTGGCTAGCTCTCAGACTCAGCAGAAGTTTCAGCTGATTCCCATAACCAAAATCACTTCATTCAGATTCTCCAAATCAAAATTATTCTCTTCAGTCTGGCAGGCATGGAGGTGGGGTGGGGTGGGGGGAGTGGCTTTCCTCTTCAGCTTCCCCAGTGGGAGCAGCTTCTGCTTCCACAGAGCTTGCTCAAAGAAGATATGACTTTCCCAGCCAGGGTCTTTCCTTATGTACAGGCTTCATTAGCTTCCTCTTTCAGCCAACTCCTTCCAGTTACATTACCAACAGGAATTCATACCTTCTTTGTCTTTAACAGAGGCTTGATTAATTACTAAGTGCTAAGTACCTCTTAGCTTTGCCAATACAAAAGGGATCTTCAAACTCAAATTACATTACCATTACAGAAGGGTATAAGAGAGGGAGATGATAGAAGAGGGCAGATTGGGGAAGGGGGTAATTAGAAGCAAACACTTTTGAAAAGGGATGGGGGGGATAAGATGGAGGTAAATATAGTTGGTCTTTCATAATATGACTACTATGGAAATGTTTTGCATAACCGTATATGTGTAACCTATATTGAATTTCTTGTCTTCTCAATGTGGATGGATGAGGAGGGAAGAAGGGAGAGAACCTTGAACTTAAATTTAAAAAGAAATTGTTAAAAATTTTTGCATGCAACCCAGAAATAATATATACAGGCAATGGGATATAGAAATTCATCTTACCCTACAAGAAAGTAAGGAGAAAGGGCATAAGGGGAGGATAAGGGTGGATAGAAGAGAGTGAAAACTGGGGGAAGGGCTAATAAATATGCTTGCCATCTTGGGGCAGGGTATAGGGGAGAGATGGGGAGAAAATTTGTAACTTATTATCTTGTAGAAATGAATGTTGAAAACTAAAATAAATAAATAAAATTAAAAAAAAAACAAATTGTAGTTAGTTGCTTTGTCCAAAAAAGAATAACAAATTTTATAAAATATTTCATGCCAAATCTTCTCTAAATCCTTTACTAGGATAGAATATGTAAACTTTGGAGGAACTGATTATTTTTGGTAGGTATTATATATATGTAATCTATGTAATCTATGTTTTTATATAGTAAAATTTATATGTAATCTGTTTTTTCTAATTTTTTATATCACTTTAAATATTTTTTGCAATGAGACCTGTGATTTCTCTTCATAAAATGAATGTTTTCCAATAAAGTTTATGCTCCTTGTGCATCATGACTATTTCATTCTTTTTCCTTCTATCCTAAGCACATAGTACAGTGCTTGCCATGGAGTAAATGCTAAAGAAATACTTGTTGATTGATTAGTTTTCAGAAAACTCAAAATAAAATGGACACTTCCATTGCAATTTACAGTTTCAAGTTGTTTCTCGAGCAACTGAAAAAGCATAGGACCATAGTCTTATATATGGAAGGGACTTCTTATTTAATCTAATTCACCTCATTTTATAAATCAAGAAACATCCTCAGAAAGCTTACTTGACTTGCCCAGGGTCACAGAGCCAGTATGCATCAGAGGCACTATTTATCCCCAGGTCTTTCTTTCTTGCATAGTTAATTCACTATAACTCAAAGCTTCTCAACTCTTCTTTCTTTTTCTGTCACACATATTTTGTTATGTTAACTGTCCCTGTCACCATAATCTAATTTTCCTTGTTAACAAAATAATCAAGAATTTATAAGTACCTACTTTGTGTTAAACACTGGGGACAGAAAAACAATAAATGAAACAATTTGTCATCAGAAGCAGGCTGTACTGCAATAGTACACAAAATATACCTTAAAAATATATATAGCATAAATACAAACTCAGCAAAGTCATATGTGTAAAAATTTGTTAAATATTGATTACGGCAAAGGCATGCTAGCACTTGGGGAGATCAGTAAAGGCTTCATGCAAAAATGGTACTTGAATTGAATCTTAAAAATTAGAAGGGCTCTATGATTTAGGGGTGAGGAAGAGTGCAATGCATTTGTAGACATGGAGGATAGTTAGTGGGAAAACACTAAACCAAAAGATGGAGTATCCTATAAGTAAAAGAGACAAAGTTAATTTATCTGAATCACAGAGTATATGAGGAATAATCAGTGTTATAAATGATATAGGTGCAGTGTCATCAGAGGAGAGCCAGGTATCAGTGAGGGGTAATAGATGGAGAATGTGAAAGAAAGTGGTCCAAGATGAAGAGACAGATTCTTTCACTATAGAAAGAAAATTTCAGAGTGCATAGTCAAAGGGATGGAAAATATTGGATTTTGACAGGGGTGGAGTAGGGTTTAGGAGGATGGGGATGAAAGAATATAAACAATGTGGGGCTGTTTTCTCCTAAATGTCTGTCATTAAATAATTATAGGAATAAGTTGAAGAGCAGCAGAAGAAACAAGGATAATTGTGGGTGGCAAATGAAGAGGACATCTTCAGGAAGAGGTGACTGGAGATTGACTCGTCAAGTCCATTACAGAAATGTAGTCTATTATGGTTCATGTATGGGTTCAACTGTACAGATCCCTTCTAATTTTGCAATGTGATGATGTCATCTGGGGTGGAGTGCTAGTAAATGTCCAAAATCTAGCTCTCCATGGGGGAAAAAATTCACTCAATATCCACAGTATAATCTGTCTTATTAAGATGTTCTTCATCCCTTTCTTACATGTAGATTATCAGCAAAATAATAATTTGATCTCTCATTTAGAGTATTTGTTGATTGCTGAGATGTAGGTTTAGTGTTTTGCTCTACCTCCTTGGTTGAAGCTGGTCTAGCATGCCCCTGAATTCCTGTCTCATGTCTTACACTTAACATCTTTCAATTTCAGGCAACTCTCAAATACCTATCTACTAAGATATTTTAAAGTTATGACCTACACTGGTGAATTATAGTTTTCTTTTTTTTTTCTTTGAGGTAATTAGGTTACTTGCCCAGGGTCACATAGCTTGTAAGTGTCTGAGGTCAGATTTGAACTCAGGTCCTCCTGAATTTAGACATGGTGCTCTAACCACTGTGTAACCCATCTGCACTTGGAATTTTCTAACATTAGTGAAATCTGACTCTAGTGAAAGCATAGATCTTTGGTGCATTGATATATTCCTCCATTAGAAACAAAGATTGAGTTTCTCAGAGAAATTAACTAACTTCTATCAGGTAAAAAAATGAATAAATATTGTCTTTGGGAAATAAGAATGTAACCCCAGTGAGTCCTCTCAGAGTATGATATGTGAGATTTCTTAGTCAATATGATACTTTTCTTGAAGCAGTCATGTTGTCAGTTCCATGTTTCAAGTCCTAGATTATCGACACTGATAAATTTTAATGCAAGATAAATACAATCTACTATATTTAATGATAATTTCTACTAAAGGATCCCAGAAAACTATGGATGAAACAGTATTTTTTTAATGGTTGGAGAATTTTAAGATAATTACAATTACAGGAATAAATTTATTTACTTTTATATTACTTCAGTATTTACATAGAATTTTTATAGGTAATGGGGGAGCAAATTTTATTTATCCTTGTCTTTAAGTGAGTATTCAGACTCAAAGTTAGATGACTTGCCCAGAGTTGCACAGTTAATAACTGTCAGAGCAAAGATTCAAACTCTATTCTCCATTCTCCCACTATTAAAGAAGACTTAAAGCATTTTTATTTGTACAAATGATAACAGAAGTGCTTTAGAGATGCAGACTAAATGCAATGTTAAATAATAACAGTTTTTATTAACAGTTGTGTGCTGGATGTTAGACTATGTCATAATTTAAATTCACTTTTTTTAAAAATCAATTTTTGGTATAATTGGCTGCATGTTGAATATTTTCAAATGGTTTTAAGCATTTCCACCTTCAGTATTTTTAATAATCATCTGGTGAGTTTATGAAAATCACAGAAATTTATGGAGCAAGTGGACATATCTAGAGTAACTCATTTGAAATGACCCCCTCTTTAAAAACAGCAGGCATTTAATTTTTTCCACTGAATTTGTATGATTGCTAGGTTTGGAGTCAGAAGAATGTCAGTTCAAATCTGTCCCAGACCCTTATTAGCTGTGTGACCCTAGACATGTAACCTCTCAGTCTGTTTTCTCATCTTTAAAAAGAGGATAATTATATATATATATATATATAACACATATCTCCTAGACTGAAGTGACTACATCATGAGATAAGACATATAAAGTGATTTGCAGACTTTAAAGTGAAATATAAACATAAATGATTATTTTCATTGTTATTATTACTTTACGTCCAGGGGAGAAAAATCACCAAGTTAAAATCATCACATTGTGAAAATTTAGGGAAGAATAGAGTTCTAAGAATCTAATTCATCAATAATTTAAGTGGAAAAAAGTTTCATTAAAGATATCACTATGTGGTTCCCAATAAAATATACTTTAGGAAAAACAGTCTGCACCCAGTTGGCTAATTAAATGAATTATGTTAGATCTGAAATAGAATTAGCCTTTAGTATAATTTAATTGCTATCCATTTTTTGAACCTTCAGGATCAATCCTAGTCATTACTCCATCTTCATCCTGCCTCTCAAGGCCTTGCTAACATGTTTACATTACTTAAGCTACTAAAATTTCCTTGAACTGACCCATATGGAATCACCCATCCTTGTTAGTAACATATATTGTTTCTGGATCACTCAGAGTTGGCTGCTGCCCTACTTAGTGGTCATTTAAACTTTCTTCTCTTAAACCTCATTTTTAAGAACTAGTATTTTATGAGAAGATATGTTCTGAATATGATAAACTAATTTTTACTAATGCACTGATTGTAGAAGGCTAGAGCGGAACTTTCACCCTCTGCCCACCTTCATCATTCCTTCTAATAACATGTACATGTTAATAATGGTTTTATCCAAAAATTTCCACTTAAGTCATTTATCTAACTTAATCAATCTGTAGTAGATATTTTAACACAAGTTAGGAAAGTACCATGGAGGCAAGTAGAAAAAGGGTTTTTAGACAAATATAAAATTTAGACAAACGAAGCATCTTTAAATTTATAGTCTGCAGAATAACCAGACATATAAATAGAATTTGACAGTGTATTACTGCTATTAATATTATAACAAGTTTATATAACAAAAGTTTTTTCTCTGATGATGGTTTTCTGATATGCATATGATGTGCTACTAGTCACAGTGAAGAAATGTGATCTAGTCAAGCACTATAAAACAGAATGGAATTATCATCATGACTCTCACCAATAGCAATCCAACACTGTCTCTGTAACATGTTGACCATTACATTCACATAGCTTCTAAACTTAGTTTAAGGGTCCCATTCTCCTAAAGGAGTAGAGGCAATCCTGGCTTGAAGAAAGTGTTGTCCATCCAGTCAAGTATGAGGGAAATCAAAGCAAGAATTGTCTAAAGTAATTGATCAGGTTCTGAAAGGATGAATGAAATGGACCATTTTCAAGGCAAATGTCAATCCCAAATGATAAGCAAAATGCCCTATATATACAGGCAGTATCTAGTTTATAGAATCCCATGCAGGATTATTACTCTATCAACTTTTCTTTCTGTATGAGTATTTTTTTTGGGGGGGGGGTGGTAAAGACATGACTAGCTGTGTGACTCTGGGCAACCTATTCAACTCTAGACCTCAGTTATCTTACCTATAAAATGAGGGGGCTTGGCCTCTTTGGTATCTAAGATCCATTTGAGATATGAATTTCTGATTCTGTGATTTTAAACTAATGTAGTCTAAGCTATGGTGAACTGGGTGGTACTATTTTACCCAGGTCTATCCCTTACCTATTTATCCCCCCTCTTTTCTAGGTAGTTAAGATCCTACAGCTGGAATTTCTCCAACCCCTAATACTTCCTTATTTGTATGTCTTCTGTTTTTTAGTTCATTGTGCTGTATTAGACAATGCCAATGTCCCATCATTATAAGAATTTTAAATTCAACTTGTAACAGAATGTTCCCCATAGTTTACAAAACATAGCTGTGTTCTAAAGAGGTTTTGTGGCTCAAGTATTTCTTTCATAAATCTTCATTTATTTATTTATTTATTTATTTGTTTTACAATGGCATATTAAAAGGAAAGTAGACAGAGGACCCATCCGTCCTTAGGTGACAATGTTGCAATCTATCTGATGTATGTATTTTCACTTTGATATAATTTGTCATGACAAGTTTCCAAGGACTGCTCTTGAATGGTTTTTTCTTCTGTATTATTCAGTTCATAAAAACTTTACATGTTGATGAAAACACTACCATCTGTTGTTTGTAATGCTTTCATTTATGTTCACTGATAGGAAATATATATATATATATATATATATATATATATATATATATATATATATATATGAATTTTTACTCTGAGATACTCTATTTTCTAGGGATTAAAATGTACTTCAGCCTAAATCATAGCTTAATTAACTGTATCATTGGAAAATGAAATTAAAAAAACCTGAATATGTTTATAGTTTATACATGAGAATAAACTAGAATTTAATAAAGATTTAGATGAAATTGTTGAATATATGAGTTGGGATATGACTTTACTCAGGTTTTTTTATAAACAAATTATTTCCTGTGACATCATTTTCACCTTGCTGAATATGACGGACACAGATGTTTCATTGCTCAGTAATCCTGTAAAATTATTTCTCTCTTGCTTTACATTAGAACGAACCAGCAGAATTTGTATTTATCGTACACTATAAGATTTTCACGGAACTTTGGGAAGTAACGAGACGAACGTCTACATTTCCCATAGGAGACAAACAAAATTCCGAAATTTTAAGGGATTTTCTCAAGACAATATAATTATTAAGTGGCATTAAGTATATTGATCATACCACAAAAAGAGGGAAAGGAAACTCATGCAAAAAATATTTAGAGCAACTTCTTTTTGTTGTAGTAAAAAAAAAAAACGGAAAGTGAGGGGATGCCCATCATTTGGGGTATGATTGAATAAGTTTTGCCATATAAATGCAATAGAGTACTATTATGCTGTAAGAAATTATGAGGAGATGGATTTAAGGGGGAAAAAAACTGGAAATGCATAAATGAACTGATGCTGTGTGAAGTGAGCAAACTGGGAGAACATTATACACAGCATAAGCAGCATTATGTAATGATCAACTGTGATAGAAATAGCTTTTCTCAGCAATACAATGATCTAAGAAAATTCCAAAAGACTTGTAATCACATCCTCCCCCCCAAAAAAGAAAAAAACAATGGGAATGCAGATTGAAGGATACTATTTGCTTCTGTTGTTGTTTTTCTTATGGTTTTTCCCTTTTGTTCTGATTCATTTTTTTAACAATATGACTAATGTGGAAATATACTTCATATGGTTGTGTGTGTGTATTTCTATATATATAATATATATATTATATATATATATATATATTATATATATATATATATATATATATATATAGAGAGAGAGAGAGAGAGAGAGAGAGAGAGAGAGAGAGAGAGAGAGAGAGAGAGAGAGAGAGAGAGAGAGATGACCTATATCAGATTGCTTGCTGTCTGGAGGAAGAGGGGTAGTTGGAAAAGAGGGTGAAGGGAGGGAGGATGATTTACAAATCAAGATTTTAAACAGGCAAATGTTGAAAACCATCTTCATTTATACTTGGATAAAAACACTATTAAGTGGAGGAAAAAGGAATTTGAGCACAAATTGTAGTTTAGATGAACAAAAGTACTTTTAGGAGCTATTACTTTAAGAAAAAGTATTTAAGAAGTAAAATGAGGAGTGGAATTAATGATTATATTAACTATATGTCCATTTATTAGAGTCATACTAAGAAAAGCAATGATTATGCAATTTTCAATATGCTACTAAAAGCTAGTCCTTGAAAATATATTTTTCTGTTCCCTGCATTTTTTTCAAGAAAATAAGTTATCTTGGAAGGTAGCAAACCGCAACTAAGATAATTACATTTTTTCATGAAAATCCTTCTGGTAGTTGAAAGACTGGAAGAGGGATTCATTTTTTTGTCTGTTTGTTTGGAACAGAAAGCAGAAATAAAAGTGTTGTTTGCAAAAACAACAACAAAAAAACTTACACCCCTTCCACAGTACTATAGATGATTTAAACTCTTATACAATAATAGCTTTCCTAATGTGTAATGGGGTGCCCTTGAAGGTAACAAATAGTCTCTTGACTCCTCTCATATCCCATATCAGCACTGTTTGAAGGCTTAAAATAAGGCAAATGATATTTGTCAAGTATGTTGTAGAGGGAATTTTTTTTTACAACATACATTTCTCTAGTTGGCCCCAAATATGAAATATCATGGCCCTGAAATTCAGTGAAATGTGAATCCCAGAGGAGACTCTCTTACTCACAATGCTGCATTTCAATATCTCTTCTGAATTCATAATATGAGAGTCCTAAACATTCAATTTATTCTTCTGCAGCATCATCTCTTTTACTATGCTTTGTGTATATCTATATACATGCATGGGTTTCAACCCTAGCCTATGAAATACAGGGTTTCACTTGACTCAACACATATAAATCAAATTTATAAGGACATATTAAAATATTTTAATTCACTCACACTAGCTACTTTCAAAACACTGAATTTAGGCAAATAATAAGAAACACATACATGTGAACATGCATTCATATATTTTCACAGCTCCAAAAAATTAGAAATCAGATCTTCAAAACCACTTATATGAACACTTTTATGCAAAAAAGAAAGCATCATTAAATATTATAAATATGTCCAACATTATGAAGATGATCAGGAAAAACAAAATCGGCTTGGTAAAATTTAGGTAAAACCAGTTGGAAATATAGTCAAACCTCTATCATTTGAAAATTTACAAAAATTAATTTTCTTTGATCCTGAAAAATTTATAATATGTATTAGTATTAAAATATATATTCCCTTTCAAAAATTAGAGTTTGGTGAGCTCTCTCTCTATTTCTCTCTCTCTCTCTCTCTCTTCCCCTCCTTCTGTCTCTCATTCTCTCTCTCTGTGTCTGTCTGTCTACCTGTCACACACACACACACACACACACACACACACACACACACATACACACACTCACAAATCAAGAGTAGAAGTTAATTATTCAGAAGATAACACTTTATAAAGAGTTATACCATAGCAGAAAGTAAGACAGATGCCTTGGGAATTTAGCAAACTGGGTTCAAGGGAAGAGAAAGAGAAGGGATGATAGAAGGCTGCCAAAATTAAATGTCACAGGTTTTTTTTTAATCACTATCCTGAAGATAAGAGAGCAAAAACATGAAAAACTGGAACCTCACTTTTCTGATAATTTTTGAAAACTATTTGATTTTAAGACGCTGTTCAGTGGAGTTTTTAAAAATTATTTTAATAACATTGATTCATTCATAGAATGATCAATTAATGTGCTTATATTGTTTTAGCAACAAAGTTTTTATTATATATAAATTTTTATTTGTAATTTGTAATTATAAAATTAGACCATTTAAAGTTCTTATTAATTCATTATCATTATTCATAGTAGGAGGCTCCAATTTGATGCAAATGATTCTGTGAAGCTATGACCAGGATTATTTGTCACTCCCCCTACCCCAAGTTTGGTATAGTCAAAAGAATAAAAGTGATCCCAAACAGGATTTATCTTCCCCAGCTTTACAGCTTTGATTCAGAGTAAGAATACATGGGTGTTCAGGTACCAGTAATGTCTCTTACTGTTTCTTTGTATTTTTGAATTTCAGTATCCAATTCTGCAAAATAGTAATTGATCATGCTGTCTATATTACAGTACTGCTGTGAGGAGAAAATGTCAGAATGTAAATGGAAACACTCCGTACAATTCCAAGAGCTAAATAAATGTACATAAAGTATTATTATTTTTTAAAGATGCACTCAGAATTATGTTCGGTGTCTTTATGTTATTATGCTAAAATTAGATTAATCGTGTGAGTTATCTCAGTTGTGAAGGCTCATTGCTTGTCAAATGAGATCATCTAGCAGAATACTTCATCAACTTGGGATAACTGCCTGCCCTAAATTTTTGAATCTGAAAGTTCACATCAGGTCAGTAGCAATGATTCATTCTTTTCTAGGATGAGATCTTCATTTCAATAAAACAAAATGTATTGTTTATTATGAGAAATTGCTTTATGGCTTCATTTTCTAATAATGCTATATTGGATGAGTTCTGAACTAAAGATAGAATTGAAGATTCATAACATCACTTAAATCTGCCTTATGGTATAATGTTAATAATAGTCAATATTTATGTATGTGAAACATACCTTATCTTAGTTGAGGCTCAAAATAGGATTATAGAGATCTTTTAACAGATGAGGAAACTGAGGCTTAGAGTAGTTATGTCATGATCTTTTCATGATCACATAACTGGCAAATGTCAGCAGCTAGATTTGTCCTTAAATTCATGTATATAGGCTATACAAGCCTTTGCTTTATCAAGAATATTAAGGAGATAGATAGATGGATGGAGTGATGGACTGATAGGGACAGACAGACA
This sequence comes from Pseudochirops cupreus, assembly GCA_028627135.1. Taxonomy (NCBI): domain Eukaryota; kingdom Metazoa; phylum Chordata; class Mammalia; order Diprotodontia; family Pseudocheiridae; genus Pseudochirops; species Pseudochirops cupreus. Next base: position 107,839,358 of record CM053580.1, read on the forward strand.
GACGAATAGATTCCAAATATATAGGAAGTAAAAATATGATATACAGAAATACAGAAATATGAGCTTTCATATAAACTATTGATACATAGAATTCTTTGTTGTTGTTTTTCAAGATCAAACAACATTTTTGACATGACACCTTTCCTGATCCCCTCAGCAGTTAGTTGCATTTTTTAAAAATAATGTGCATCAAATGTTTGGTACTGGAAGTAGTATTTGAGGGGATCAAGTTGAATTCACTTATTTTACAGATGAGGAAATGGAAATGCAGAAAAATTATGTGACTTGTTCAATATTATCCAAGTTAAGTTTTGAACTTATTTCTTTAGTTTAAAAGAGGATCTCTACCAAAAGAACTCAGGGCCCTTGAGAGCAAGGACTGCCTTCTTTCTGTTTTTGTATCCTTATCACCTAATACTATGGGTAATTCTTAGTGTTAGAAACAATGTCTTGTGCCCAAATAGGCACAGTAAGTTAGACTCAGGATGAGTGAAGCATTTAAAATTTTGTTACATTCCTTCAGGAAGTGGGTGTGGGACTAGAGATGAACACACATACACACATACACACACACACACACACACACACACACACACACACACACACACACACACGACAGAAGCAAGAGCAGGCCCTAAATCTATATTTCCGGTTGCAAGACTCTCCTAACTGATTCTCATTGGTAGGAGTCAACATAGTTCACCTACTATGTTTTCCCTTTGATAAGTACTTCTTGCTTCATGTGTAACATGTTCAAAAATAGTGCCTAACTCCTCCTCTGGGACATGAAAGTTGATATGAATCAACCTTATTAAGCATGCCAAGTAGAATTTATCTTTGACCTTCATCCCATTTTTGCTCTTTGTAAATCCCCTGATGCTTCTTAGAATTCCCCTCCCCTAAGATACTTCCTCTTTGTCACCCAGTCTCCTAATATGGAAAAATAACCATTTCTCACTTCTCACACTTAGTATATAACAAATATTAAAATAATATTTTTGATTAATTGATAGATTAATAGAGAGATCAACAGATAAGACTTTAGTATCCTTATCAGCAGGGCTGAACCTAATCAAAACTTATTGAAACACTTTGGTAATAGGGGAGAGAACATAATTTATACTCAGAAGAACTAGTCTTTGTTGTGCAAAGTTCATTTGTGTAATTAGCTCTGTGACCTTGACCAAGTCACTTAAATCTTCTAAATCTCATCTTTTTCATATACATAAAATAAAGGAATTGAACTTAATAACTTAAGCATCCCATTACAGCTTTGAATCTTTGCTCTGTCAATGGTAGCCTTTTATTACTCCCTTTCCATACTAATCCCTCTATGTCACCCTAAGTCCAAAGTTGCATATTTTTATGTCTAAATCCATATCTGTCTATTCATCTATTTGTTGAAATAAGCCAGAATGTCTGACAAGATGACAATCCGAGAAGACTAAAATGTCAAAATGCTGCTATTCATTGTTGTTTACAAACATGAATCAACCAGGTATTTGTTTATGACACGATAGTTTGCTATTTCTTAGAGTTGTGATTATTTACTATTACCCCTTATTCCCTCAGCTTGCCCACAAATCACAGTTGTCAGTTTCAGTATTTGATTCTAAGTGGAGGGGGAATGATGTTTCTAGGCAGGGCTAAGGTACAGTGCAAGAAATCTTCAATTCTTTGGCAAGAACTCCCAAGTCTGAGCTTCACAGAGAGACCCTAGGAAAATCATTTCAACATTATGAACTTCAAGTTTAATCCTCTGTCAAATGAGGATAATAGAATTTTCTTACTCATAGGGTGAATAAAATGCCTCATAAGCAATAAAGCTCATTTCATTTGTGAGCTATTATTATGGGAAGAATTTAATTTCCACTCTACAGAACTAGTTGGGGTGAGTGGGAGAAGACTGTCTTTTAAAGAGAGAGATTGGAAAGTGAATAATTGAAGGAATAGATTTTGGAAGATAATACATCTAATAGCCAGTCAAAAATATTTATTAAGTGTTTACTATATGCCAGGCATTGTGCTTACTACTGGGGATGCAAAGAAAGGCAAAAGACAGTCACTGTCCTCAAAGCACTCACAATGTAAAGGGCAAATACAACACATAAAAAGAAGCTGAAAAGTGGAGGCATGATGCGGAAGGGTATACAGCTCAGGGGCGTGATGAAAGCCTGTTACCAAGTGAGTAATGATAAAATGACTGCTGTAGTTATCCTATTTAAATGGAGGATCTAGAACTCTACTATATCCACCTTCTGCTTTCTACTCTCTTCAGTCAGAGGTAAGGTGCCCAAGGAAGTGTGAGCTTCAGAATTAATTTCATCATATAAGAACATGAATTTCTGGAGACAATGATGAAGTCCAGGAGGGCAGCCAAGTGAGAAATGCGTGAGAATAAGGAGATTGGCAAGGTGTAATGGTAATGTTAATTTGAAGATCTTCTCTGCACCCTAATAGGCCAAATGTAGTTACATGGAGTCCATGGGGGGAGGAGCTTGCTGAAAGGGTGGAACATGGAGGGTGTATCAGGGTGAAGTCTGAGAGAGAGCCTGAACTGCTGAGAGCAAGCAGCATGGAGCTTGAGCAACAAGCATGAGTGAGAGAGAGGCATTCTTGCTTAAGGGAGTCTGTTTAGTTTTGAAGGCCTGATGGAGGGAAGGTTTGGGAATGTTGGTGTTTTCTACATTGGTTATGTGTACCAACTTCTTGGTTACTATGATGAATTTGTCTTTCTGAATTTGGGATTCAAATTTCTGTTATTGGAAAAAATGTTTTGGTCCTGTCCTCCATGTGGAGCGTCTGTTACATTTTGTGATTCACAACTACACCAGCATACACCAGCTGCCATGGGTGCTATGAATATCACATTGATGTTATACAAGGGCACATTATTCGGTAGCAAAGTCTCACAGTAAAAGCACTGAATTATTCAAAATATTCTTAAACCTGGAAGAGACCTCAGAGTTCATCTGATGCAACCCAAACCTAATCAAGAAAACAATTCATTTTTTCCCTGGCAAGTAGTTAATCATCCTGTTAATAAAGTCCTCTGAAAATGGCAAATTTTGTGAAGTATCTAGCTGCAGTTTGGATAAAATTTATTATTTGGATTTTTTTTTTCTTTTCAGGTAATTCAAAATCTACTTCATGACAACATCTACCATATCCTAGCATATTCTAATCTTACTATAATTTAGAATACTGCCCCTCAATCTGCTGTCTGCAACCAGGGGAATAAGTCTTATTCATCTGTACGTAATTTCTCTTCAAATATATTGCCCTAATTCTTCTTCAAATTTAGCATTCCAAGGTAGTCCAATTGCTCATCATGTGGAATGGTTTCTAGTTTTTTCATCATATTTATCTTCTTCCTTAGGATACACTCTAGTTTGAAATATCTTTTCCATAATGGGGGCACATGGAATTGAAAACAGTATCAGAACTTCCCAGGGCTAGCTTAGCAGCACAGTTCATTCCATAATGAAGCACAAGTGAAATTCCATTTCAGGAAAGTAGTATAAATTCTGAAAGGTAGATAGGAATTCAGAGTTCCATCTCTTCTAATTCATAACTTACCAAGAATTTTCTTTGAAATATATGTGGGGGCAGCTAAGTAGCTCAGTGATTAGAGAACCAGCCCTGGAATCAGGAGGACCTGAGTTCAGGTCCGGCCTCAGACACTTAACACAAAAAACTAGCTATGTAACCTTGGGTAAGTCACTTACTCCCAATTGCCCTACCTTCCCCCTTAAAAAAAAATGCAAAAAAAAACATGACAAGTAGTCATCAACCCTTTGACTGAAGAATGCTAGAGATAGACAATCTACTGCTTCCTGAGAAAGTCCATTCCACCATAGGATAATTCTGGTTGTTAAAATGCTTTTTGATTTTTCTCAACTGAAAATTTGCCTCTGGAACTTCTGACCACTGTTCTTAAATCTGCTGTCTGGGGTCAAGCAGAGACATGATCAGTAAAGGCCTCATATAGGAGGTGCTACTTGAACTAAACTGTAAAAGAAATTGAGATACTAAGAGGTAGAGGTGAAAGAGTGGACTCAAAACATTTAAAACTTAATGTGCTAAAGAAGGGAGATGGAAGATGGAGGCTCATGTGTAGGAAACAGCAAAAAGGACAGTATAACCTGACTATATAGTGCATAAGCAATATATAAGAAAATCTATATTTAGTAAGTCTTATAATACTAACCAAATCGGTTTTGAATGACTTTCAATGATCAAAAGAAAACTTTATATTTAAATCTGGATGTAACTGTCATTGGAATTTCCTGAAACTTCCTTTAAGACAGCTATCCTATACACCTTAAGGCCCCTTCTCTAAACTCAACATTCACATTTCTTTCATGTCGTCTCATGCATTGTGATGTTAATCCTTTCATTATCCTGGTTGACCTCCTCTGGATGGGATCATGCTTACTAATCCAAGTCCTCCCTAAAATGTGATGTGAATTCTTACAAGAATGATGATTTCAGGAGAGCAAATTTTAATGGATTTAGGGAAAGGATAGTTCTCATACTGTAGGATAAAGTTCTACAGAGAAAGGTAACTCAGGAGTGGTATGAATCTCTAAGGAACAACGTTCTGGTGACAAAAAAAGAAGGTCAAGTTTGCTGAGGAAAGAAAAGGGAAAGTTGTCTAAACAGACTGACATGAATGTACATAGAACACTCTAAAGAACATAGCTTTTTCAAAAGACACATAACAAAAGCTAGAAGCAAGGACAGGTATCAAGATGTACGCAAATGTGTGGAATGGTCATATAAGAAATATTTCAGGATTAACTTTTGTTTATTTTTAGTTTACATCATTCATTTCCACAAGATTTTGAGTTAAAAATTTTCTCCCCTCTACTACCCCTAAACAACGATCCCAATGTATACCCCCTCCCCCAATCTGCTCTCTCCTATATCCTCCCCCATCACCCCTCTGACTTTCTGGTAGAGCGAGATGGATCTCCCTACCCCAGTACTTATATATCTTAATTCCCAGTTGCATGTACATAATAATGATAATATATATATATATATATGTATATATATATATATATATATATACATATACATATATTAACATTTGATTATAGAACATTATCAAAAAAACAAAAAAAAGAAATATTTCAGTAGTATACAATCTCAGAATGATCTTAGACTAAGAAGAAAAGTTAAGAAAAGAACATAAACTGATATTTTTACCTAAACTGGCAAAAAGCATCTCATGCCAGATGAAGTATGGAAGATAAAGAAACTGGGGATCTATAGGCACTATAAAAGATTAATTTTAGGTGATAATTGGTAGCTGTCTTCATCTATTTTAAGGGGTGTCATGTTAAGAGAAATTACACTTGTTCTTCTGATCTCTACATGAAGAGATTTTAACCTTTTCGTGTGATGTATTCATTTGGTAGTTTGGTGAGGCCTATGAAATCTTTTCAGAATAATATTGAAGTTTTTTAGTAAAAATATTTTAAATACTTTTAAAAAACTTAAAATTAAGAATGCATATTAGATTACAAAAATATAGTTATTTTTTCTTTTAATATTCTTGGACTCCAACTCTTGATAGAAGTAGGAGCAATAAATATAGGATGGATATAAAGGGGGAGGAGACTTTTTACATTTAGAACTATAGTGTATACTATACAATGAAAGGTAGAATTGCCTCTAGAATCTAAGGGAGCTGTTTTTAAATCATGACTATATGCCATTTCACAATTCACCTCATTCCTAGGTCCTGGTTTCTTCATCTACAACAACGTCAGCATCAGCAGCAACAACAACAATCATTTTAAAGTTTGCAGATATCTTTATATATTCCATCTCATTTGCTCCTCATATGAATCATATATAATAAGTTCTTAAGGATATTGGATTGTAGTGATGTGAATTACTTGGAAAAATTTATAATTTTAGTGTTTCATTTTGTGATAACAATGGTCATAATGTATATTTCTAAAGACACCAGGCTGACACAGAATTTCTGACTGTGTGTAAAGTCAAGCACATGCAGCTCTCCTAAGGACTGCTGCTGTGAATAACTTTAAGGTTCTGATCACATAGTATAGTGAAGTCTTCATTTATTTAGCAATAAAATAAAGCAAAAGATTTGCAGAAACCAAAGTACAACATTCACAACAATATAACATAACACCTTATTACTAAGGTTGCCATATAGTCTTAAACAAAAGATATCATTCAGTAAGTCACAATCTCAATAAATCAATATAAAATACCCATCTAAAATTTCCTTTCATCTTGATTGGAGGCTGGCTTCCAATCATCCTTAACTTGATCATCCTTAAGGATTGATTCTTAATGGGCAGTGGAAAGTACAAAGGTCTCCTATCCCTAGATCACAGTAAGTCATAATCTCATCAGTCAGCACTAAGTACCCAAGTAAAGGTCCTTTCATCTTTACTCAACTGACTTCCAAACTCCATGGTTTCTCTTCCATGCTCCCAGCTCTTGACTGGATTCATAGGTAGGCATATATCAGCTCTTGTTCCAGTTCCTGTTCCAGTCCCTATTCCAGCTCCTGTTCCATCTTGAAGCTCACCATGACTAGTCCATTCCAAGCCCTTCACAATTTCTGTTTCTGGGAAGACAAAGTTTAACAGAGCCACAACAATATTTACTCACATTAAGCTAAGAAGAGTTAAAACAATATTCACTCATATTGCTGGCACTATAATCAATTCACTTTATGCCCATGAAATCAACACAGACCAGTGAGCAGGGCCTCTGTCTGAGAAATTAACATGGACCAACAGACAGGGCTTCTATCTGAGAAACCAAACACAAATCAGCAGTAAAGTCGCAGGACCTCAGGAAATAGCAGTAAAACCCTTGTTCAGAACTTCCGTAAACAGACAACAGTAAAGTCCTCTTTCAGTGCTTCTAAACCTCAAGGTCTCAGGGCTTAGATAAAAGCAGAAAAGTCCTCCATCAGAAGACAGGTCTGACAAATTAACATCAGCACAGACAGACAGAGTGGTGATACCACGGGCATCCTTCCTCCCACTTCTGCTTGGTTCCAGCTGGTGCTTGTGCTTTTATATGCTCTGTTCCTTTCTGTTCCACCAAAATTCCTCTTATGTCCTTCCTCTCAGCAAGTTCCTCCCACCATGGGCTTCACAGTTTCTGTTTCTAATAAAGACTTGATATAATCAGAGGTAAGGCTGAAAGGCACTTGAATAACTGGAACATGGAGCAAAGTACTCTTTGTTTATCATTACACTGTGATCAAATGAAACCATCTTGTGCTATTTTCAACTGATAGCTTTCTATCAGCTGAGAGTTGGAAAGACAAGCAATTCAACATAGATTATTCATGTGTAGTCATGCAAAACATTTCCATAGTAGTCATATTGTGAAAGACTAATTATATTTCCCTCTATGGTATTCTGACCCCCATTTATTCTATTTTCTTCTTTGATCCTGCCCTTTTTTCTAACATGTTTTCTTTTCTTCCCCAATTTGCCCTCCCTTCTACATGTAGTCCCTTCAACCTTCATAATATTGAGAAAATCTCATGAGCTACAAATATCATCTTTCTGTGTAGGAAGGTAAGTAGTTCAACTTTAATAAGTCCCTTAAGATTTCTCTTTTCTGTTGACCTTTTCATGCTTCTCTTAAATCTTGTATTTGAAAATGAAATTTTCTGTTCAGTTCTGGTCTTTTTATCAAGAATGCTTGAAAGTCCTCTATTTTGTTGAATCTCCTTTTTCCCCCATGAAGTATTTTACTTGGTTTTTATGGGTAAATGATTCTTGGTTTTAATCTTAGCTTCTTTGACCTCTAGAATATTATATTCCAAACCCTTCAATCCCTTAATATAGAAGCTGCTGGACCTTGTGTTTCCACAATACTCAAATTGTTTCTTTTTGACTACCAGTGATATTTTCTCCTTGTCCCAGGAACTTTGGAATTTGGCTACAATATTCCTAGGAGTTTTCTTTTTGGAATCTTTTTGAAGAGGTGATCAGTAGGTTCTTTTAATTTTTATTTTACTGTCTGGTTCTAGAGAGTCAGGGCAGTTTTCCTAGATTGAAAGATAAAGTCTAGACTCTTTTTTTGTTCATGAATTTCAGATAGTCCAATCATTTTTAAATTATCGTTCCAGGTTTTTCTAGTGAGATATTTCACTTTGTCTTCTATTTTTTTCATTCTTTTGGGTCTGTTTTAAAATACCTTGTTTTTTCATAAAGTCATTTGTTTCCAATTGCTCCATTCTAATTTTGAAGGAATTATTTTGTTCAGTGAGTTTTTGGACCTTCTTTTCTATTTAGCCAATTTTGGTTTTAAGACATTCTTCTCCTCATTTGGACATCTTTTGTCATTGAGTTAGTCTATTTCTTTTTTTTTTTGGAGGGGGGAGGGCAGGGCAATTGGGGTTGAGTAACTTGCCCAAGGTCACACGGCTAGTAAATGTTAAGGGTCTGAGGCTGTATTTGAATTCATACCCTCCTGACGCCAGGGCTGGTGCTTTATTCACTGCACATCTAGCTGCCCCAAATTAGTCTATTTTTTAAGGTGTTTTTTTTTTCAGTATTTTTTGACTCTCCTTTAGCAAGCTGTTGACTTGTTTTTCATAATTTTCTTGAATCATTCTCATTTCTCTTCTGAATTTTTCCTCTACTTCCCTTACTTGATTTTCAAAATCCTTTTTGAGCTCCTCCTTGGCCTGTGACCAATTCTTATTTTTCTTTGAGGCTTTTGATGTGGGAGTTTTGACTTTTTTGTCTTCAAAGTAAGATTCTTTAGTCTGATTTTCTTCCCTCTGTTTCCACATGGTCCCAGTCAATTGCTTGACTTTTGAGCTCTTTGCTAAGGTAGGATTCTGCATTCAAACTGAAGCATTCTTTGTCCTAAGTTTCTGGGCTTTTGCACAGCTATTCTAAGCTACTTCTAGGCACCTTTAAATTTTTAGTTCTTCTAAGGTGAGATGATCAAAAGAGAGGTATTTACTCTTCTCCTGGACTGTGGTCTCATCTGTGAGTGACCACAATCACTCCTTTCTACTTCAGAACTGTGAGGAATACTCCCTCTCCACAGACATCACAACCTCTGACTTACCAACCCTTCTCCTCACCTAAAGACTGCCACCCAAGACTACAACCCAGATCCAAGCAGGACAAAGCAAGAAAATCCTGCCTTAGCACCAGCAAAGAGATCCCTAAATTTGTCCAATGATCAGCTGCTTGATTCCCTCCACACCATCATATGTAGGCCTGGAGCTCTGGAAGCAGCCACTGAGGTTGCTGCTGCTGCCACTACTGCTCCCATCACCTTCTCAGCCTAGAGGCTAGAGCCAGACTGTACTCTTTTCTCAACCTAGTCCAAGAGAGTTTCCCCACTGACCTTCTACTTTATCTTTGGTGTTTGTGGGTTGAGAAGTCTGGAAACTGCCAGTGATTCAGTCCCCTGAGGCCTGCTCCAACCTAATCTGCTGGCAGGACCCACATGGGACTTTGCTCCACTCCCAGCCCAGAGCAATAGACCCTTCCTACCCACCTGCCAGTCTCCCTTCAGTGGGAAATGTGTTTCACATTGTCATTTTGTGTGTTCTGTAGTGCTAAATTTTGTTTAGAATCATTTTTTACAGGTATTTGCAGGTGATTGGGGGATGAACTCAAGCAAGTTCCTGCTTTTACTCCACCTTTTTGCCTCCATGTGCTCCCCTAATTTTTTTTTTACACTGGTCCCACCCCTCTTGTGCAAAGTCTAATTCATAATCTCTTGATAGACACCAATGCAACACAGAGTTGTTCATCAGTTATCCTTGCAAAGTGGATGGCACATTTTTTCTTCTAAATAAATATTTTTCTGTTGACATCCCTTAAAACTAAATTATATCTCCCATTTCTGTTATTTTGCCAGGCCTTCCCATTCACAATGAAACACTCCTTTGAGCATTACATTATTTTTGGCAACAGACTAGTTAAAGACAGAAGCTGTTCAATCAGCAAGCTGGCTACCTAGGAAGAAGATATTTGGACAAAGCAATTCAATGACTCTCAGTTTCTTTACCTCTAAAATAGGGATAATAATGCCTGTATTATATACTTCACAGAGCTCTAGTGAGGATTTAGGGAGACACCAAATCTATAATTCTTTGTAAACCATAAATCTGAATATAAATATATAACGATTTTATTGAACATAATAAGTACTTACATTTCAATTGAAATGAAACAAATGGAATTGACCTGTGTTTCAGTGAGAGCAAGAACTATTGCTGAAAAAGTATAGTTTGCTAAGAACTTTCAAGTATATTTTTATCATTTGCTATTTGAAAATAAAGTTGTTATATCCTTCTATTCCATGTTAATGTGTCTCATAATATTCCTATTGTCATTCTCATGAGAAGTTCACAATATTTCCTAAGGATATTTTCATCAGTCTTTCATGTTCTTTCTCCATAACATTTAGCTCAGGGTCAAAATTATACCTATCCCAAAGATACAGTCAAGTTTAGGAGAAATGGATGGAGAGCGAGTCAAAATAAATAAATAAATGACAATTTTCATTGTTGTTCCTTATCAAAACAAAGTACAGGGAAAAAAAAATCCCATTACTTTTCTCCTTCTCTGCTCTTCCCTTGGTAACTTTTAATTCAAAAAGTTGATTTGAACAAACTGACAGAGAGGCCAAGAGCCCAAAGCAAGGTTCGACTTTACGAATGTTGAAATAATAGGTGCACAGACACTGAATCAGGAAGTCCTTCAGAAGGATTACTTTGTAAGTCAGTCTTACCTTCTTGCTCTGAGCTTCAGAGCCTTCCCAAAGTGCTGTAGGACCCAATTACAGTCTGTGCTTAGCTTCCAGAAAACTTGCTGGAACAAAGCTGTGCTTTATTTTCCCTATTTTTATTGGAATCCTCATAGGTGCAAGTTCACATCTTCTGGTTAGAAAAGGAAAAGGGAAGTATAAATATCTTAGAATCAAAAGTGAACATTCAAAGATGGTGAAAAGAATGAATTCAGAGTCATAGGATCTCATTAACAGTATCTAAGATGGACATTTTGATTATAAGCCCAAGACAAGTATAAACAATTGCACTAACATTCTTGTTATAATGTCCGCTTCCCTCCTATTTTTCAAGCTCTCTTTTGTTTATGCATATTATACAATGAAAAAAAAATAAAAGAAATTGGAGTTGTCTTATTTTTTCACTCTTAAATGCCATATACTTCTTTCTCACAGACAAGAAACACCTTTATGCCCTTACTAGAATCAATATTTATTATTCATATGTCTACACAGCAGGGGACAAGGGGATGGAACTTTTAAAGGACAACATTAAATCCTTAGATACTTAGAAGTCAAGATGGGAAACTGAAAAAGTCTAGGGGAAAGATAAATAATACCAATTCATATTTATATAATGCTTTAAATTTGTATGTGTTTTCATCATAGATACCTTGTGAAGCAAATAATTAATTTTTAATCCAGATTTTATATACGAAGAAACTGATATTCAGAGATACTAAGTTCCTTCTTCTAGATCACATAGCTAAAACATATGAGCTACAAATTGATAACAAATTTTCTGATGCCTCATCTAGTACCTTTCTAATAAACAACAATGCCTCCCAGAATTTTAAAACTTTCATGATTTATCCATCCATCTCTGATTAACAGAGCAGAATAATCTTCCATATTGTCTTAATTTGATGACAAAAGATCTCATACTAGTGACAGAATCTCTGTTATGTAGATATTCTAATACTAATGGTGACCTCATCAGCTCCCATGAGTTGAATTTATCTTCCTTATGTAAATTAATTTCATGGACACACATCAAGGCATAGTTTCTCCCCTGAACTTCAGTCCCCAATTTCTGAAGATATGTAAAGCCTTTGTACAGGGAGTGCATACAAACTCATTCAGCCTTTTAGCATTTTTTCCAACTTCTTAAGGCAGTGCTCTGTACAAAAAACAAACAAACAAACAAAACAAAACAAAACAAAGGAAAAAAAACTTCATTTAGCACCGAATACAATTATTTGCAAATAATCAATGTTTGTGAAAAGAATGAAGGAAAGATGGAGGAAGAGAGAGAGGAAGTAAGAAAGGAAAGAAGGAAGGAAGCATGGAAAGAAGGAAGGAAGGAAGGAAAGAAGGAAGGAAGAAAGCAAAGGATCATCATCAGTGAAGAGATTATCATAAGTGGGCTAAGATTCAGAATCCTCCATTGCCACTATTCAAATAATGCTTGCAAGTTATTTCACCACTGCAGGTCCTGCAATTTTCATATTAATTGTCCTTCTTCAAAATGACTGTAATTTTAGGCTCACTTGTACCAATCCAGTCTTGAGAAAACTTGGCCCCAAAGAGAAGGAATTCAATTTTTTTTTTCTCACCTTCTGGCTTATTATGTTATGATTCTGGTGTCCCATGCAAATAATTTGATCAAAGCTTAGGTACAACTCATGAGTAGGGCTTCTGCTTAAAGGACTTCACAGGGTTGCATCAATAAAAGTTACTTAATATACAAGTAGTAGATGTGAGATTTATGACAGCTATTCATTTTATCTCCCACGAGGGGAAAATACTGAAAATATGACAGACTCATAAGAATAAATGAACACTTTTTTTAAAAATGAGAAATATTTTTTGTGTTCCTATGCATGTAATTTACATTTCTTCAGATTTGTACCATTAAAGCTATTCTCAAAGTCTAGACCTTCTAGGAAGTGAGGGCATATCTTGGGCTTTAGCAGATGAACAACATAATCTTCCTAATGGTTTCTTTTGGTGATACTATTCCTTCTCTGTGAGAATCACTGAAGTTGCAGGAATTTCCTCCTCTGTCAGTCAGCGCAGAATAACTTTCAACCTCATGACCGCACAACACCACTGTTTGGAATAGAAACGTTCATCTCTCTGGATCACTATTCTTGCGCATTAGGTTGAAAGCTAGGTTCATACAAAAAAAGTAGAGAATATCACTAACATGGGCTCATGGCCATCCTAACAGTTGCTGGAAAGGGTGGAGAGAATTCCCCCTTCTCTTCTTTTTGCTATGTTCAGAGGAAAACTTTCATTGTCTGTTCCCAGAAAAGAGACTGCTTTGAAAAGAGATGAGGACATCTCTCCTTGCTTCCTTTGGTCCACATAGTGGTAGTCCTTTCTGCATCAGTTTCCAATTCTCTTTGCCACTGCTCTTTTTTTCCTACATCATGCAAACAAAAAGAAGAATCAGGGACCTGTGATCATGCATACCCTTTACCAAGGGCACAGAGCATAACCATGGAGTCCAATTGCGTATATCCAACTACATAGAAAGTATTCTAATCTAATCACCTTCTATACATTTTTTAAAAGGGAGTATAGACTGTCTTTGTTAAGATACCTTCAATATCTCAATCCAATATTCTTGTTGACTGAGTTAAAGATCTTCCAATGAACAAGACAAATAAAGGAAGACAAACAACTATATGACTAGTGAAAGGTTACTACACAAAATATTGTCTAATGTTCCCAGCTTCTTTATCATAGCTATTCCAATAGTCTCAAACCTCATGTGATCGATCTTCTTTTATGAACCTATGTAAGACTTTGCTTATAGTTCCCATGTGACAAAGTTCAGGTTATATTTTCCACAATTGGTATTTTTACACTTTTCTCATTTCCATTCTGACAAAAAAGGCCAGCATTTTCTGTTCTTGGTCTTCAAATTGAAGTGAATAAAATGAAAATAGAATGTCATAATATGGAGGAATCTGGGTGTTGTGTAATATAGTAGAAAGATTTTTGAATGGGCATTGGACCTCAACGATGAACTCATATACAATCAAATTATGGTTTTCTAGTCTTATTTTTTTCCTTTTCAGGGTGAAGGAACTGATGTCCAAGAAAGGCCTTGTTCAAGATCACAGAATCTATCTGGCAACAATGAGCATATGGAGGACAGGTGTCCATGAACAAATTGAATGAGAGGATGCATTGTTTTCATTTAGATCCAAAAGATGGTTAATTGATCAGTATATGACAGCTTAGCTGATTTTTCCTGAATGATTGGATCATACTAATAATGGGTAACATATATACAAACTAATTCTTATAAAACACACTTTCTCATTTTGTACTCACAAATATCCTATGTTTATGTATCAGGAGTCTCAGCATCTCCATTTCAGAGATGAGGAAATTAAGAGATACTGAAAAGTTATCTATCCAAAATAAGTAACTGCATTGTGTATGAAGCCAGGACAAACCAAGAGTTATAGATCAATATTGCCTCCTTTATATTGTTTAATGGGGTAATAGGATACTGGACATTGATTTCATTGGTCTAGGGAACTCCACGGTAGGAAGCTTCCTCTACCAATATGGATCTGTGTCTTCTCTGCAGTTTATAATATTCAGGAATTGCCTAGAGTACTAAAAGTTTGAAGGTCTTGTCCAGAGTTGCGTAGACAGTATGTTTTAGAGTCAGGATTTGGACACAATTTATCCCACACAAACATTAGTTCCCTATCCTCTGTACCATGGTGCCCTTCACTACATTGTACAGGGTGTCGCTAAAGTCTGGACACATAGGAAATCTCATTAATTATGCATAATTTCAAGAAATGAAATGAATGAAATTTTCAACAATGTTTTATTTAATTAGCATAAATGATATTTCATAGGAAGACACAAAGGAGAGACATAGGAAATCTCATTAATTAATTAAATTAAATGAATCTCATTAATATGGAAAATAGTCCCCAATAATGAAAGATTTTATTCCATATGAAATGGGCATGGCTAAAATTTGGGCTAATTAAATATATAAATATATAATCTCAGTTCTCACACTTTATCTGTGAAACAGATGAGTGGACACATTAATATAATTTATGTTCAAATCTGTTCACCAGAGTCATCCTGGCAGGGAGAATGGCCTTCAATATCAATAGTACAAAATCTCATAGGTCTAACTATTCCAGAAAGACTTTAATTTTAGAATCAGCAGTGGATTGTGTGTTTTTTGCCAGGACCATGAATGGTTAAGTTCAGAAAGGTCAAGCCCCAGGAAACTGGCCATCAAGTAAAAGAAACCTGGCCACCAGACTTCATGAAAGCAGTTCACTCTAGTGTAAGATAAATTCTAATCTGTGTCAGTGGAAACCATTCCCACGCTGAAAAAAATCACAAATCCTTAAGGTGGGGTGTTGTAAGTAAGAGTCATTTGTGTACAGTCCAGGTGTTCTTGCCAGTTCAACTCTGAAAATGTGAAAGCATCAATTATAAGATTAGAGATCATTAGAGGAGACATTCTTAATGGAATAGGCTTTTAATCTAAATGGTGGGGGAAAGAAATGTTCACTCCTCTATCTTGGCTCTAGTTATTGTGACATGACTGCATAGTTCTCATTACCTCAAATGCCATATTTATACTGGCAAGCATTTCCTCAGTAAAACATTTATTTCAGTTGTGAAAATGTTTTATTTGGGCACTTCCTAATAGCCCAAATGTTTGTTTCAGTTGCAAACATTTGTTCTTTCAGAAAATGTTTTCAAAATGGACCATTTCTTTCAAGTACTTTGGCAAACAAATACTATGGGCAGTGAATTTGACCAAATGTTTTTCCATCTGCTGCTCCTGCTTCCCCACAAGTTTTCCTATATAAGTCCGGAACACTTGGGAGACCTCCGTGGTTGTCTGGAAGAAATGCATATTTAAACATTAGCTTCATTAGGGTAACTCAAACATATTTTAAAAATCTACCTACTAAAATCTTATCAAGAGTTAGGAAATACTAGCTTCAGTGATATTGAAAGCACTTGAATTGCCCATTGGCAAAGATTGCCACTTAAGTGTGTAATGTGTAAACAATTGTTTGGAATTTAACTTATATAATTGAAAAGGAAGTCAATTCTATATGGCATGAATGAAATGCACACTATAGTCAAAGTCTAGAGATTTGTGTGTGTGTGTGTGTGTGTGTGTGTGTGTACGTGTGTGTGTATTTCAGATATCTTTATTTGGGTGTGCAATAGACATCTTAACTCAATATGCCGCCAAAAGAATTCTTCGTCGTCCCCCCAAACCCTTTTCTTCTCTCACCTTCCCTGTTACTACTGAGAGGAACACCATCCTCCCAGTTCCTCAGGGTTATAACCTAGGAATGATCCTGGATTTCTCATAATTTCTCATCCCCCATATCTAAACTAATGCCAAGAACAGTCAATTTCATCTTTACCTCCTTCCTTCCTCTGACACTACCATCTCTCTAAGACAGAACCTCATTACCTCATGCCTAGGTTATCACAATAGCTGGGTTGTTGGTATGTGCACTGCAACTCTTTTCCTACTGCAATCCATCCCCCACTGAGCCACTAAAGAAATTGTCCTAAAGTCCCAGTCTGATCATGTCATATGGCCTTCCCTCACTTCCCCACACCAAAAACTTTCAACAAATTCCAGTGGCTTCCTATTGCTTCAATGATCAAATACAATGCACTGATAAGAAATCAAATTCTTTTACCACCTAACTCCTTCCTACCTTTCTAGTCTTCCACCTTACTTTCCATTATGTATTCTTTTATCTGGTAACACTGGCTTCCTGACTGTTCCACAAAGAAAGACACTCTATCTGTCAGCTCTGGGCATTTTCTTTAGCTATCCCCCATTCCTGGAATATTCTCCTCCTTTACTTCAACTACTGACTTCCCCTGCTTCCTTTAAGTCCTGACTAAAATCCCACCTTTTATAGGAAGCCTTCCCAAATACCACTTAATTCCATTGCCTTTTCTATTTGAATTATATCCTCTTTATCCTGTCTAGTACTTCTTTTGTGTATATTTGTTTTCATGTTGTCTCCTCCTTAGACTGTAAGCTCCTTGAGAAAAGGAACATTTTACCTCTTTTTTTGACCTCTGGTGCTTAGCAAGGGGCCTGGAACATAGGAAGCCCTTCATAAATGTTTGCTGGGATGGGGATATAGTTATGGAGTGTGTTTCTTACTCCAGAGTAATTTCTGGCATCTAAGTAAGAAGCAGTGTGGTAGAGTAGATTGCAACCCACTCACATAATCAGGATGGTACGGATTTAAATTCTGCATTATAATATTACTGATATCCTAATAAACAAATACTAATTTCTCCATACTACAAGAAAATTTCTTAATCTTTAATTCACAGATGAATTGCTGATTTGCATGGGTCAAGATAATTTTCACACCAGGAGCTCATTGTATAAATGGAACTGCAGCTTCACTACACACACACACACACACACACACACACACACACACACACGCACACACACACGCATGCACGCACATGCACACACACATGCACATGCACACGCACACACATATGCACACAATACACATATTGTCAACATTATTCCAGATGTGACTACTGAATCAATTGGGCTTTAGAATTTGAACATTTCTGAAGCTTTCATAGAAATAATCAGTTACTATGACATAATCTTAAATATGCAATGTATTCTATGAAGTTAATTTAACTACTCTAACCAAATCAACTCAATCTTCCTTATTAAGTGGTCAATTTTTTGCAAAATTCATTCATTCATTCATTCATCCATTTGGTCTCCTATAATATAGAGCACAGAATGTATAATTCAGCTTTTAAGATCAGTTCAGTTAAAAGATTTATGAATGTAGTAAAATAAATCAGGGAAGTCAGTCAAGCAACTGGTCAATTTAACCAAGCATCCATTTCATCTTCTTTTTCTAACTGAAACTGACCAACATAATTATCTCTCAAGTTATATAAGTTGTCATGTTGTCATGGTCTTATAATTCCTGTTTGGACAAAAGTATTTACTGAGAAAACCACATTTTGAGGATATTGACATCTGAACTGAACTAGTAATTGAAAAATATTGTTGACAAAATAGCAAAAAAGTATTATCCTCCAATATATTATTTTAATGAAGATAAAAATACAGCATAAATAGTAATTCAAAATGATATGCATTTATGATGGCAATTAACCGGCCTAATTTTCAATCATTACCTGGAAAGTCTAACAACGTTCCCTTAATAATCTAAAGAGAAGAAAACTTTCCTCTATTACCTGTAGGTTTATATTAGACCAAATGCAAAAAAAGGATTTTGCTGGTACAGGCAGTTGCTTATTCAATTGCTAACAAAATGCTTTGAGAGACTGTAGAGCTCAATGGCAAGTGCACTATATTAGAATCCAGAGAAGATGCGTTCAGATCTGGATGCTGTTCCTTACTATTTTTGGACTAGTCTCATTATTTGCAAAATGAAGGCTGTGGACTACATAACTTCAAAGGCTCATTCCATCTAAAAATACTGTCAAGTTCACTCAGTAGTATTAAAATTGTTTGAAGGAGCCCATAATGGGTAGTAGAGAATTGGATTTAGAGAATATCAGTGTGAAAATTGGACTAAGATGTGGGACTTTTTCATATTAACACCTTAATTATAGGGACAGGGAAATTCTCTTCTCTTCTCATTCTAGGAAGAGCCTCAGGCATATCTGTTGGTGTTTGTCTATATAAATTTACCTACGAGGACTATATTTGGACTTGTTCTACTTTATTCTCTAGTCAAGGGGAATTCAAGTGCTTATGAAAAGAGGAACCAATAGCTAGAAATGCCTCCTGACTTCTCCATGTCATGTTACCTACATTTGACTGCATTTAAATTACCCAAATTCTGATAAAGTTGATTTTACTTCAAATATAACATAGAAGATGAAAGGGTAAATTCTGTTATATTAGCATCAAAGTGAATTAGGGGAAGTATAGGCACAGGACTATTGCAGGACTGCATTGTGCTGTGCTATCCTGACTCCATGAATAAGGCAGCCACAGTCTTAAATTGGAATTTCCCTTAAAGCCTGGAACTTTCTCATCCTGGAACATTTTTCTTCCATGCTGGACCCCTTCTCTCATTGGTGAGTAAAGTCCCACGTCAGTCACACTTCATGTGCTCCAACCTGTGTTTCAGAATGTCTGGACTTCACCATCCTGACTCATCTACTAGAATGTCCGTTAGTGCACGGGGCCTTCTCATCCTGGAAAATCATCTCACCAACCTGGTTCCCTTTTCCCACTGGCTTCCTTCCTCGATCTTCATTGTGAGTACAGTCCTAGGTTAGCTATGCTTCATGAACCTCCCTGTTGTGCTTCTGACTCTAGTATTTGGCACCAAATACTAGGAGGGGAAGGAATGTTTTTTCTTTTTTTTTTAACTTCCCCAGTATATAGCACAGCGCATGGTACATCATAAGCAATAAATACTTTTTGCCTGAGTGTATGTCAATCTGTCAAAGTAGGCTGTAGGTTTTAGAGAGTATTTAGTTGTATTTTATGAACAAATATGTACTTGAGTATCTCTTTGCATTTGTAACAGTGCATATAGGCACACAGATATTCACCCACCACAGAGCAGAGTAGATGATAGGTTATGTCAGGCATGGAGAAGCTATATAAGAGTAACATAAATAATTGGAAACAAGAGCTGGAGGAAAGGACATAAATGTGGTCACAACATCATAGCTTTAGAAGAGAGGGGATCTGAGAGGTCATCTAATCCAGTCCCTGTACTTTATGGAGAAGATTGAGCATTGGAAAAAATTATATGACTTTACCAAAGATACACAGAGTTATTGAATGGCAGAACATTGATATGCACCTAGGTTCTCTGATCTCAAATCCATTGACAGTTGAAAGTGAATTCTTAAAAGGATACCAATGTCTCTTCTGCTTTCCTGTGTTTTTCTTCTATCCTTTCTTCCTATTACTCTTTCCAAACCCTCCATTCCATGAGTTCTCATTTGTCCTCAAATTACTTCTTGAAATTTCCCATGTGTCCCCTTAGATTCTTATCTATCTTATCCCTTTCAATGAAATTCTATTTACAGGGGCATACAGCTTTTTGTCTTTTTAAAAACACAGGTACATTTTTGCAGAGATTCCAATATTATATTCTCATAACTTATGATTTTACGCACATGATTTATTAATGGTGCGGATTTAATGCAGTACCTTAATTTGTACTGATGTTTTCACCCTGAACATTTTCCCTGTTCTCTTTGGAGAATGCCTTCCTTCATTTTTATGTCAAAAGTATTCAAGAACTAGAGCCATATACAGTAACTGAATAATTATGAGCTATCTTTGACATCAGTCAGAGCTGAAAACTTTTGCTTCTTAACCTCTGGTATCACTGATATGCAAACTGTCATCTTCGCTCCATTTACCTCTTGACTTAAGATACTGAGCTCCTTTGGACCAGTTCAAGAGTCTGGCTCTAACAGCAAAAATGTATTTCAGCAGCTTTTGTTCGAGACTTTTTTTTCCCACTGAATATTTGAAAATGAAATTTTTGAGACTGCAAAACAATAGGTGTCTGTCTTGCCTTTACATAAACAAATAACCTCTGACAGGAGTTGCATGTATATTCCTTTAAGGAAGACTTGGAACTCTTAAGTTCTCAATTGTGTTGATCATTCTAAATTGATGCTGTACATTCAAAAAATGTAGAAAATGTTGTTAATATGTAACATGTTGCCTATATGCCCTAACTAGTAATCTATTGTAAATGGTTTCCAAATACAATTGCAGTAATAAGATTTCTCTTCACAGAGTGACATTTCTAAACCTTAAAGTGTCTGCCCTTTGCATGTAACTTTCTTACTTTTCTTCCATCAAAAATCATCAAAGTGAAACTTCAACTGTCTTCCTTTTATCCCTGTCAAAAATAAATATAGCTAAGAAATATATAAGGCAATGTGGCATAAGAACAGGAAGAGTGAACTGGAAATTAGAAGAACTAGTTTCAAATTTCATATTCTTACTCAATGTGAGATGATTTTAAGTCCTTTGGTCTCCTTGGCACCTCAATTTCTTCAACTGTAAGACAGAGCTAATACTATTTATACTGACTACCTCAAAGATAATAAGGAACAAATATGAGAATGTATATAAAGCATTTGGTAACACTAAAAAAGCTATAGGAATATCAACTATCATTATAAATAAATACCTAAACACTATAATCGGGGCAGAGCCAAGATGGCGGTGTAGCAGCAGCAACATATCACAGTTCTCACGTAGCCACCCCAAAATACCCATAAAATAGGACTCTAAACCAATCCTAGAACTCCAAAATGCACACAAAGATACTTCCCACTAAAGTCAGCTGGGCTACGAGGAACCTCATCAACACTGACAACTGAAACCAGCCTGCCCTGAAGCCACGGCTGTGCCCTGGGGGTGGCTGGACAGGAGGAGTGGAGGAGCCTCTCAGGTGAGCGGATTAGCAGCAGCTCCCAGTGGGGTTACGAAAGGGGGAGATAAGCAATCCAGCCGGAAGGCCTCCAGAGTGGAAAAGCAAAAGGTAGAGGTTTTGCACCTGCCTCCGCGTTGCAGCTTCCCTCCCGCAGCCTACAGGCAGCAGGGGGACTGAGCGATTGTTCTCAGGCCAGTGCTCTCGCGTTGAGCGGCCTGGATCCGGATCGCTGTCTTGGGCCTCGGTCTTGGAGTCCTCACTATCCAGTCAGCCAGAAGTAAATAGGAAGAGTTCCCAGCCTCTTTCTAAGAGCTACGGCAGCCGGGAGGACCCTAGCGATTTGGGACAGAGCTTTCCCTTCTAGAAGCAGAGCCCCACAGAGATTTAAAAAAAAAATCACGGTCTGAAGAACCATGAGTAAGAATAAGCATAAGAAGCAAAGTAAGAACAGCTCCCAAACCCTTGATTCCTCCTCTGGGGAAAAGAAGGATCATGGGAGAGAGAGGGAGGAGGAGAGTGTAGCCAGAGCACCCCCACCAGAGGCCTCCAATAAACAAGAAGAATGCCTTAAAGCTACAGATGAGCTAAAGAAAGGTTTTCAAAACTAAATAAGGGAAGTGGAAGAAAAATTGGGAAGAGAAATAAGAATGTTGCAGGAAAATCATGAAAAGAGAGTCAGCAGTATGACTGAAGAAATCAACACCCTAAAAAATAGATTAACTCAAATGACAAAAGAGGCCCAAAAAGCCAATGAGGAGAAGAATGCCTTAAAAAGTCACCTTTGCCAGATGGAGAAAGAATCTCA
>CM053580.1:107861913-107898215 GCA_028627135.1 Pseudochirops cupreus
GCGTTGTTAAAGCACAGGAACTAGTGCTCTAAAGTGATAGAATGAATTCACATTTTAATATATTTGTTATGACTTTTATCTGAATAACTTCTACCTTTGGAAAAACAGCTCTTCCCCACCAAAAAACAAACAAACAAAAAAAACCACTAAAAGGATGCCAAGCATAGTCAGTGTATATGAAATGCTTTGGGGTGAAGGACATGGAGCAAGGAAGTACAGAAATAAAGAAGTAAAAAGCTTAAAGATATCTTAAATATGTTTTCCTGATGAAAACACCAGAGTTCACCCAAAAAAAAAATTGATCTTCACATACTAGACTCAAGAGAAGCATAAAAAAAAAACCAAAAAAACAAAAAAAAGGCATGAAAGGAAAGAAAAAGTGTTATTCAAAAGATGTAACATGTTATCTCTATAGAGGAAGATAATACTTACAACTCTTGAGAACCATATCTCTGTTAGGGTAACTAGAAGAATTATACTTAGACAAAAGTGTGGGTATATGTTGTAGTTGATTCGATAATATAAAAAAAATTAAGGCCTAAAAAAAGGATTGTAATAGGAGAAGAGGTAAGTGAGAGGCTGCATAAGGTAAATTGCATCAAATGAAGAGTCACAAAAGATCTATTACAGTAGAAATTAAAAAAAAGTGAGAGAGAGAGGGTGAGCATAGTTTGTACCTTACTCCAATTGGATTTGGGATAAAGCTCTCCACTCTAGAAACAGAGTTCTACCATGGCAAAGAGCTCAAAAGTCAAGTAATTGGGTGGCAAGATGATCAAGCAGAGGAAGCAAAATCAGATCACAGAATCCTTTTTTGGGGACTAAAAGGATCAAATCATGGAACCGGAAGAAGTCAATGAAGTCAAAATTCCTGTGTCAAAAGCTTCCAAGAAAAATATGAATCAGTTACAGGCCATGGAGGAGCTCAAGAAGGATTTTGAAAATCAAGTAAGAGAAGTGGAGGTAAAAATGGGAAGAGAAATGACAAAGACACAAGGAAATCATGAAAAGTGAGTCAACAACCTGCTAAAGGAGACCCCAAAAAACACTGAAGAAAATAACATCTTAAAAAGTAGTCTAACTCAAATGGCAAAAGAGGCCCAAAAAGCCAATGATGAGAAGAATGCCTTAAAAAGACAAATTTCCCAGATGGAAAAGGAATTTTAAAAACTCATTGAAGAGAATAATTCCTTCAAAGTTAGACTGGAGCAAATGGAAGCTAATGACGTTATGAGAAATCAAGATACTATAAAACAGATACAAACAAATGAAAAAATAAAAAGGCAATGTGAAATATCTCATTGGAAAAACCACCTACCTAGAAAATAGATCCAGGAGAGATAATTTAAAAAACTTTTGGACTACCTGAAAGCCATGATAAAAAAAAATAACCTAGAAAACATTCTTCCAGAAATTCTCAAGGAAATTGCCCTGATATTCTAGAAGCAGAGGGGAAAATAGAAATGGAAAGAATTTACCAATTGCCTTTTGAAAAAGATACTAAAAAGAAAACTCCTAGGAATATCAAAGCCAATTTCCAAAGATCCCATGTCAAGAAAATATTAGAAGCTCTCAGGGAGAAAAAAAATGAGTATTGTGGAAACACAATCAGGATAACACAAGATCTAGCAGCTCCTACATTAAGGGATCTAAAGACTTGATATACGATATTCTGGAGGTCAAAGGAGCTAGGATTAAAACCAAGAATCACCTACCCAGGAAAACTGAGTATAATGCTTCAGGGAAAAATATAGTTATTCAATGAAATAGAGTACTTTCAAATATTCCTGATGAAAAAAAACAGAGATGAACAGAAAATTTGACTGTCAAATATGAAAAGCATGAGAAGCATGAGAAGGTAAACAGGAAAAAGAAATCATAAGTAACTTATTAAAGTTGAACTATTTACATTCCTAAATGGAAAAACAAGAATTGTAACTCATGAGACTTTTCTCACTATGAGTATAGTTGAAAGGAATATGTGTGTGTGTGTATGTGTGTCTTTGTGTGTGTGTGCACATGTACATGTGTGTGTATATATATGTATATGCATATACATATATTTGTATACATTTATATATGTGTATGTTTAGGAGGGTGTATGTGCATATAAATACATATGTGAGTGTTTGTACGTGTATACATAGAAGGCACAGGATTAGTTGAATAGGGAGGGATGATATGTGAAAAATAAAATTAATAGGTGAGAGAGGACTATAATGAGAAAAGGAGAAAGGGACAGATAGAATAGGGTAAATTATAGCATATAAAAGAAGCAAGAGAAAACTGTTACAGTGGAGGGGAAAAGCAGGAAGGTGAAAGGGAATGGGTCAACCTTACTCTCATTGAATTTGGCGTGAGGAGGGAATAACATACAAACTCAAGTGGGTATTTTACCCTACTGGAAAGGAGGGGGAAAGGGGATAAAAGGGGTTGGGGATAATAGAAGAGAGGGCAGATTGTGGAGAAGGTAGTTAGAAGCAAACACTTTTGAGAAGGGATAGAGTCAGAGTAGAAAATAGAATAAGTGAGGGGCAGGATAGGGTGGAGTGAAATTTAGTTAGTCTTTCACAATATAGGTACTATGGAAACCTTTTGCATAACTACACATGTATAACCTATGATGAATTGCTTGTCTTCCCAATGGGGGTGGGTGGGTAGAGAAGAGAAAGAATCTGGAAATCAAGTTTTAAAAACAAATGTTAAAAATTGTTTTTTTATACAAAACTAGGAAATAAAATATACAGGCACTGGGGTATAGAAATCCACCCTGTTATACTAGGAAATTAGAGCGTGGATGGGGGAGGATGTAAGAGAGATTGGGGTAAGAGGCTTTCAGTAGGCTCACTATCTTCGGGTGGGTGGTAGGGGAAAGATGGGGAGAAAATTTCTAACTCAAAGTCTTGTGGAAATGAATGTCGAAAACTAAAAATAAAAACAAAACAAGAAACACATTTGATGCAGATGTATACACACAGTAAATGTAAAAGACTAGATCAGAATCTATTCTGCTTATGTTGAAGTAAAAAATTAAAGCAAAAGTAGCAATCCTGATCTCAGATGAAGCAATAACAAAAACAAAAACAAAAAAAAAAGATCTATTTAAAAGAGAGAAGGAAGAAAACTACAGCTTGCTAAAAGGTACCATCGACAATGAAGTAGTATCCAAATTAATCATATATGCACCAAATGGTGCAGCATCCAGATTCTTAGTGTAGAAGATAATTGATTTAAAGGAAAAAAACAGATAAGCAAAATTATACTAGTGGGGGATCTCAAGTTCATCTCTCAGAGCTAGTTAAAACTAACCGCAGAATAAACAAGAAAGTAGTAAAAGAGGTGAACAGAATTTTAGAAAAGTTAGATAAGATAGACCTCTGTGGGGGGAAAAAAAAGTAAATGGAGACAGAAAAACAAATCCAATGCAACCAAGATTAGCCCTATGTTTACAGGTAATTGGAAAAATGTAAAACTCTTATAAAGGTAAAATTTGAAATGTGATGTATATTTGATTGTCATCACAATCTTGTGATGCAAATTCTATTATCTGTAATTTAATGTTTTGTAAACTGAAACTGGAGGATATTGTGACTTGTCTAGAATCACACACCCAGTAAGCATTTCAGATGGCATTTGAACTTACAACTTCCCAATTGCACATTTAGCATACTCCTCCACTGTGCCAGTTAAGTGCCTTTTAACAATAGACCAATTATGCTTCCTTTCTATATACTGTGTTGTCAGAATCATTTCTTTTATTGCATGTAAGTCAATATTCCTCTGTTATTCCACTGAGTCTGTCTGTCTGTGTGTCTGTCTGTCTGTCTGTCATTGGCACAGTAGGATTACAGACTCAGAAAATGCTCCAACTTAAAGCCTCCAATGGTCAAGACCTTTTAAATTTTCCCTGTTAGCCAATGTCCAAAACAGACAGGATGTGTTTGAAGATTTTGAGAAAACAGATTTCTGATTAGGAGTCATAAAATTTGAATTCAAATACAAACTGGTATTATAACCACGGGCCACTTATTTAACTTCAGTATTCTACTCTCTATAAGTATATTATGAATAGCTTTAAAATTTACAGCAAGGAATCTTATGAATCTCAAACAAGGCAATGTTGGTTAAAGTTAGCTGCATTCTAGGCAGTGCTATCTGGTTGATGACTCCATTCCTGAATTTTTACAAATGAAAAATCCCCTCCCTGGTCATCACTTCTCCATAAGCATTGACTCCTTCTATTATAAATTAAGCTTTTTGAAATCAAAGACTGTCTTTATTTTTATTTGTTGTACATTTTTTAATTTTTTAAAATTTGTATCCTCAATGTTTACGATATTGGTGGGGGAAGGGGAGAAGAAATCAGCTCTTTTTGATTACTTTTTTTTTTTTTAGTTTGATTATAGGAAATCTTCTTTAGGAAGTTGTAGCCCTAAACTAAGCTAGACAGACAAAGATAGTCTCTTAAGTGTAGATTTAGCCAATGCATTAGAAGACTTCATCCTTTGGTAGCAGATAACTTAGAAGAATAAAATAATCATAAGAGTATAAGATTTTCCAAAAGGCTAGCATTCCACCTTTCCAGCAGAAAGAGGAGTTTGACCAAAACTAAAGTTTGACCAGAAAGCAGGACTGACCAGAGGCCAAGTTCCCCTTTCTGATAGTTGGAGAAATATTAGCCAGAAGTTAAGTTAAAACCTTGTTTCTTATTTTTAAGCTAGAGTCTATGTTGAGTCATGGACTCAATAAATAAGGAAAATTGGGAGTGATTGCTAACCACTGACCACAAGTTCCTCGCTCCCAGTTTTTGGTTACAAAAGGCGCCACCTGGAGGAAAGGATGTCTGGCATAGGATTAAGAAGGTCTGGGAGAAACTAACCAGTCAGGTGACCTGCCTTGTCCCAATTGAATTATGTTCAAAACAAGTTTCTTTTTTATTTTTATTTTTGTTATAAAAAATCATATTTTTAAAACACTCTTTGTCTCTGTCCCCTGTGAAGAGTCAAGTGACCTGATTTGATAAGCAAATGCTATCTTTTCAAGTTAAATCACAGATGTCTCAGTAACTTTGTACTAGGTTTCCTTTTTTATTTTAGATGGTCAATTTTAACACATTGTTTCACAATCCTTCCCTCAAAATGATCTTCCAAAAGCACAGATTTGACTATGGCACTCTCCTACTAAATAAACTCTAGTAGTGGATCCCTGTCACTTCCAGGATCAAATGGAACATCCTCTCTTTTGTTTTCAAAACTCTTCCTAGTATGTTTCCCCACTTGTCCATTCTTCTTCTGCACAAACTAACCTCTTTCTGTGCCCAACCCACACCGCACACATGAATCCTTAGATCTGGTTAAGTTGGCCTCCTTTCAGGGAACATCATCTCCTGACTCCAAAAATTTCCACTTCCTGCCCCAGTGCTTGAAATCCTTCCATTTTCATGTACATCTACTGGCTCCTCTAGCAATCTTCAAGTCATAGCCAAAATCTCACCTTCAGAAAGAATCCTTCCCCAATCTTTCTAAAATCTAGTGTCTTCTCAACTATAGGTTATTTAATTCTATGTTCTTATACAGCTGTGTTTGCATAGTTGTTTTCATGCTATCTTCCCCTTCAGACTGTGAACCCCTTGAAAATGAGGGTTTGGGGTTTTTTTTACCTTTATTCTTGTATCACGAGTGCTTGGCACAGAGTCTGCCATGTAGTTGGTGCTTAATATATATTTATTGACTGACTACATTGTCATTCATTCATTCATTCACATTATTCTTTGTTTTGCCTTTTCTTGGAAATATAATTGAATGAATATGGGGCTGTTTCAGAGTCAGGAATACCTGCTTTCAAATCCTTAATTTGTTACTTCACTTCTGAGTATGTTAGTTACCACTCTAAAAGATTGTAAATTTCAAATAGCAATCAATAAGCAAGTTTCAGAGAAGGTTATCACTCTGTATTAGCAAAGGGAATTTTCTTGCCAGGATTAAGTAACCTGCATCAGTGATGTTTTCTTGAACATCAACAGATACAGGGATTCCATGATCCTCTTTGGAAACCAATTAGTATTTTTTTTTATTCTAGCTTTATATACATTTTTTCTTTTTATGCAACCAAAATTTATCTGGGGTTGAGGTAATTTCTCTTGTTTGGTCTTCTGAAAACATAAAAACACATTTTCATAGAGTGAATTATTGAAAAGTAAGGTCAACATGACCAGAACTGCATTAATTGATCAATATTACTAGATTAGGTTGCATCTTAGCTAATTTGGTTAACAGAATAATTCAGGGAAAAAATAAACAACAAAGATTTGTCTTTAAGAGAAACACATGTATTTAGGAAGTTTCCATGTTTGTGAGGTTGAACTGGATGATTATTCTAGGTACCTGTTGATTATGGTGACATGTATATGATGTGGGATTATTAGTTTAACCAAAAGTTGCAAAATAGTTCTAGAAAACATCCTGCTACCTACCTGCATAGATAAACTCCCTGAATGGTCACCCAAGAGGCCTGTAACTAATTTAATAGCCCTACAAAAAGATAACCTGGGGTAGAGTGGTAAGGTGTAAACTTGATATCCCTAGTCTAAGAAGAATTCAGAGTAATATCTTCCAGATGGTAAGAGGATGTCTTAAAAACTGAAAAAAAGGAAACTGTGGAAAGAAAGAATTTTTGCCTTGTGTTGTTCAAATAGGACCTTAAATGTCACTGGGCAGAAGAGAAGGGATAATATCTCTAATAAAAGCTTAGAGTCTTTGGGGAGAACAAGGGAAGTGGTTTGACCAGAGGTTTGACAATATATTCAAGGACATGAAGTATACCTAAGAATGCTACTTCAGGACATCATCATTCTTATCATTATACCCATCTAAGAGTCTGAGAAATCTAAAATATGCCAAATTTTAATTTTTAAAGTAGTTATTAATCTCACGAAAATATACATTTAAATCTCTACCATTATTAGTGAATTTAAAATCTGAATCAATTTCTTTTCATCACAATGTAACATTTCTGGTTATGGCATGTTTCATCCATTACCAGAGTCAAAGATTACCTATGACTCATTTGGATATTCATAGTAAATATTATCCTTAAGTAGTTCCAAAATTCTACATGTATTTAATGAAATTTAAGATCTCTAAGCCACAGCAATCCATCCCACCCCACCCCCACCATAAAAAAAAAAGTGTGTTTGTTTTTGGAGGGAAAATTTATGTAGGATGTGTTTATTATTTCCCCCCATGAAGTGTATGCAGCATGGTGGAAAGAATTGTGGCATCAAATAACACCTTTAATTGTTAACTTGTGTAGTATTTGGCCAATCACTAAGCCTCCTGGGACTTATTTTCTAGGTGTATATCCTTGGACAGGTCACTTCATCTATAGGCTTTTGTTTCTTTGTGCATTGCCAAGAAAGTTGCTGTTTTTTTTTCCCCTTAAATAATAAGCAGAAAATTAATAATAACAATTTTCAAGTAAAGGAAGCATTGTGTATTAAGATGATGAATGACTATTCTTTGTCTATGTTGAAGACAGAAGAAAAGGAAAAGAATATTAAATATTTAAGTGATTTAGGTTAAAAATTTGAAAGCCCTCCTTGACCTCATAGGCAGTTGAACTGAAGTAGTGAAAAATTTGAGGGTGAGAGGAGGATTGTTTCTTTGTCTAAACAATGAGGAAATTGGTTCAGCTCTAAATCTATATTCATTAATAACATTTGAATTTAACATACCTTAAAATTTGAATCTGTTTCTTCAAATGAATAATCTGTGATTGGTTCAATTCTGATATTTGTATATTTTGAACATAATATGTCCCATAATATATTGCTGATATAGGATAAGAATATTTTCCAAAACACAGGTAACAACATATTTTCAGATGGAAGATTTCATTTTGCAATGCCAAGAAAATGTTAACAGCAATCAGTTACTTGAAGAATTAAATTTTCATAAGGAAATTGTTTAATGTAAATTATCTCACAGAACCAGTTGATACAGCCTCACTTTTTCCATCTAGTCACAGAAACCAAGACTATTGCTTGTGTTTGTGGACTGTGAAATACTTGTTTTGAATACCTTTGCTTTCCCATGCAAATTATCCACTGAATAACAGTTTCACTGTTTAGTATTTACTGTGGCTTTGGAGATCTAGGCTCCTGTGTGCTACCAAATAATCTGTGAAAGAACCATCTATTGTCTACCAGTCAGCATGTCTGCTATGTTCAGATGAGATAATAGTTGCCTGAAATATGTCTTTTATTCACCATTGTGCTTTTCATTTGTTTGTTTTCAAAGGTCAGTTGCTTCTCTAAGTATCACAAATTTTTAAAAATATATGCAAATTTTTCTACTGTAGCTGTTGTTTAGACAAATTGCTCTTAGAGCAGAACAATAGCATTTAAATAGTTGCAAACAGTGAAAAAAAGGGTAAGTCCACAAAACTTTTATGACCCTCCTATTCCTGGAGATTCATGAATAGCAAAATGAAAATAATCAACATTATTTTATTCTAATCACCCAACAAAAAAAAAGAGTACTTTTGGGGAAAATTTTAAAACCCCTTCAAATTGATTCAGACATTTATATAGAATGTTTTAGCTTGCTGATCAGAAGACTGAAAGATTTTTTTTTAAATAACAAACTTAAAATAATAATAACAGTAGTAGTAATAATAAAGAATTTCAAAGAAAGGAGGTGTTAGTGTATTGAGATGGAAAATGGCCTTTCTCTGTCTCCATTGAGTTCAAAAGGAAAGGAAAAAAAAACTTTAATTTACAATATATAAGGGATTTAGGTTGGAGATGTGGCAGTCCTCTTTGACCTCTTGGGCTGTTAAGTTGGAAGCAGTTAACAGAAGGATGGAGGAAGGGAGGTATTGTTGAATATCCTCCTTTTGAAGATCTTTTAAAATATGATAGAATCTCAACTGTGTGACATGTCAGAAATTTCTTCCTTCCTGAGGGCAGAGACTTGAACTAAAAGGTCAATTTCTTTCCTACCCTTTGACTAATATTATATAGCCCACTCAAAAAAGAAAAAAAAGAAGCTTTATACCATTCTTACAGTCTACACAAAGGAATAGAAAGCTACCAGTGCATTGAGTCTTTACTAAAAGCCTTTTATATACTTCCTAAACCCATTAAAAGTTCTTGGGATCCACAGGAAGAAATATAAAAATAAGGAAGCACTTAATTCTTTTACAAGAACTTTACCAGATAACATTTCCCCTGAACACCCCCCCGCCCCCATTACCTCCTGACTAATATTGTCTTTCCAAAAAATAAATCCCATGGATGATGATGATGATGATATTTGTAAAAATGCATCTATGTACACGTGTCTCCAATGGAATGTAATTTCCTTGAGGGAAGGGGATACGATTTTTGGTTAGTTGTTTCTCTAGACTTATTTTTTTTTCCCCAGTTCCAGACTTGGGCCTGGCATACAGCATCCACTTAAGAGTCAACTGATGTATAAAGAAATCAACAAATGTTTTACAAGTAAAATTTAGAATGTTAATCCTCTGCCACAAGGTTTCCAAATACAACCATAAATGTGTATATTTGCATGTTAAATCTGCTGTAGAATACTTTGGAACCCTGAGAACTTTGAATGAAAACATTGAAAGAAGAGGTAAGCAATAAAATTAGAACTTTGATCAAAAACTCATAAGGAGAAGATGTTCCTTAGAACGAAGTGAGATAGACCTCCAAAGAATTCAAAGACAGAAAGAATTTAAGATTAATTAATTAATTAATTTAATCTTCTTGAGGACAAAAACACTTTCATTTTTCTCTTTGTGAGTCCAGCATCTAATATACTGCCTGGAATACAGTAAATCCCTAATAAATGTCTATTATTAAATTGAATCAAATTATTTTAAAAGTATTTGTGTTAATATGCTATTCTCAATTAGCATTAGCATTTGATCAACATGTATTTGATGATAGTTTCATTCAAAATAATATTATTGCAATTTATTTAGTGAAAAGGAAGTACTTATTCGCCTTAAGAAAATTTTATAGTTGGAAACAATATTGAATGCGAAAGCTCATCGAATCATTTATAGTATCAATCTTTTCCTTTACTAATAAAAGTAATTTCAGTTTATCATGTGTTTCTTTAGATTAGAGGGGTTTTGGTTTTTTGTTTGTTGTTTTTTTGCTATGATGGTGAAAAAATTACTAAAGTTGACCTGATCTCACAGCTATCATAATTATTTGTTACATCAAGGTATGCACCATATGTGTGTTGGTTCTGAATCCATACCCAGCAAGACCCAGGCTGGCATGAATATCTTGAACTATAGATACTATAATAGCTATCTAAGGGGAAAAGATGAAAGACTTAAAAACTGTAATTTTTGCCTTCCTCTCTGACCAGATCTTCATTTTGCTCCACATAACAATGTATTATGCTTATCCAGGTACAAGATTGTGAAGAGTTGTTTGTAAGTGTAAAGTGCAATAGAAATATAAAATATTATTATTTTGTAAAGTTTTTCCTACATACCAGCAAACAAGCCATCACAAATTTCAAGCACCAGTGATCACAGTTTTTGTAACCTGGAAATCTGAAGAATGACTATTGAACACTAATTCTAATAGTTAGTGAATTTTATCTTTTACCTATATTATCATATACTTGCTGCAGAAAAAAAAAAAACTTATTACCTATGTAACACATGACCCTGGTCCTAGCAAATCTTATTTAATATAAATCAGTTTCAATATAGAGGGCTTCAATTTAAGTATCCTCACTTTTTAGTTCATATTTTTCTCACCCAGAGTTTAATCTTGGAAAATATCTAAATGTGGTTCATACCTAGACTCAGGTCTAGGTATCCAAATTCTAATGGTAACAGAGACAATAGATTCTAGATAAGCTCTTGAGGTAATAATATAAGCTATGGGACAACCTTAATTTTGTCCCAAGAAAAAGCAGAAATCATAAATGACTTACTGGATTATTTAAATGTAAATTTTACTTATATCTATATCTATGTATCTATCCATTTATATTTATTTATGTTTGTTTATGTTTGTGTGTATGTATAAAGAGATATAGATATACACATATACACACATATCTATATGTATTTATAAGTAGATAAATATATGGATAGATCTAGATCTAGATATAGACATTTTTTGAAACAAAACCAAACAATGAAGCATTCCAACCTTCTAGAGAGTGCCTCATACCAAGAAGGGACCCTCAGAAGGCTTGGACTCAACTGAAAGGGAAGTACACTTTGCTTCTCCCATCCATTAAACCTTGTGTTTTCTGATCAACTTCTAGTCATAGTAGAGAGGTGTATTTTAGCTTCTGGTGTTTCTTTTTGTCCCTTATATTCCAGCTACAAGAGACATATGGTGCATCAGCTTATTCTTCTATAAGACATGATTCTCAGGAAAATCTTTATAGATAAAGTTAGTTCTTGTTGCAGGTGTGACTTGAAAGCCAGTCAATGTCAGGACAATATGCACCATTAACAAGTCAGTGAACAATTAACAAAAGAGGAAGCTAACTTTGCTCTAACACAACAAGGAAATATACCAAGGACACAGTGGCATGTAGCTTTTCTAAATGAAGCCACCTTCTTTTCCATCTGGAAATGCATTCAATCAGTCAGTCATCATATGGCCTTGGACAGCCATGGAGATTGAGATGCTTAGACTATAGGATTTTTGGATCTTTGCTGCTCCCAGACCAGGGAGATGTATGATGGAATCTTGAGCTAATCATGCTACATGCTAAAAGTAAGCTATGTCTGAATCAAAGAAGCTAAATCTGAATACTGCTGGCCCGACCATAGTTCACAAATTTTCAAGTTTAGTATTAATTTTTAGGCAACCTCCAAATATTTCTCCATTCTGTATGTAGAAGAATGGATTGTGTAGTCAAGTTTTCAAGGTGCTCCCCATCTTTGTATACAAGCTAGGTTCTTGGAGTCTCAAATTTTGAATGACTCTAAGGTAACCCCCAAGATTAGAACTGTCTAATAAATCTCCCTATCTACAAAATTGGATTCTTGGTCATAATGCCTAGGAAATTCTCTCAAATTTAATATCCAATAGTTCAGGGACAGCACTGTATAAGAATGGATCAAATGAATCAGCATAACTTTCTCTGTCCTGTATCCCTCCAAAATCACCAACAAAAATGGCTGGGGAATGAGATATAGAACTTTCCCCCACACTTACTTTAATTCAAAGATTCCACAACAGGAAAAATTAAAAAAAAAAAAGGAACATTGACTTCTAGGTGGTTTCCTTTTGCATGCCAGTTTAAAAAGTGATTCCTAAGAATAACAAATTAATCAGTTCATCTTGGAAGTAACTGCCAGTTATGGCAATATTTTAAGCTATGTTGTACTATTCTGTAAACTCAATTACACACAACATGAGGAACTACTTGACCTTAAGACCCTATCTTAAAATAAAAGATACCCATCAATGTTCAAATAGTGTTAATTGATCAAATTTGTCAGCCTCCAATACCTATTTTTTTCTAATGTCTCTATACCTAGCAGAGTTCTAATGTCATGACATGTAGTGAACAAATAGAAAAACCTGTGTCACCACTCCAAAATCTTAATGGATAACCATAATATCTCAAATTTGAGGACAAATCTACTACTTAATTCAACCTGCAATGTGAAATTAGGAGTTCAGTGTTCACGTTCAGAATGCTGAAAGCATGGAGTAGATAAGAGTAACTAGATGGGAACAGGCCACATTAAAAAAAAATTTGTTAAAAAAATTTGGGAGGTCAGAAAAGAAGACAGGACTATGTGAGATGAAAGAGTTCAGAGTCTGAATCTAAGGTCAGGAAAGGTCTTTATTTTTTCTCATGAGAAAGGACTCTGCCCCTGTTGTCCATATGGCAGCAGGGAGAAAGCAATGGGTAGAAGCCAGCCCATGGTTATATAATCTTCTAATGCAGAAACCCAACCCCCCCAACTGGCCTTCACTCTAATTGGGAGAGGGGCTGACCCACAACCTAAGTGCGGGAATCTGTCTGAGACAAAGGACCTGGTAACATGTGGGTGTCCAATGAAAGCAGTCTTAACCTTATTTGGCATATCTTGTGCTAAGCTGGCTCTGGGGGAGGGTCCCTAGATTGCTTGAAGGTCAGGTGACCTAAACCTAGGCCTAGTGAATACTGAAGCCATTCTAGATTTGATTTTTCAGAATGGGGAAACTTCACTATAAATTATCCTTCACAGGATGAAAAAATGGAACGAGAGTAAATGCAAAAATTAGAAAGCTTGAGCAAATAAATTTTAAAAAAAGAAGTATTGTTTGGCATTTGTTATGTGCCTCGTGTAGTTTCCTGCAGATTGTTAGTAGAATTAAATCCCTAACCCATGCTACATCTTGAAATTTAAAGGACTTGTTTGTAGAGATTCAGAAAAATGATGTTTAGGACTAAAATCAGATTCTCCTAATTTCCACACATTTTTGTTTCTATATACCATGCTAAGTAAAAATATTGCCATCTTTAACTCAAGTTTTCATCTCTTCAAACTTTTATTCTGGAGCCCTATATGGAGTAGCTCAGTGAGAGGCTGAATATATGTCAAGGATCGCCTATCATCTAAAAACAACTGGAGATTCACAAAATAAATTTTGAAAATTTCAAATAAAAAGGGGGAAACACATGAAATCTCCAAAGGAATTTGCCATAAAGAGGTCATAGCTAGGATAGAGAAGAAGAAAAGACAGTTCATATAAGGAAATGAACAAACTTACACTAATGGATAATAGAAAGTCTGAAATAAACTTTTGAAGGAGAAAATAAGTCAAAAAACAGATACAACTAGATCCCTTTCCTGCATAAAAGGAAATGGAATGCCCAAAAGAGATTTCAGAATAGTTAGAAGATCTAATAAAAAAGACTAAAGGAAGAGATTAAGAATAAGATTTGAAATTAGAATTAGAAATTCATAAGGAAAATGTGTGCATTAGGACAATAGGATCTGGATATTTCTCCAAAGATGCCAGACAGAAAGAAGTGTTTCATTTATACACATAAACACATATACAAATACACACATGTGTGTGCACATGTACACACATACACATGCACATACACCAACAATCATGGCAACATTTTGTGTGTGTGTGTCAGCAGAGACTTAAAAATAAAATATTGTAGAGACCCATTGTAGGACTGGCTTAATGATTCTTCTGCAGGAACATAACAGAATATTATCCTTAATCAGTAAATAAATATTTGTTATGCATCTACTATATAACAAAAGAAAAAATAATGAATGCTGAAGATACAAAGAAATGCATGGCAGCTTCTGCTTTTGAGGAACTCAGAGTCTAATGGAAGAGACAACATGCAAACAACTGTATGCCAACAAATTATGTATAGAATAAATGGGAAAAAAATCAACTGAGGGAAGGCAATTAGAATCAAGAGGACTGAGAAATGATGTCTTGTATGAAATGGGATTTTATTTAGCACTAAAAGGAAGCTATGGAAGCAACAAGGATGCAGAACATTCAAAACAGATGAGGCATGGGGGAAAGCCAGTGGGTATGTCTGCAGTTGGTAGATGGAGTGTCTTGTATAAGGAAAACATGTGAGTGGGGGGGGAAAGAAGGGGTTTCCAGCAATGTGAGGTTGGTGTGATATTAGGAAAACTGTAAATTTAACCACATTAATAAAATGAACAATAGTTCAAAGAACACACCAACATTTATAGAACCTTTTCACAAAATATGGTGTCCATTTCTGTTAAAAAAAAATGCCCTAGAAAATATGAGGGAAATGGTACTCTCTTTTAAAATGACCAATAGGATAGCTCTAAAATAAAAATCTGTAATTATATGTAATGGAGATAAATAGAATCTTTTCAAATAAAATTATAGGTTACAAAAGAATATTGTTACACTCCTATTAAGCGTAGCACTAGAAATGTCAACTACAGGAAAAGGAGAAGAAAAAGAAATTGAGGGAATAACAACAGACAAAAAAAAGCATAATTATTTATATATATATATATATATATATATATATATATATATTTTGTGGATGCTATAATGGAACTCAAAGAAGTCTAAACATTCAACTAGAAAAGTAATGGAAATAATTACTTCAGCAAACTTTCAGGTTATAAAATAAAGCCACCCAGGTCATCAGCATTTCTCTTTAATGCCAATAAAGTCTATTGGGAAGATGTAGAAAGAGAAATTCCATTAAAAATAACTACAGTATATATAAAACACTTTGGAGTTTAACTGCCAAGATATCCATTGGAACTCTATAAATATAACTATAAATACACAGAAATACAAATCTAAACATCTGAAAATATTAATTGCTAATATGTAGAATAAGTGTATTAAAGCTGTTAATATTACCTAAATTAATTAAGCTATTCTATGGCATACCAATAAAACTTTAAAGACTTACTTTATAAAACAAGAAAAATTATAACAAAACTCATATGAAGGCAGAAAAGGCCAAGAACTCATAGGAGAAAATGAAAAGTTGGAAGAAAGGGACCCTCTCAGTACTATATTTCCAACTACAGTATAAAGTAATTATTCTTAAGACAATTTAACAGAGAGCTTGCCCAGTAGAAAGAATTAAGAATAAAGAACCAAATATGCCTAGTACTCTAGTATTCTATAAATAAGAGATCCTATCTACTTGGATAAATGCTTAATATATGACATAAATTGTTGGGAAAACTGAACAACAGAATGGGAAAAGCATATTTAGAACAACATATTACCTCATACCTTATACCAAGAAAAGTTTTTGTTATGAGTTCTTAATGAGAATGGGTATGTGAACTTCATGTAAAAGGTCACATAATAAAGCAATTAGATAGACATGGTCAAAATTACATATAAGAATTATGAAAAAAAAACAATGAAACAAAAGATAGATTTAGAAAAAAAGAAAATAGATAATTTAGAATATTTTTTAAATTCCACAATTTCAATAAATTTAAGATTAAAGGGAAAATTATTTACAGCAAGTTTGTTTGATAAATATCTTGTTTCCCAAAGATTAGGTATTTACAGAGATATAAATTAAAACATTTCTAAGGTTCCATATCATATTCATTAGATTGTGAAAATGACAAAAAAAAAAAAGGAAAATTCTAATTATTGGAATTCCTTTAAGAAAATATATACATTGGTACACTAAGGACTTGTAAATGGACACTATCATTTTAGAAAACAATTAGGATTTAAGCACAGAAATTACCAAGAAGTGTATCACAGTTGGCTTAGCTATGCCATGGCTTGGTTTATAGCCCTACAACCAAAGATTAAAAATAATAAATAAATACAGATTGGACATGCTGCTGCAATAATAAACATACTCTTAAATCCTCTCAGCTTGTTATTATTATGTAAATGTTTGTTTCAAATGTATCAAAAGAAACCTGACTCCTCATTCTCATATACTATGAACTTGCTGCTCACATATCCCTAGTACAAAGACAAATCACCAGTCTTTAAAGGAGACCCAACAGCAAATTAAAAGAACTCTGAGGTACCCCCTCACACCTATGAGATTGGCTAATATGGCAGAAAAGGAAAATGACAAATGTTGAAGGCATGTGGGAAAACCAGGATATGAAAAAAAATGGTTGATGCAGTCGTGAACTGACCCAACCATTCTGGAGAATAATTTTGAACTATGTCCAAAGGGCTATAAAACTACATATACCCTTTT
Source organism: Pseudochirops cupreus (assembly GCA_028627135.1). Taxonomy (NCBI): domain Eukaryota; kingdom Metazoa; phylum Chordata; class Mammalia; order Diprotodontia; family Pseudocheiridae; genus Pseudochirops; species Pseudochirops cupreus. The sequence goes on from CM053580.1 coordinate 107,878,629, forward strand.
GACCCAGCAATACCACTAATAGATCTTTATACCAAAGAAATAAAAAAAACCACACACACACACACACAAAAAGTAAAAGAACTTACATGTAAAAAAAATACTAATAGCAGGTTTTTTGTGGTGGCAAAAAAAAAAACAAAACAGAAATTGAGGTGATGTCAATTAATTGGAGAATGGCTGAACAAGTTGTGGTATATAATTATGATGAAATACTATTGTGCTGCAAGAAATGATGAGCAAAATACTTTCAGAAAAACCTGGGAAAACTTACATGAACTGATGCAAAATGAATTGAACAGAATCAGGAGAACATTATACTATGGTAATAGCAATATTGTGCAATATCGTATGATAATCAACTTAGCTACTATGACCAGACAATTATGAAGGACCTGTGAAGAACAATTCTATCTACCTGCAGATGGAGTCTAAATGAAGATCCAAGTCTGCTTTTAAACTTCATTTCTCTTGTGTTTTGGTCTGTTTTCTTCCATAACACAAATGACATGGAAATGCATTTTGCACATATATGAATGACATGTATAACCTTTATCAAACTGCTTGCTTGCTCAATGATCAGGGAAGTTGGGATGCTGGGAGAGAATTTCGGATAAAAATTGTTAAAAAAAAATGTTAAAAATTCATTTTACCCACAACTGGAAAAAATAAAATATTAAAAAGAAAAATATGAACGATTGTTTTATGTAAATAGTAGCAGATTTTTAGGAGTGGTAAAGCAAAGTATAAACTAAAGGGACGCATCAATTGAGTAATGGCTAAATAAGTTGTGAAAGATGAATGTGATGGAGTAATATTGTGGTGTGAAAAATGAAATAGATTTTTTTAAAGCATGAAATTATATTAACTGATGCAGAATTAAATAAGCAGAACCATAAAATATGTGCTATAACATCAATAGTATAAATTTAATTTTGAGAACTTATATAAATAATGAAGAATTAAATGACGACCAGAACAATGTATACAATAACAACACCGTAAAAACAAATAAATAAACAAAAATCTCTAAAAATCTGTAACAATTATGATAAATACAAGAGCTACCCATTTTTTCCCCAAGAATGAAGAATGAAACACACCATCTGCCACCTGGCAGAAAGATGATAGGGTTAGTGCGCAAAAGGAAATGAGGACTTTTGTGGACACAATGATTCAATTTGTTTTGCTCTGGTTATGCATATTTGTTTAAGGGAATTTGTTTTTTTTTCTTTTCTCTATTTTTTTCCCTAAACGGAGCTGAAGTGGCAACAAATATTCATTGATTTCTGTTAATTAATAGAAACAATTAAAGCAGAGAGTTTAGGGGATACTGTAGGTGTAGTGTATTAGATGAAATTTGTAATACATTTACTATTTTATTGTTTGTAGTCAATTAATTGTTTTCTTTCATTTTTATTATTTGTTTTACTTCATTAAATGAGACTTCACATGGAGTACAGGTAATCTGAAAATGGTTGAAATATATATTTTAAAAATCAATAGACATTTTAAAAGAGAAATAATGATTCATTTTTAAGATTTCAAATGATAGTGTAAAACAAGATAACTAAAGATAAAAATGAAAAAAGTTACAATTTTGAAGGAAAGACTTGGCAAGAGAATGAGTAACTAGTATGAGATATAAAACCTTACTCCAATAATACACTTTTGAAAATTAGAATGGGACAAACCAAGAGAATAAAAGAAAGTTTAAAACAAGGTCAACATATAAGAAAAATAGAGAAAAAAATGTACCTTATATCAAAACAATTTAGCTTAAATAGATATCAAGAAGAGATAAAGATCACTTAAGTATCTGAACATCTGAACCTAGGGACAGCTAGGTAGTGCAGTGAATAGTGTCAGGCCAAGAGTCAGAAAGGACAATCTTTGTGAGTTCAAATTTGGCTTCAGACACTCACTAGTTATGTGATCCTGGGCAAATCACTTAACCCTGTTTGCCTCAGTTCCTCATCTGTAAAATGAGCTGGAGAGAGAAATGGAAAACCATGATAATATCTTTGCTAAGAAAACTCCAAATGAGGTCAGAAAGAGTCAGTCACAATTAAAATCAATGAACGGTAAATCTGAAATTAATGACCAAAAAGAAGAGCCTCATTCTATGGGCAGAGGTCAAAATGAAAACAGATTCACAAATCATCTCATAATACAAAACTTCAAAATTAAAACTTAGAGAAACCTTGTAACTGAAATTCAGATTTTTCAAATGAAAACAAAAATACTACAAGTAGCCCAATAGAATGAGTTGAAGTAGAATAGTGATTATTTGAAAAATTAGCATCAAGTCTTGAAGAAGATTGCAATCTCTCATGATTATGCAATGGGAAAATCAGGTTCATGATCAATCTATGCAAGGATTTCTGTCTGAATTCTCAATAATGTTGCCACATGTAGTATAGCTGTCTCCAAAATTTTTAAAATGAGAATCACAGAGCTAGATAATGAGATAGGAACAATCTGTGACATATAACCAATTAATAAATTAGAAGAAAAAAATTTCAAAACAATTGGAGTAAAACATATAATCAAAGATTTAGATAGACTGGTGACATAATAAAAGGTGAAAAATAGATAACCAGAATACTCCACTGATGCCCTGGCTATGTCAGTAAAAAGAAAAAGCCTCTAGGAGGTTATGTATCTCTGCTGAGTAAAACTTATGGGAGGCACAAATGATGGACAGGCATAGATGAGTTTCAGCCTCCTGGATTGGAAATAACTCGAAAGTCACTAACACCACAAATTCATTTGAGTACTGAGTAATTAATGTTACCCTCAATAGGATTAAAAAGGAACACAAAAAAATAAAGCAACCTGTCTAGATTGCCTCTGTTTTTCTATACTTTTCATGCAAGGCAAAGAGATTTTTAAACCACTTGTTAAAGTATAAATTATGTTATGTACTTCACCATGAGGTAAAAGAAAGGAAGGAAAGGAGAGAGAGACAGAGAGAGGTAGAGATAGAGACACACAGAGAGAGACAGAGAGACACAGAGAGAAAGAGTGAGAGAGAGAGAGAAAGGGACAAAGATACAGAAAGAGACAGAGTCATAGAGAAAGAGAGGGAGGAGGGTGGGAGAGAGAATGGGAATGCAAGAGGAGAGAGAAAGAAAGACAGAGAGATAGGGAGAATCAACTCTGTTTATGCGTCATTTACTTTTACATAAGAAAAGAGTAGACAACATTTCCTTCTCTGGTATATTATAAAAATCAGGCTTCTACTTTTCTCTGTAGCAATGACCTTTGTATTTGGAAAGGTAGACATTTTAAAAAGCAAATGATCTTTTTAAACTGAATCTGACTAACCTTAGTGCCTGTTAAAAAAAAAAGGTATTAACTTGAATATCCCTTTGATCACAGTGTAAGACAGTCAAAATAAGGGACTCTTCCACGCATGTGTGAAAAATAATTCATATGCTATTTCCTATTTAAGATCTTTGAGAATGAGACATCAAAATGAAAATGTTAATTCACTGGAGACCACAGAAGATAATGATGTACAGTACAAAGTAACTTATATTTCTTAATAGTAATTTGATTGACTTTCAATGCATGCCATTCCTTTCTATGACTTAGTAGGCTATGAAAAGGTAATTCAAAAGTCCCCATAGGAAAGTGTATTCTCTTTCACAAAATACCTCAAATATTATAAGCCTGATCTTTCTACTTCATGATCAATATTCTAATGATAACTGAATGGCACTTAATTAATATTGTCCCATAACAATGAATTTAATGAGAAGAGGAAAGGGTTTGAAAGGAGTACAGTTCTTTTTCTCTATTAAAATTATAATATGAAATGCTACAATGAAAGGGGCAGAAAGATATATTCCCCTATGCATTAGTCTTAGGTTACCCATGCATTAGTCTTAGAAATTACAAACACAATAAGCCATTCTTGAGCTATTATTTAATTTTCATTAGACAAATTAATTCACTTTGAATTGCCTCAAAATTTAAAAGGATATTTGCAGCAATTATAGGTGATAATTATAATGAATTTTTTCACAAATAGGAAAGTATAGAAATGAAATATTATTTTTTAATTTGAATGAAATATAATGTAGTTATTACTTTAACTTCTTTTTTATAAGCTCTCAATTACTAGGTATCGAGATTTAAGTATCATGTTCAAATGTTTAATCCCAACTTTCCTCTTCTCACCAGGTTCCAAAGAGAATGGAGGGATCTTTTCAATTCCCTATCTTTACTTCAGTATGGACTTATTTCTCTTCTTATTTTGCCACTTTGACTTCATTTTGACCCTATTCTGCTATGTGGCCAGGTGGATGGAGTGTTCAGTCCATCATAAGGAAGCTTCATCTTCCTGAGTTCAAATCTGTCCTCATATACCTGTGTGAAGTTGGGAAGTCACTTAACCCTGCTTTATTCAGTTTCCTATTCTATAAAATGATCTGGAGAAGAAAATCTCAAACCATTGAAGTATCTTTGCTAAGGAAATGACAAATGGGATTACAAAGAGTCAGATATGATTGAAAACAGCTGAATGACAACAGACCACATTTTTCCTGATTCTGACCTACCCTAAATGTTACTGTTCATCTCAGATTTTGACTGTTTTCTTGTGTCTCACTTCATTCCAAGAATAGTTTTAATTACTATTACTTTCAACATTAAATACCTTCTAGCATAATGGTAAAATCCTTCACAGCACTCATCTAGTTTTTGCTCATCCTCCCTTCCTCTCCTCCATTCTCCAAAATCATTATTTTTCTGTCTCACTTTCAATAACTTTTGCAGCCAGAGGGGAAAAAAAATGGGCCCATTAATCAGTTTGATGAAGCCTCTGTGTTCCTTCAAACACTAGTGTTTTTCAATGAATCACATAAGGTACATAAGATAACAAAAGGAAATCAGTTATACTGAAATACAGTTATCAAAATATTACAAAAAACAAGTTCATGGATCCCGGGTTAAGAAAACACCAATGCCTACCAATATCAGTTATCATAAACCTTTGGAGTTCTATACTCTATAACCATATGGGACCTGTATCTAGTAAGCAATTGTTTCACATATTTAGAAAACTCTAGACTATTAGCTATTTTGCTCTCCTGAAATTAATTTGGAAAAACTTGGAAGAATTATTTTTTCCTTGATGGCACTATAATAATTGGTCTCACTGATTATATCAAAATTCTGTCAAAGGAATTCTCTATATTTCAAATAGCTACTGAGACCAAGGCTGTTTTGCAATTCATAATTGGGGGAGCCTTTGTTGCATTGGTGTTTCATTAAGACATCTGGGATAGCAAAGAAGAATCTATGGAGATACCATCATAATTTTGACTTCTATGGAAAAATTAATTGGCCACAGTTTGGCATATATTCAGAATATGACTCACATAATTTTAGTGTATGTGTATATGCATGCATTAAAAATTGTATGATGCTCAATAGCATATCATTGTTTTCTTAGGAACAATGTTAAACAATGTTAAATGTCCCCCCCCATTGTTAAACAGGAAGTAAACTATATCTACTTGTATATCTTTAATTACATGTATGATATGCTGAATGAACAGTTTACAATACCTACTATTTGCCTCCTTCCTATTTCTTTTGTCCTTTGCATTTTCAAAGTAGATATTATTTTATAACACTGAATTTTCATGATTACTGTCTCAGGTTTTGCATTTAGATTCTTAGTCTTGAGTTGGAAGGGATCAATAATCCACCTAATTATTCCATCTAGATAAGAAGTGAAAATTTAATTCCTTTTAATGATGCTACAGCATAATACTTGAATTTCAGAAGCTTAGAAGAGTAAATAAATCAGACTTTCAATACTGTATTCATGTATCATTAGGAAAAATGAAAGATAAGACCACACAAAAAATATTTTTGATTTTGCTTGCGTTTGATTTTGTAAAATCTTGAATTCATTTTTTTTCTTTATTCTAAAGGAGGAAAAATGGAAATAATGGTTAAAGTTCTAAGCAAGCTTAAGAATGCAAGTAGATAGCTGGTTTTCTACATATGGTTAAAGAGCTATCTTTTAGCTAAAAAGATGAAATCCTTAATAGACACAAAAATAGCTTTTCAGTAAGAAAAGCTTACATATTTCATTTGTGCAATGAATAAATAAACGAAATAAGATACATTCTTCAGGGTTGCATGCTTTATTAACCTTGGAACCCTCCTCTCAAAAAAGGAAATGATTTGTTCATAAGAATGAATAAAATATTTAGTGAAACCTAACTACTTTATTCCAATGTTTTTTTCTTTTTCTTTCAAAGGATGGTGTAGTAGAAAAAGAGCATTACACTTGGAGGCAGAGAAACTTTCTGATATGTGAGCATGGGTAAATCATGGAACCTCATTATCTCTGCTTCCTAAAAGATTAAATTGAGATATTGTAATTTTTTAAAAACTATAAAACACTGTTTATATATTGACTTCTCTTTCATTTCTTATTCTTAATTTGATATAGATTTCATCGTATTGATTGCATCTAGACATGGAATATTGAAGAGCACTTTAGTTGATATTAATAATCCTTCAACTAATCACAAAAGAAAGGCAGATAGGTAGTACAGTGGCCAGGGTACCAGTCTTGAAGTCTGAAAGTCTCATCTTCCTGCTTTCAAATGTGGTCTCAGACATTTATATGACCATAGGTAAGTCACCTAACCTTGTTTGCCTCCATTTCCACATTTGTAAAAAGATTTTGAGAAGGAAATTGACATAAAACCATGAAGAATTTAAGGGAGAAAATGAAATAAAGTATCATAGCACATAAAGTGTGGATGGGTGTGATCTGAACCAAAGGAAGGATTGCATAGATGAATTTACCAATCCATGGAAATATTATAGTCAGATTTAGCATGCTGCATGGCACAACGGGGTGAACAATGCTGGAGTATGAATCAGGACATCTTGGTTGAAATACTAACTTTGTGTTTACTAGGCTTATGGTCATGGAAAAAAAAATCCAATCTCATTCAGCTTTATTTATTCATCTATAAATTTGGGAAAAAATAGTTTTTATACTGACTTCCTTATAGAGTTATTGTAAACTAAATACTTTGAAAATTTTAAAGCACAGCAGAAATGTGAGTTATTACTATTATTACTGTGATAATGATGAAATTTCTATGAATTTTTGAGAAATTGACTTGCATATGACTATCCATTCCAAAAGTCTGGAAGAAAAGATAGCCTTGATTTTAATTTCCAGAGGAAACTAAATCAAATTACTTTATGGTTGTAAAAGTTACTAGAAAAAGTCACAATTACATTTTCAGAATACTAAGCAGTTATTTTTAAGCTATGAAATTTCTTTAGTGCCCCACCCAAGTCCTGACTCATAATTTTTGTCAAATAATTTCCTCCTCTAAGCATAAACTAGATCCCATGTTGGGCAATCACTGGCAAAAGTTGAGAGCTGAGGTTGACATTAATTGGAATCTTTAAAATCATAAGATAGTCCATGAAACCACAGCTTCTGTTTGTTTTTCTGAACTTGGCAATTGTAGATTGTCAGGGGATTCATACAAAATAAGTAGGTCATACTTCTTTAGAGTTTGAAATTAATCGTCTGGGTAACCTTGGATGAGATTTCTTCAGTTCTAGAGCAATATTTATATAATTCTGATTTGATGATAGTGATGATGATAATGATAACAATATTCATTAAAAATTTAGAATATATTTTAATGGATTTTCTCCAAATACTCATATTTTCTAACCCTTTTCTTCTAACACTCATAAATTCTAACTACACAGAAAGAAAAGCTTTCAAAGTAAAGAGTCCTGGCTAAGGAGATTATAATCACATGAGAACATGGGAAAATACATTTCATCCTTGTTGTCTTGTCCGTTACTAAATTAGTATTAAGAATGCCTTCAGAGAGCATTGAAGGATGAGATTATCTTCCAATAATTATCCTCCAAAAATAATTTTATCCACTAGTAGAACTAGTTTATAGAATATCAAATAAAAACGACTAATAACAGGTAAACAACTAGTCCCTTGTTCATTTCTTTCTAAATTTCCTGTGATCAAGATGGTTATTAGACATGATAGCAGCAGTAGCAGCAATATTAGTAGTAATAGTAGTAGTAGTAGTAGTAGTAGTAGCAGTAGTAGAAGTAGTAGTAGTAGTAGCAATCATGACAATTGATTGACTTTTCTTTAGCAATTGAAGGCTAACATTGCCTTTAATTCATAGCAACACTATGGAACGTAAAGCAAGTATTATTATTATCCCCAATTAATCCTTTGAATATGAACTTCTGAGAGGTTGGGATATAGCCTACTGTCACTCAATAAATACATGTGTTAGTTGAGACTTAACCCTGGGTTTGTTTATTTCCAATTCATAGTCCTTTCCATTATGTGATGCTGTCTTTTTAGTGCTTTTAATTGAAAGAATTAAAATTCTTACCAGCTTTTATGATAGATACATAAATACATAGGTATAGACTGATAGACAGATTTTGCCTCATTTGGCCAAAACTATATTTGTATGAGTTAGACTGATTATTTAATACAGTATTTTTTTATGGATAGGAAGTGTGAAGTTCATAATTTCAACTGAGTGTTTTGTACTTGGTCATATAATTAGTTAATGACAAAATGGAAACTCTTCACAAAAAATTGTTTTCAACTTTCTCTAAGAAAACTTTGTAAATATAAGTCTTATGACACTATTTTAACCTAAATGGAATTTATCATCTACATGTACTAATTCCTTTTCCAAATTCAAGTCAATTCCATATAGAATTCTCTATTCTATAGAGTTAATTGGGTTTTTTTTTTTTTGTTTGTTTCATAGTTTTATTTTTGTTAGTGGTCTTCCTAAGATATAGCTTACTACAATGGCAATGACAACAAAAACTTTTTTTTCATGCAAAAATATATTCTGTAACTGAGAGTCTTACAGCATTGCCAGAAGCATTGAGAAGTTAGGTAGCTTGTCCTACATGATATACACAAAAAGCTTCATAGGTGTAGCCTATTATCTCCCTGACCTTAAATTTGATGCTAAATTATACCACTAGTATTGCATCACATCACACCAAATATATTACTTAGTAGTATATCACAACAAGATCATATCAATATTATATATTATCTTATGTTACATATTATTGTGTTTATCATAGTATAGTGTATCAAATCCATATAAAACATATCATAACATATCATTTATAGAAACATGGTAGCAGATAAGAACTAAACTTGGGGTCAGAATAACATGAATTTAAGTCTCATTTCTGACGTGTCCTAATATGTAATTAAAGGCAAATCTTATAACTTCTCCATTGTCCCAGACTATAGATATACTCCACAAAGTTACTTAAAACTTTTGATATAGAGTGATATACATTATTGTTGTCACGTGTAAAATGGAAATATATAGTTTAAATGGTAATACAGAAAAATGACAATGATCAAAGCCAAAATGCATAGTTGTTGTCTTGGAGGGGGTTACCTATAATTGAATTCCTTAGGGATGGGTACTTAAAGCTACACTATTTAATTATTTTACCAATGACTTGGAAAATAGCTCAATTAACATGCTTATCAATTTTTCCTATAACATAAAGCTATAGTAGAGAAAGGACAGAGTCAATCTGTTGTCAAAGGCAGTGATCAAAAATATCTTCTCAGGTCCCAAAGAGAAAAGTAGAGTAACGTGAAATTTAGTAGGAATAAAATAAAGATCTAAAATTGGGTTCAAATAATTAGTTTCACATGTAGAAATAGGCAGACATTGACACTATTTTCTGTGGAAAAGATGAGGTGGAGTTTAGGAAATTGGGAGCTTAATATGAGTGAAAAGAATGATCTAAAATAGTAACAGCCAACCCCCCACCCCACACACAAAACAACAAACTAATGTTATCCAAGGCACATTTGGAAAAGAAGAGTATGCAGAATGAGCAGGGCAATAGTTCTTCTCAATTCAAACTGCTCAGAATATATATAGCTTATTCTATTAAACCTAGGTACCATTTTGGAAAAGATACACACATTTACAAGTGGCAAGAATGCATAGGGTAATAGAGATTGTCATGAAACAGAAATCATAGAAACCGAGAATGTTTAACTTGAAGAACAAAAGGCCTGACATATGATATGATGTCACTATTCATGTATCTAAAAGACTATCATGTGGAAAAAAGTCTAAGAGATTTAATTCTGCTTAGTTATTATAGACATATTTGGAACTCTCTGTGCTAGAGAAAGTCTTGAGATTAATTGTGAACTCTTTTGGCGAAAAGATATTGTAGTACTTTGTCATTTCTTTCTCCAAGTCATTTTACAGATGAAGAAATCGAAGCAAATAGGATTAAGTGACTTGCCCAGGGTCACATAGCTGGTAAGTATCTGAGACAACATTTGAACTCAGGAAGATAATTATTCCTGAATTAAGACCCAGCAATTTATACACTGTACCATCTAACTGCCTTCATCTGATGTCAATTTTTTCCCCTGAAAGACTATACTCAGTTTTGTTGAGTATGTAATTCTTGGTTTTAATTCTAGCTCCTTTAACCTCTAGAATCTCATACCAGGCCCTCGAATCCCTTAATGTAGAATTTACTAAATCTTGTGTCATCCTGATTGTGTTTCCACATTACTCAAATTGTTTACTTCTGTCTGTTTGTAATATTTTCTCCTTGACCTGGGAACTCTGGAATTTGGCTAAAGAATTCCTGGAAGTTTGCAATTTGGGATCTTTTTCAGGAGGTGATAGGTGGATTCTTTCAATTTCTATTTTACCCTCTGGTTCCAGAACATCTGCACAGTTTTCCTTGATAATTCCTTGAAAGATGATGTCTAGGCTCTTTTTTTGTTCAAGGCTTTCAGTTAGTCGAATAATTTTTCAATTATCTCTCCTGGATCCATTTTTCAGGTCAGTGATTTTTCCAATGAGGTATTTCACATTGTCTTCTATTTTTCTCATTCTTTTGGTCCTGTTTTATAATATCTTGACTTCTCAAAAAGTCACTAGCTTCTCATTTGCTCCAATCTAGTTTTGAAGGAATTATTTTCCTCAGTGAGCTTTTGGACCCCTTTTTCCACTTTGCCAATTTTGCTTTTCAAGGCATTCTTCTTCTCATTGGCTTTTTGGACCTTTTTTGTCTTTTGGATTAATGTATTTTAAGGTGTTATTTTCTTCAGTAATTTTTGGGTCCCCTTTAGCAAGCTGTTGACTCATTTTTCATGATTTTCTTGTGTCACTCTCATTTTTTCCCCAAATTTTCCCTCTACTTCTCTTACTTGATTTTCAAAATCCTTTGTGAGCTCTTCTATGGCTTGCAACCAATTCAAATCTTTGTTTGAGCCTTTAGTTGTAGGAGCTTTGGCTTTGTTGTCTTCTTCTGGCTGTATGTTTTGATCTTCTTTGTCACCAATGTAAGACGCTGTCGTCTGAGGGTGGTGTTGTTGTTGTTGTTGTTGTCGTTGCTGTTGTTTTAATGCTGTTTGCTTGTGAATGGCTTTACAACCTGTTAAAGACATTATCTTAAAAAGACCAAGGTCTCCCATGACATCCAAGGCCATCTTCAGTTTTCCTCATCTATGGACCCTGATGGCTCCAGGAGAGAAAGTGAGGTGATTGATTTTCATAGTTCTTATTCTCTTAAATTCAATTCACTTCCATATCAGGGCATCACCTCCTTAATGGCATGGTAATCTTCAAAAATGAAACAACAACTCAAAGAATCTATAACATTAAGACCAGAAGGACAGACAATAGGATTTCTATCTGCTTGACAAAGGATTTGAACTTCTTCAGTTATATTATTACATTGGCCATCTATTCTGTTTATGGCTAAGACTGTAAATCAGTATTAGAATTTTCTAAACAGTTTCTGATAGCATTTTAAAAATCACCATTTTGTAGATGAAAAACTAGTACATAGAGGATAAGTAGCGTTCAAAAACTAAAGAACAAATGTAGGAAGAGGACCAAGTCCCTGACTCAAAAACCATTACTCACAAATAATACCTTTTTGTCTTGTTCATTTATACATTAACATTAAAGTCCTCTCAAATTAACTTAGAGTAGTTATCTCAATTTATTTTTCAGCTCAATCCTGATAAACCTGGGTAAGCATTTGATGATTCCATATTATAGTATTACAATTCCAAATCAAGTAGACTCTAGACATCATGTTAGCAGTTGTTGCTCACTCTCCTATTATTTTCCCTATCAGCAGGACAAAGGCAGTGAATAGTCTCAAAATCTTAGTTACCACATTAGCTTTTAATTTTGGCATTTTGCAAATGTGCATTTTCTTCAGGCTTACTTTTCTATTTTTAAATATTGTTACCACTATTGACTTTTTTAATCTCTTGGTATTCATTTCTCCATGACGTTAGTAAAATAATTCCTGTGCTTTGTGTATATGTGTAGAGAAGAACTGATTCAAAGCAGACTTCTGTACTCATATTTTTTTAATGAGTTACATCTTTTATTTTCTTACATTTATAAAATATAGTAACTATATTAAGCTCACTAGCATATTGATTCCATGATATTCTTATTCATTATTAAGATCACAGTATACTCTAAAACTAAAAGCATTTGTTTAATTTACAAATAGTTTATCTTTCAGGAAAATAGCCTCTATGTGATCACTACTATTCCTGAAGTCCAAGATTTCTTTGGCATACTGATTTAATATTAAAAAGAATACCTAAGCCATTTCAAAATCGTGTCCTGTAAGATGTCATTTCTTTGATTTTAATTAAAATTAACTTATTTTCTTTTCCTGGGGAAGACTATGTCTCTCCCTTAAAAAAAATATAGGTTATTCCTACAATAAACATTGGCACATCTATTAAAATATTGTTTAAAATAAACACATAAACAAATGTCATCAATTTTGTTAGCTTAGTATGATGCAATAGTATAGTCTCTAATATAACTGTAAATGAATGATAAAGAATTTTAAGAATAAGTAATTTCTATTTTTTATTTTTGTGTTGCAAAAGTATTTTTGTTTCTCATTATAATTGACTGCTTCACATTGACATTAGAATTATTATTAATTGCAATAATCATGAAAGTCATGAAATTTTAATCTTCATATAGCTAGGTATCTTGATTTCATTATGAATTCAAAAAATCATTTTGCAAATCATTGTCAGCAAGAGTAGCCTGGAGGAAGAAATCTTCAGTGACTGTTCTTATTTAGGATTCTATAATTTGAGTGTAGTATTCCTTTTTTGACTTTTGATGGCTCTTATAGATACAAACACAATTACATAAACACATGCAAACATGCTTCAAAGCAGGTAGAAAACATCCTTAGCCATGATGATAATTTGAAATTGGTTCCTGAGCTTGAACTCTGCTTATGTACACTAAGGAACAATCTCTACCCAATCAGGCCTCTCCTTCCTGCTGGCCTCCAGTAGTAAGGTGAATTGTCTGAGTTTTGGAGGGTATATATGTTATTCCTTTTGACCCACAAAGATCAATCCCACTTGTGTATTGCCTTTAAAGCAAGACTTTGTCAGAGATGCAGCTACCTTCTATTTGTGTCTTCTTTCTTTGACTTCAGAGGTCTTGTGAGATCTTGAAAAGCAATTGACATTATCTCCCCTTCTTGTACACATTAACAGCAGGTTGTCAGCAACTAGAGCAATTGCAGTGGGATAGCACCAACAGAAGCAGAAGCATCAGCAGACCAATCAAGACAGAAAAATTTTCACATAAAGAGACAAATAAAAGATCTCACTTGTCATTGATTAGGCTGTGTTCAGTGGCGATGAAATGTAAAGTAGTTTATTAGCAGCCTTGTTGTTAAATGGTCCAGTAAGACTTGAACATTAGTTCCTAACTTTCTTACCATTCTATAATTCTTTGTTATTTAACATTCCCTTTTGTATGTGTGTGTGTATGTTGGGAAGTGGGGCAATAAAACTGCTTCTCCTATAATTTAATCATGTTTATATTTTGGTTAGCCTCTTTACTTTCTCCAGCTATTGTAATCTAACATAATTAATCCATAAACATTTATAAACATGTGATCAAGCTACTAAAAATAAACAAAAAACGGATTAAGGTCTCAAGTGTGTGATGTAGAGAAAAGAATACTAGTCTTGGAAGAGAGATGGGTTCTAATCCTTCTGCTCTTGGGCAAGTCACTTAAATTATCTGTACAGTTTTGTTATAATTGAATTGAAGCATTTTGCTTCTACCTTTGGCTCCTGTGGGGGGTAGGGTGGGGTAAGGGAAACTACTAGAAAGAATAATATTGAACAAATGAGATGAAATTTATAAAATGTTTGGCACAGTGGTTGACAAACAATAGTTGCTATGTAAGTGTTAGATAATAATAATTTTCAGAATTAAAGAGGTTAAGTGTTTCAATATATTTTGAATTGTCAGAATATATCTGTAAAATTGCATGCAGTGGTGACTATAGTATTTTAAAAGTGGCATATTTGAGAATATTCAGAAGCAAATATCCAAGTGGAGAGATTTATAAACTGTCTTCATGAGGAATTTTTCAAAGAACTGGAGATGTTTATTCTGGATTTTAAAAGATTCCTATTTTATTTTTTAATTTTTTTTGTTTAGTTTTAGTTTAAAACATTCCTTTCCACAAGATTTTGCGTTACAAATTTTCTCCCCATCTTTCCCCTCCCACACCATCCCAAAACAGTAATCCCACTGAATACTCCCTCCCCCAATCTGCTCTCTCCTATATCCTCCTCCATCCCCAATCTGACTTTCCAGTAGGACAAGATGGATCTACATACTCCAATGTCTGCAAAAGATTTTTGTGGGGCAGCTGGGTGGTACAGTGAATAGAGCATTGACCTTGGAGTCAGGAGCACCTGAGTTCAAATCTAGCCTCAGACACTTAATATGCATCAGCTGGTGACCTTGGGCAAGTCACTTAATCCCAATTACTTTGCTTTACCCCATCCAAAAATAAAAAAGAAAAGATTTTTGCAGACCTTTTGAAGACTTTAAGTCTTCAAGTCAATTAAATGGATTTTCATATAGAAGAATAATTAAATTTATTCTCTATATAATAGTTTCTTGTATTCTCTATAACAGAAAAATATATTCTATATACAAAAAACAGAACTAGGGTCAATGAGTAAGGAAAATAAGTTATAGGCAAAAACACTTTTGTTTAATTTAAGGATATATTTTTATGTATTTAGTATTCAATTCAATCATGACCTTTCTTTGGAGATAACAAGCTCTTAGAAAGTGGCAGCATTCAAGCAAAAACTGTGTCATAATTTATTCAGGATTTTATGTTATGAAAGGATAAATGACAAAGATGATGATTATTATAATATACAGTAGTTTAACCAATACAAAACAATTGCCACAATTAGAAAACTAAAGAGCCTGGAAAGCACCTCAATTAACAAAAACCCTGACTAACTTGCCGAATTAGAGAGAGACGGTAAGCAAAGGTAATACTTGTTTAAAATATAAATTAATGTGTTAATTTTTTAAAGGATGATGAATGATTAGAGGCAATTAGGTGGAGCAGGGGGTAGAGTACTGGACCTGGAATTAGAAAATCTGTAGGTTTAATATAGCCTCAGACAATAGCTTTATGACCTCAAAAATCACTTAACCTTTAGCTGCCTTAGTTTCTTCATTTACAAAATAGTAATAACAACAATTGCCTCCAAGGATTGTTATGAGTATAAAATGAGATGATATTTTTAAAGCACTTTGTAAACTCTAAGTCACTATATTTTGAACATTTTCATCTAATAAAGCAAGGCCCAGTAAAACTTGGTTAAAACAAGATTTTGAAGAGATCTATGTGAGCAAAGTCTTTCTCGTGGCATTTAAGGGCAAAAAATAGAAGGTGAACTACAAACAGATGACAAATGTAAAAGATCAGCAAAGATTACTACAATTTTTACAGTTATTTTCACTATCAAAGAGAGTGAAAGTACCACATTTGGACTCAAATATCAGTGTCTAAATACAGAACTAGGGCATCCTTCACATGGTTATTGGTAGGGAAAAGGCAGGCTTCCACAAGTCATGTTTAAAAATCATCTACATCTTTACTATTTTGCAATTGTTTGAAAGATATAAAAAAGTACAAAACCCCATTATGTATTTTTTTGCTAATTACGAAAGCAACAACAACAAAATAGATTTGGAGTAGAGCAAAAAACTCATTTTAAGGTTTTTGTTTCGTTTTGTAATAAGGTATTTCATATTCATAAATCAAAAAATATACCTAAATGATTCAGTATTCCTTGGAAAATAGAGTCTTTTCTTCCCTCTTTTGACTCACTAGTTCCTTTATTTGTATAAAATAGTGACTAATGATACCTTAACTGAGAAAAAGGCAGCTAAGTAATCCAATGGATACAGTACTAGGCCTGGAGTCCAGAAACTTCAATTCCAATCTGACCTCAAGCACTTATTAATTGTGTGACCCTGGGTGACCCACTTAATCCTGTTTGACTCAGTTTACTCATCTATAAAATGAGCTGGAGAAGAAAAAAATGGAAAAATTTTAAAAAATTTAAAAAGACTTATTCATCATTACTAAGAAAACCTCTAGACAGTATCAATATGCTGTGGTCCACGGGCTCATGAAGAGTGAGAAACAACTGAACCACTGAACAAACAACAGACTTAGGGGAAAAAAAAGTTGGTTTAAGGTTTAAATGACTCTTTCTTCCTGAGGCATCTATTCTGAAAGCTTGGGAGGAGCTTGGGATCTTTAGGTTTGGCTTCCTTCATTGTCAATGGGACCTAAAAGACCGGGGGTCAATAGATGGTCTGCCTTGCCATCACAGGATTTGGAAGTGTTTGGATCACTGCGAATTGTGACCATAGAATTAGATTTGGTGGCCTTGACTTGAACTTGGCTGACTTGGGATCGCACTTGGTAGTCTTGGGTCCAGCTTTGGTAACCTTGGTGTCAGACTTGGTAATCTTGGGGTTCAGTGGGTTTGGCAGCCTGAGGGTTATTGAAATTGACAGCTTTTTTGGTCAGTGATTCTGGTAACTTTAGAGTCAGGCTTCCTGATAGTGAGGCCAGAACACTTAATAATGACACTGGGGCTGTTATGATAGAACTTAAGGTAAACTGAGATACAAAGTTCTGAGCATGCTCAATTTCTTGGTAAGGCTAGCAATTACCAATAAAAGGAGTCTTTATTATCAAGGGAAAAAATCTCCAGAATGAAGGCACACAGATCATTTTTACAGAAAAAAAGAGGAATATTCAAAAGCTAGAAGGCAACATTATAATTGGGAAAACATTAGGATTGGTTATAAATCCTGTGGCATCATGTATGGGAAAACAATATGATGGACAGGAAGTTTAGGATGCAAGGCTAGCAAAAAGGCCTCCTTTCAACTCATAGTTATGGAAAGTTCATTGGTGATGTCCATCTACATAGCTAGTTAGTGTCAAAGAGATAACAGACCAGAATTTTTAGAAGGACAGCCAGGGTTGCAGAGATAACAAACCAGATTTCATGGCATCACCTGCATACTTCAAAGATATCAAATTTGTTTGACACAAGAATGGATCAGCAGGAAAACTGAAATTCTAAACTTAACTCAGAGAGGAAAGTTGAACTTCTGAACTTAACTCAGAGAAAGAAACATGGATACAAAAAGATTCAATAGAATGTATTACAAAATAGGATCAATTTGATTTTCTCAGGACTGACTGCTTAGTAGTGATTTTGATGTTGGAACTCTCGGTGTTGGCTTTAGATAATCTTAGATCAGAAGAACTTGACCTAGGAGTCCTTGGTGCTTAAGGTCTTGATGATGTTTGTGTTGTTGGCCTGCATCTTCTTGAGCTTTTCTTATACTTCCTGGCAAAGTTCACATTTCTCAGAAACTTGAGGTCAGCCCTTTTCAGAAACTTGAACCTTTGTAACCTAGGATTCCTAAAGGCATTTTTGGGCCATTTGGTTGTGGCCGATATTGTTCTTAGACTTAGATCTCTTTATCGCAGGAAAGGCTGAAAGAGAGAGAAAGATCAATAAAATCCTTCCCCATTTTTATTTCTGTTCAGCAAACTTTTCTTTTTCAAAATCATCCTATTTTATGACTGATCAAAATTATCAGGTGGAAGAAAAGAAAGGGAGATGTATGTTTACCAGTCATGTTTGCTTTTGTGATGAAGAGGGCCCAAAATAAAGACTAACTTCAAGAGATTCCTTTTGTATGTTAAAATGCTCCACATGATCTTACTTATGGATGCCATTGTTTTGATTAACTTTAGACCAGAAACATGGAAAAGCCTCCTCTCCTGGCAGAAATCAGAAATCACTAAAATAAGTCTGGCTTGATAATCAACAGAGGGAAAAAACAAAACAAAACAAAAAATGTTGTCCAAAAATATTTCTGAAAACATTAGATGTTCTAATGAACAGACAAATTTGGCTATAGGGAGGGTTTTCCCTCCACTGAAGTAGAAAGAAAAGGAGCTTATTCCTTAAAAACAAATGCCTTTCTCCTCTCATTGAGTCATGTTGGAAAAAAACTTTGTCATTGGTCATTTTACACTCCACCGTATCTCCCTCCTTTTTACGATGGAGACTGAAGAGGTTTCTGCACTCAAAGAGAGGCAACACAACCACAACAATCAATTAATCAATAAATGTTGATTGAGCATCTACTATGTGCTAGGCACCAGGGGATACAGAAAAAAGCAAAGGACAATCCCTGTCTTCTAGGAACTTAAAATCTAATGGTTAATATAATATGCAAACAAATACAAAGCAACTACATACAGGAAAAAATAGAAAATAATTTAAAAAGAAAAACACTAAAATTAAGAGAAGTTAGGATTATAGTTGAAACTTAAAGACAGCTAGTGAAATCAGTAAACTGCATTGAAGAGGGAGAGCATTTGTAACCCCATGCACAAGCAGATTCTCAAAAGAATACTAATGCGAACAGCTTTTAAGGTTCAGCTTACACAGTTTAGTGAACACTCCATTTATTCCATTACAAATCAAGGTTAATATTCACAACAAATCAAAGTACAGTACAATATTCACAATACAATAATCAATCTTCCACTAATGGGCCAACCATTAATCATTAATAATAATCTAGATTCACAACTACTAAATATCATTAATCCCTAAGTATAGTCATTAGAAAATTACACAAACCCTCCACCCCAGGATGGCTTCAATTTCATCATGCATTCAAGGGAGCCCTTTTTCTTCATCTTTACTCAGAGTGGTGTAATGCCATGCACCAGCAGATTCCCAAAGGAATGCTACTGTGAACAGCTTTTAGAGTTCAGATTGCAAAATAGAGTGAACACTCTGTTTATTCCATTATAAATCAAGACAAACATTCAAAACATTATAATATTCACAACATTACATCTTATCACAGAAAATGGCCACATAGTTTTCACTACAGTGGCCACAATATTTAGAACAAGGCTTATCACAGAAAATGGCCACACAGTTTTCACTACAGTGGCCACAATATTCAGAACAAGGAACAACAGAATACTCAAACTTCCACTCATGGGGCAACTCAATCATTAACAAGAAACAATAGAATACTCAAACTTCCACTCATGGGGCAACTC
>CM053580.1:107898715-107933715 GCA_028627135.1 Pseudochirops cupreus
TTTTTTCATTTGTTTGGATCTGTTTAATAGTATCTTGATTTCTCATAAAGTCATTTGCTTCCATTTGCTCCACTCTAATTCTGAAGAAATTATTCTCTTCAGAAAGCTTTTGAGATTCTTTTCCCATCAGGCAAATTCAACTTTTTAAGGCATTCTTCTCTTCATTGGCTTTTTGGGCCTCTTTTGCCATTTGAGTTAATATACATTTTAAGGTGTTATTTTCTTTAGTCAGGTTGTTGACTCTCTTTTCATGATTTTCCTGCTTCATTTTTATTTCTCTTCCCAATTTTTCCTCCACTTCTCTTATTTGGTTTTCAAAAGCCTTCTTAAGCTGATATATGGCTTTTGGACAGTCTTCATGTTTCTTTGGTAGCTTTTGTTGTGGAAGTTCTGAATGTGTTGTCTTCCTCTTGTTCCATGCTTTGATCCTTCTTGTCCCCAAAGAAGGAATCTAGAGTCCAGTTGCTGTTCTTGCTTTGCTTCCTTTGCCTGCTCATGTTGGTCAGTCAATTACTTGATTTTTAAGCTCTGTGGAACTCTGCCTCCAGAGGGGAAAGCTCTGTCCCAAATTGCTTGGGTTTTTGCAGCTGTTGGAGCTATTAGGGAGATGCCACTTTTTTTTGCAGCCTTCAACAGCTTTGGCTCACTGAAATTGCACCCTAGGACCACCACCCAAGACCACACTCAGGATCCAGGCTGCTCAATGCAAGAGCACTTAGCCTCTGAACAATTGCTTGGCCCCCCTGCAGTCTGCAGGCTGGGAGCTCTGAAGCAGCCATGTGGAGGCAGCCGCCACTTCTGCTGCTTCCTTTCCCTGTAGTTAGTTTGGCTGGACTGCTTTTCTCCCCCAAGTTTGGCTGAGTTCCACTGACTTTTCACTTAGTCCTTGTTTCTTATTGCTTGACAATTCTGCAAACTTCCACAGCTGCTGCTGATCCACTCTCCTGAAGGCTCTAGCTGTGGCTTGTCCTGGCCACCCCAAGAGGCAAGCCTTGGTTTCAGGCTGGGTTGGTTTTGGCTCCCAGTGCTGAGATATTCCCTTCCTGTTGAGCTACCTTCAGTGGGAGGTACATTTTTGTGAGTTTTAGAGCCCTAAAATTTGTTTAGAGTCATATTTCATGCTTATTTGAGGTGACTCTGTGGGAGCTGTGGACCCTTGCTGCTCCTACACCGCCATCTTGGCTCTGCCTTGTGTCTGTCATTTTCCCAAGACCACATTGGAATAATAACAATAACTGACATAGGATCTTCCAGAACACAAAGTTTTGATTTCCCAATAGCCCTCTCAGGAAGGTTCAAGAGTTATTTTTATTTTCAATTTTATGGTTTTGGAAATGAAAACAGAAATTCCACTCCCGTGGTCATACAATTTCTGTAGGAATTATTAGAGCAAAGGTTTGAATCAAGGATCCTGAATTCTAGTGTACACTATTCTTCCTCTTATATAATATTGGCTTTAAGTATAAAGTAGGAAAATAGACAGTATTCAACAGATTTTCTCAAGGGTAATTTCCCATATTTTTCTCATTACATAAATATTTTCAGTAATTAAAGTAAGGAAAGACATTGAGTTTTGCTACATCTCAGAATTAAAAAAAAAAAAGAATTCAAGGAGCATTATATTACAATCCATACAAAAATCTTCAAGCTGGAATGGTGGTGCACCCTAAGGAGGAAAAGGAAGGTAGTTTATGCTAGACAAGTCACTACCACCATTACCATGACTATCATATCCTAATGAGCCCTGATGGGGATATCCCAGGGCCTTGAACTGAACATTAAATGAGGTAATATTTGTAAAGTTCTTGACACACAACAGGTGCTTTACATTCATTGCCTACCTTTCCTTTCAAATAACCCTGTGGTTAATAGCCAACAAACCTGCTTCCAGCATAGCTATCATTGAGGGGAAAGGCCATTGTGGAGAAAAGGCCTATATTTCTTATTACTAACAGCAGCAACTGCTCGCCAACTTGGAGCTATAGGTAGATGTGCATGGAAAACCTGGAGTCGAAGCCTTCTCAGTTTCATCAGTCTCCCTTCCAGTTCAGTTATCACAGACCACATCTGAAGAAGCAGCAGAAAGGGCCCACTATGTATACCAACTGTCAACCAACTTCTATTCACAGGGTAGTCAAGCAATCCTAACTAAAAAAGACAAGAACCTTGAGGAAAAGATAGGAGACATTGTGTGATAGGTAGGTGAAACTACTACCACCATCACCACCTCAACTAACATTTCCTTTCAGACCCTGTTGAAGACTGACCAGTACTCTGAACTCAAGAGCTTTTGGAATAAAACACTGATTCCACATGTCTGCCTGTAGACATCATTCTGGGAAGAAACTCCTCTGCTTGTTCATTTCTATTGAAAATTTTGAAAAGAAAGTTTTTGTCACCAAAGCCCTTGGCATGGTCAAATGCTTCAACATCAGAAATTGATAGGATTTTATCAGTTGATATAATATTGAAATGGCATGACCATCTGCTTTGCCACTGCAACCAAAAAATCATAAGACATTTTCTTCTGACTTTGTGGTTGAAACATCCCATAAGTATTCTGGTGCAGCAGATAAAGCCATGCCCATAAACAGGATGATGTGATTTCATACCTGGCCTTTTTTTTTTACTGTGTGATTCTAGGCAACTCATTTAACTTCTTTCTACCTCAGTTTCCACATCTACAAAACATGGATAATCAAAACACATACCTGCCAGGATTGTTTTGAACCCCCAAATGATAATATTCATAAAGCACATAGCACATTTACTGTCACATAGCAGGTATTTAGTAAATGCTTATTTCCTTCCTTTCTGTGGCTATACATACTCAATATCATTTGAATGTGAGTCTCTTAAGAGCAATAACTCCTTTACTTTTCTATTTATTTCTCTAGTACATGGCACAGTGCTTTGCCCTTAGTGAGAGTTTAATAAATGGTTTATTCATATATTCATTCATTAACAAACAGCCATTTAGCCTTCACTTGAAGGAAGCCTACCACCACCATTTCACTTTTGATAGCTCAAAAATATTAGGCATCTTTTTCTTGGAATAGAATTTTGTTTCTTTCCAACTATCTGCCATATAGTGATACTTATTCTTTGCTCTTTATTCAGGTAAACAAGTCTAATATCTTTTTCTTTGTCAATGACATTACTACAAAAGGATGAAATAGAAACCTTAGGGAGCCAAAACATCTGATCCAGGAATCAGGCTGCTCTTGGATAAGTTAGCTCCAGGTTTTTACTATGGCCAGTCCAAGTGACTGGTTCTGGTTTTTTCCTTGAGAAGTGGTGGTAGATCAGAGCTTTTCTGATATCCTGTGATCCAGGGAGGTCCCCTGGATTACTATCAGAAGATGTTAGCTGCCTTTTTTGTATAATTATACATTTTTAGATACTATTCTTTGGGTACTGGAATCAAGGACATGGTTATCTTCAAGGCCTAAAAATTGGACATCACCATATAGCATCTTGAAACTGAGTATTAGAGTATTAGAAAACTAAGCTGCCTATAATTACTTTCTTTGTGTCATTACTCTATAAAAAACCTTGTTCATAGTATCAATAAATGTATTGCTTGACAATCACACCTGGATCATGATTTCTTTGCACTTTCACAGGCTAGTCTGTCAGTTTAGAGCTGGATTAAGAAACCACTTAAGACATCTCTACAAGAAAGTATTGTAATATGTTGTATAGACAAACCTAAGTAAGAAAAAATGTATGTTTACATGTGGGTGTATAATATATAAACAGTGTAGTATAATTACATATGTAAAGAAATTGAAAGGATTTTATCTTTACAATATTGAGGTTAATCCTAAAAATATCTCTTTATATTCCTAATCCTCAAATGTAAAGCATGTGTGCGTGTGTGTGTGTGTGTGTGCGTGTGTGTGTGTGTGTGTGTGTGTGTGTGTGTGTGTGCCACATATGTAAAATCTCTTGTGGCACCAATGTGATATTTACAGCACCTATGGCAGCTATGAATATGCTGGTGTAATTCTGAATGACAAAATATAACAGAATCTCCAAAGGGAAGACAGGATCAAAACATTTATTCAAACACCAGAAAGTCAAATCCCAACATGAGAAAG
This sequence comes from Pseudochirops cupreus, assembly GCA_028627135.1. Lineage (NCBI taxonomy): Eukaryota > Metazoa > Chordata > Mammalia > Diprotodontia > Pseudocheiridae > Pseudochirops > Pseudochirops cupreus. The sequence goes on from CM053580.1 coordinate 107,902,819, forward strand.
CCAAATCCATCATAGCAACAAAGAAATCTTTATACAATAACCATGCAGAGGACACCACCATCCCCAAGCCTTCCCCCTGCTAGGGCCTTCCCACAAACAAACACAGCTCACTGCCTGCTTTCTCTCTCTCCCTCAGCTCGAACTACTCAGATCAACTTTTTCTGGGTTCTGCTCCACCGTTCCTGCTCCACTATGATTAATAGTTATTTCAGAGTTTAACATCAGCTTTATGTAGGAAGGGAAGCATAGGAATGTTTATTATCAATTATTTCCACAGTGGTGAGAGGGCATCAAAGACCCACTTTATCTAATATGTCTGATTGACTTTTAGTACAAACATATCGAGAAACATAAGAAAACTAAAACTTGATTAAATTAGGGTGAGAAATTCTTGTGATTATTCTTAAATTAATTTTGTTGTCTAGAAATTGCTTTGTTTTAATTGTTCACAATTGCAAAAGTTATATTCTGTTTTGACAGTCGGGTGCTTCAGTTTAATGTGGGAGATAATGTTCCATGAGAAACACTAATGAAGAAGATTATTGAGGCAGGACAAAGCAATTCCTTTTGAAGTTCATCTTTCAGAATTTTTTTTTAAGCCAACAAGAAGTTGTCCTGAGCTGGAAAACATGAACTTTTTTTTTTTATCTAACAACTATTAAAGAATAGCTAAAAACTTTTAGGACCGCCATGATGCTCATGAAAAATTTGACTGGTTACTTTACTGTCTTTTCCATTGAATTTAATAAATTAGTAAGTGGAAGGAAAACTATATGGAAAAAAGGAAGACACATGAGTATGCATAAATGTATGCAGAATAATAATTAATGATAATAATAACAACAGCTAGCATTTCTGTAGTTCCTACTATATGCTAAACATTCCTACAAATAATATTGCTTTTGATCTTCACAGAATATCTAGGGGGTAGGTAGTAGTATTATTCCCATTTTATAGTTGAGGAAATTTAAGCAAGCAGAGTGTAGGTGTTTTACCCAAGACCACGCAGCTAGTAAATGAGACAAAATTTGAACTCAAGTCTTCTTAATTCCAGGCCTACCATTCTATCCACTTTTATCCACTGTGCCACCTAACTGCAATGCAGAAAATATTACTGGTATCCCCACCAGTCAAGACAAAAGTATCAAGTGATAATTCCCTATAATACTGCAAAGCACACTACTGAGAGTCCACCTACTTCTATAATTGGAATTTCTTTGGTTGTCCATTTAGCAAACTTCAACTAGGGACCCTATTTGTAGGGAAGCAAATGGAAAATGAATAGTTCTCTTCATCTCCTTCCAGGGTACATTTGGCCAGTGAGAAGTGATATTGGGTGCCTCTCAGTTTGTGGTGTCTTTATAGACTAAAGATGCTTACATAGGGACTGGATAAGAGGTATTTCTGGCAGAGACATTGTCTTCTGGCTGTAGCCAATGCTAGCCTTAAATGATTGTGGTGATTATAAAATAGTGGGTTGTTTTTTTTTTTTACTTAAAATCAAAGCACAATCTGAAAAAGAAATGATTTATACTCCTATTTCAACTTAGCTTCTTTTATTCTTTTAAATCTCCCAAACAACCTTGGCATTTCTTGGTGATCATCCATGATTCTTAATGCTTTATCTATCTACACAGATATATTGACTGTCCAATAGTCTGCTGCCAAATTATACATTTAAGTTAAAGTTATTAATAAAGAGTAAATACATTGATTCTTCAACCATAGAAAAAGGTGGCATTATACATTTATGTGATTTGTGATTATAAAACAACAATTCAATATATGGCTCATGAAAACCAGTTTCCTGAACATATAGTCATTTCTCAGTAATACTTATATGAATAAACATATATTGACATAAAGATGATTTCTAGATGTTTTGTTTGTTTTCATGTACCCATGGGGGGGAACTGTGCGGTCAAGGTGGGAGGGGCAGGACTCCTGAGTGCAGCTACCCTTCTTCTAGTTCCAAACATAAAGAACTTCCAGGGGCTGACAGCCTCAAATGAGACTGACATAAAACCATGCTCTTTGAATTACTCTATTTTTTTTCAGGCTGCTCATAAAAAAGTACTGTAGGGGACCAAGGACAGGCTGTGGTTGTTTATTTTTTTTTCTTGTCACAAAGCTTAGAGCTATGTTGCTGATTATTATGATATATTGGGGGAGGGAGACAGAGAGAGGGGGGGCAGATGAGGGGGGGAGAGACAGAAAGACAGAGAGAGGTGGTGGGAGTGGTGGTGGTGGTGGAAGCAACAAGTCAAAAGAACGACTAAGAAACAAGCTCCATTTCTCCCTTGGGTTAAGGAAAAAAAAGAAGGCAAAGCTAAACTATTCTCATTGTCTCCCAACTTCTTAGGTGAGGCAAAATTTCAACTCAGACTTTTCTGAAATTCTTACTTTGTCCATTGTGCTTAAGAAGATAAGGTATAGGTGAACATTTAAGAACTAATAATAACTTACTTACTCGACATACTCCAGTACATATGGTACCAGTCATTAAAGTGAGTTGATAAATGACTAAACCATAGGCACTCACTGAATTAATTGAAGACATAATTCTTCTCTTTAGGTACCAGCATTTATTAGCTTATCATGACACAATTGCAAAAGTCATCCAAGGAATAGTCTAATTATCATCTTACCTTTTGATATTTTACCTTTGTCTCCAAGTCACTCATCGACATACTAAGGACCACTTCATGGTATCACCTCTTCACCTATATTACATAAATAAGATATGAAAACAAGGAGCTTCTAAAGTCTGAAGGGGGATAAGTTCAACAACTGGAGGTCATTGAAAATCATTGAATGGTGAACATTTCATAAATTATTGCTGAACATGAAAAAGATGATAATTTTATGTTGTGTCCTATAGGTATGTGAGTAGAATCTTATACGACATTTTCACAGCATTAAAATTCATTTTTAGCAAGTGACAATGTCTAAAATAATGCTAAAATAAACTTTGGCTAAATAACCTGGGATGAGCTGCTAAAATGTGCCAGAGTGAATATGCTGACAAGGAGTTGCAATAATCCCCCTCTCAAACATATGCCTTTTTCTTTTCAAGGGAGTCCTTCATAAAAGGAAGAGTTGCTTTTTCCCACAGTTTCTTAATGTCATATAGCTGAGGGACCATGACAAATCTTGTCTTGAGGCTGTCATAAGTGGCAAAATAAAGCTGGACATTTTCAGGATAAAAGTCCTGCTTAATACTGCACAATAAAATAGGACTGCAACAGTGATTCTCTTATTAGTCACAAATAAAATTGTTTGTATATCTCTTTACCTCTTAAGAAAGACTCTGAATGTTTTAGCAACCGGAATCAGCAATTTGAAATATGCAAATGAGGGAAGAAAGGTGATGCAGTCATTTGTTCCTGGATCAGGATATTCCTGGAGACATCTGACAGTAGTGGATATGATATATTACATCTGGTTATGCAGGGAGATTCTGAGTTCCCTTTCCTTTTGGACATATGCATAAGAATGTGATGTTTATAAGCAGTCTTTACTTCTTGATATATGTTGTAAAAAAAAATGTAAATACAGAAGATATGGTAGTTTCTCCGTTATAATTGAAATGGAGAAAAGACATGGGAGAAAGTAGAAATAAATAGGTGCTTACCAGAAAAAAATAATTTTATTGTTTATTGTTAGTGGCTAGACTGACTATGAAGGATAAAAATCATTCTCCTGGGTACTGTTGGTATATGGTCTACATTCCCTGAGAATCTTTGTCACCTGCTCATTTTTACGTTCAGCAACAGGCTACAAGGAGGGAAAAGAAAAGGACCAAGCAGGACAGTTTAAAAGCAACCAAAACATGGATATTGGCACCTTCCTAACAGTTTCTAAGGAGAATTGAGAGTAACTACTAATTCAACTGGTAACCCAATAAATGTGATTGGCAAGATAGTCTTAAGAATGATCTGGAGGGTACACACTTTTGTACTCCTTGACTTATTCTATCTGCTGAAAGTGCAAGCCAATCTCCCTCCCAGAATGAAAGAGGACTCCAGAGCACCTCTTTCTATCTTTTGGGATAGGCATATGTTTCATGTGCAATATGGAAGAAATATAAGGAAATACAGCACAAAATATTTCAAGGAAGTAAGTAAAGGGAAATCAATGTTAACATAATATCTGGGTAAGATCCTGGAATAGAACAGAAATTAAAAAAAAAAGACAAAAACAGAACTGCAGCTTTGGAACAATATAACATATCTGAATCTCTTCTCAGGCATCCTAATATTATGATTAGGGACGACCAGTCTATCCTCCTAAAAGGAATTGGGGATTTATAGGTACTAGAAGTTAGGAGAAATCTTGTTGTAAAAGAAAGGAAGAAGGAAAGAAGGAAGACAGCAAAGAAGGAAGGAAGGAAGGAAGGGAAGAATATATAAATATATAAACATATATATACATATGCACACACATATTTATAAAGCACTCACTGTAGCATATGACAAGCACTGTACTAAGTAGTGGGCAATCCTGGTGGTGATTGCTGTTGCCCTATTAAACTATATGGAGGTGGACATGTGTTTGCCTGTTCCTGGAAAGAGGAAGGCATTATGTGTAGTAATTTATGCAGTGATAATCCATCACTTAATATAGTCAATGAGCTAATAAATACCTCACTTTTATTAGGATCAGAAGTAATGGGCTACAGAGGTGGAGAAAAGTTAAAACTCTGGTTCCCTTTTGGTATGGCAAATATAGAGGACATATTTGGATTTAAACTAATGGGTGCCATTACTTTCAGTCCAAAACCTAAAATCTTCTATTCACCAAAAAATGCTACTGAGTCAGAAATGACTACACTTAGGGTCAGGCCTGCAAAATTGTTTTGAATCTACTTAACTGTAGTGTTATCTAGCTCACCATTTCTCTATCTTATCTGCAAGAATACATGAAAGATTTTGTCAAATGATCTGATAAAGTCTAAGTAACTCATTCATAGAATTACTCTGATCTGTCAGTCTAGCTCTCCTGTAAAAAAACAAACAAACAAACACACAAACAAAAAAACAGCCTTAACCTACCATGACCTGTTTTTGTTGATGTACTTATGATAACTGCTTCATTTCATTGATGTTCACTATCCAACACTTGAATAATAAGTACTAGAATTTTGTCAGGAATAAAATTTCTTTGGCCTATAGTTTGGAAAGCCTTTTGGAGGATACAAACAAGATTAAAATATAATCCTTTCCCTTAAGAAGCTGACAGTACAGTAAGAGACTGTAAAGCCAATCACTGGCAGCTCTCCAGAGGACTGCTGCTGTGAATAACTTTAAGGATCTAATCTCATAGTATACTAAACTCTCTATTCAGCAATAAACTAAAGCATGACATTCAGGAAACTAAAACACAACATTCACAACCACATAACATAACAATTTATTACTAAGGTGCCTCATAGCTCTAAACAAAACATATCATTCAGTAAGTTACAATCTCCTAAGTCAATACAGAGTATCAAAGTAAAGTCTTCTTTCTTCTTTCATTCTGACTCAAGGCTGATTTCAATCATCCTTATGGGGTAGTAGGAAATACAAACACCACCCTAGGTCACAGTAAGTCACAATCTCATCAGTAAATACAGAGTACCCAAGTAAAGTCTTCTTTCACCTTAACTGGAGACTGACTTTGAAACCCCATGGCTCCTCTTCAGTGGGATGACTCTTGCCTGGACTCACATGTAGGTAGCTCTCTGCTCCTATTTCATAAGTCAGTTTATTGCTGTACTCCAAGCTCTTCAAAGTTTCTGTTTCTAGGAAGACAAAACTTAACAGAGCTACAGAAATATTAACACATATTAAGCTTAATAGAGCTTCAATATCTGTACACATTTCCTGCACTTTTCTGTCTGGCAAAGTAACACGAATCAACAGACAAGGTTTCTGTATCAGAAATCAAACAGAAATCAACAGTGAAGTCTCAGTACTTCTGTAACAACAATAAAGTCCTCTTTCAGGACTTTTATAACAGCAGTAACTACTCTTTCAGGACATACGTAACAACAATAATGTCCTCTTTCAGGACTTGTATAATAGCAGCAAAATCCTCTTTCAGGACCTCTGTCTAAAAATAACAGACAGCATGCATTTGTCTTGAGCCTTTCTCTGCTCTGCTCTTCTCCTCACAGCTGTGTGACACTGTGAAAGTCATTTAAGCCTGTTTGACTCAGTTTCTTCATCTGTAAAATGTGCTGGAGAAGAAAATGGAAAACTACTGTAGTATCTTTGCTGAGAAAATCCCAAAAGTCAGATATGACTGAAAAAGAACTTAACAAGAATTAAATATAAAAGAATGAAAAAATGCTGAGAGGTAAAAAGAGGAAGATATAATTCTTGGGAAAAATGTATAATTTCTTTACAAAGGAGGCAAATTAAATGTATATAAATGCATCAGTTATTTCTAACATATAAAATGAATTAATCTATCATATCATGACCTTGTCAAAATGAAAATTATTTAAATTATTTTAGTGAATATCACAAGTAAGCTCAAGACTTCAAACCCTATGATTTTAAATATATTTCTATGTTGATTCATGGATTATAGAACACATTTTAAAAATTACTATATGCAAATCACTTTCACAGGCACTGTATGGAGTCTAAAGATACCTAAATTATGACTTGTCCTTTAAGGAGTAGAAATTCATTTTGGAGATGAAGAAATTGAAGTCTGCCATTATTAAGTGACTTGAGCAAAGTCACACTACTAATCATTGGTAGAATCAGTATTAAACCCAGTTTTTTATTTGTTTGTTTTCATTCATTCCAAATTTAGGATCCTTTTCATTATGTTGAGATACTTCACACAATTAGCCAGTCAAAATCTTTATCAGCTGTCCAACATCAATCAGTCAATCAACAAGCTTTTGTAAAACAAATACCTCGTGCCAGGTGCTGTGATCTGTGTTGCAGATACACAAACATTTGGGAGACATTTGGATTATTGAGTGAATATTTTAGCTCACCTTAAATTTTTTGATACTGTATGGACATAATCAGTGAATCCATCACAATTCACGCTCATCTACCTCTTCTGTGAAGTCCTAGTTTCATGTAGTTAACTCAAAATACATTTTTGCTTTAATTTTTAAGGTGTTTCATGTATGCTGGTCTTCTCTCCCAACTTATTTGCAAACTTTTCTTGAGCAGACACTGTGGTCTTAGACACTCATTAGATGTGTGACCCTGAGCAAGTCATTTAACCTTTGTTTGCCTAATTCACTAGACAAGAAAATGGCAACCACACCTTTATCTTTGCTAAAAAATCCCTCAGTGGTCAGGAAGAATCAGATACAACTAAACAACAATAGTTACAAGGGTCATTTAAAATAAAAAGAAACAATTCAATTTTGAAAGTAGGTAAACAATTTATACCCACATATCTTTATTCTAGATTGGCAATTTTATTTGCATGTGGATACAGGACTCCTAGCTTGTAGTAAAAAAAAAAAAGTTATGGCTCCAGGGTATGCCATATCATTTTTAGTGAGAGGAAGAAAAACACTGAGGAAATATGTAGTTCACATCTAGTACATTCCTAAAAGCCAAAATTTTCATCCATAATTTTAACTGTACTTTTTAATGTGGAAATTGAACTAGAAACTTGACAGCTCATGATTTCCATTTCCTGAGACCAGAAATAGCACATAGAAAAAGACTCTCAATTTTCTCCCTTGTGTTGCCATGACAATCGTGAGCTGGAGGATATACCTTTTTGCCTCCATAATAGAGACAAGTGTCTTAATAGGAAGAGAACTACTACATACGGTTTTATAGATCCCCAAAAGAGAGATTTTATGTGGTAATGTAGCAGTAACAAAACAAATGTGTTTACGTAAATAAAACATGTAAATGAAAACTTGAAGAATGAGACAAAATATCTTCACGATAGAAGTTAAGCTGAATTATGAATGTTTGCCCTAGCCATTTTGGTGGACAGATACTTTAGTTGTCTACTGCTCAATAATCCAGGCCCAGGGTCAGAGAGCCTTTCTGAATAGGCCATACATTGTTGGACCATACAGAGTAATGCATTTTTGTGGTAACTGATAGCATGACTAATCTAAGAGATTAAAAAGATTAACAAAGGGAACTAAATCTAGAAGCTTTTATTCAGATATTTCAGGGTGGGTGTGGAGGGAATTTGTTTCATGAATGTTATCAGTAATTAGTGATGTAATCACTAAATATTTATTAAGTTCTTGTTTTTGGGCAAACACTATGTTGAGCACTGGGAATATAAAAACAGACTCATTCCCTGTCCTCAAGGAGCTTGTACTCTAATAAGGAGGCAACATGTTTATATGCAGGTATAGAGAAGACACATTCAAAACTGAAGCAAGATGATCTTAGAGGGCAAGATAAATATGTGCATGTGTAAATGTGTTCCTTTGCTTTTAGGTTGCTTTTAAGCTTCCTAAATATAAAGCCATTTTAATTGATTAACAGCTATTAGAAGAGGTATTTTATAATTTTTGCTGTGATCAACATTGTTTATCAGGTGATTAAAGCTTATAATCAACCTCTTTTATTAAAAAAAATGTTTACTCTCTTCAAGGGAGAAAATAAAATTTCAAACATTGTATATCTGCAGCAGTTCCTTATTACATAGAGGTAAAATAAATGAATGAGTGATGGAAAATAAACTAACCAAAAATGGACAAAAATGAATACATTAGGCAATTTCTTGACTTATCTGCCAGCCACCCAAAATTAAAAACAAAAACAAATAAATAAAAAGAGACAGAGTTAGAAAATGTGAGATTAAAATTTTCATCTATTACATGTTCTTTGAGGTGTGCTATTTAATTAGCAAGTCACAATTTCTTGTGGTCTTAGCATCCTAATATGTAAAAATGACAGGTGGGACTAGATATTTTCAAAGATTCCATCTAATAGTAAATCCTATGCTTTCCAATTCTGCCAGACTTATTATTATTACCCTCAATACATTCTACATTTTATCTGCTATCAACTATTAGCTATTCCCTGATCTCAATTTGTATACTTTTGCTTTCAGATGTTGTTTCAAATTGTGCTCCAGGGTTGCAATGCACTGTTTCCATAACTTTGCCTATTGAAATCAATCTCTAATTATAAGAACCAGTTCATATACCAACTTATCCACAAAGTTTTCCTTGATTTCTCCAGACAAATGTCCATTTTTTCTTATTATATATTTTTTTATTTTTTTATTATCTGTATTATGATTTTTTTCTGTATGTGCGGTATCTCTTTTGTTTACTTGCAATATCATTAAATCTAAAGACTTGTGTTTGGGAATATTTTTCATATTTGTCTAGCATATGGTTGAGATGGTCAGCTAAGAGCTTCATTTATCCATTATTCATCTCATGTATCTCTCACATCTTAAAATGCCAGAGGTTATATTGACACAGTGGGCTTAAGTAGTCTTAGGTAATTAATATAAGTGAAATATCTAAGTCATTACAATGTAGCATGATAAGGCAGGCTCCACTCTTGGTTTAAGGAGAATTTCCTCCCTCAAGTCTGAGGAAAAACAGTAGAAGACAGCAGAGAAGGATTCCTGAGAAATACGTGATAGACCTAAAGGAACTGACAGAACATTGAGTGTCCTGAATTGATGAGATACTCAGGTGTGTGTGTGTGTGTGTGTGTGTGTGTGTGTGTGTGTGTGTGTGTGTGTGTGTGTGTATGTGAGACAGAGAGACAGACAGACAGAGAGACAGAGACAGAGACAGAGAAGACATCATGAAGGTGTTTGGACAGTCGCCTTAGTAAATTCAGCAATATGTTAGCAGAACGTCAATGTGGTAAACTTATTGCCTACATCCTTTACCTTTGAGCCAAAATGCTTGAAAATGATTCCCTATCAAACCAAATCTTTGGCTATGTCTAGGAAAAACTTCACATCAAAATTAGAGACGTAGTTTTCTAGCTGGTTGGGGATTTAAAGGCAGTCTTGTTAATTTAGTTTTCACTCTAATAAAGAATGCATTTAACTTATATGTGAATGAACAACAATTTCAAACCCAGCAAGGGAGAAAAAAAAATATTAGAATGACAATGGTGATGATCAGAGGAAAAAAAAAAGAGTGCTAATTACATTAGAAAGAAAGGTTACTTTCATCTGGGGAAATCAGAGGAGACTGAAATGATAAGATGGCATGGTTTGTTAAGGGTTGAAACAGAAGGGATTTGTGAGTTATTAAAACTGTTAGAATCCCTAGACAGAAACCTGGGCTGATAAACCGAAGAGAAAGACTAAGAGTGGAACATGTACAAAGAGATTTAAACGTACACTGGCTAACTCCTCTGTAGGCCCGCATAGTTACTTAAGTTGATTGTTCAGTGCCAGAAGCTCCACCAATCCACTTACATCAATGTAGCACCCCAAAGTTATTTCAGAAAACCCCTGTCACTATAAAGCATGCACACATACTGTTTTGGCAACACTCTTTCCAGTGACCAGTGTAGCACCTTAGATGCAATCTGTGTTTGTAAGATTTGCTAAATTTTAAAATTAGATCAATGATTAGCATTTCATTTGCATAAGACTCTGAAGATTTACTTATTTCCATCAAGGCTTTGAGACAACATTTCTCTTGTGCCATGGAAATATGTACATGAATGCCAAAAAAAAAAATACTTCTGAGATGGTAATTTGGGGTAAAAAAAAAGTAGAAACAGAGGGAAATTATGTGCCTACTAATTTTGAGGACTCTTCCTATGTCACTGTTTATGGATACTGAAGTATCCCCATGTGTTCTTGCTATACCAGACTTACTTGTTAACACAGCAGTGTAGGCATAGAAAATTATATTTTTTTCTTTCAATGCCAGAGTTTAGATGCAATGGAGTTGCATTCTGCTGAGATACCATGCTGGGAGCAGTGTTGGTTTGTTTGATGATTTAACATCCTTGTGACTAATGGCAATGACAAGTCGTACACTGAAATAAAGAATACATCTTGGTCTTTGGAGGGCGAAGTTATTAATGCACCAAATCCTGTTCCATTAGAGTGGTTTCTGGGATGAGAGCAACAACATGGGATCTGGATCTGGACTAGCTTGGACTCAAAACTTGTCCTTGGTGGTTTGTTAGGTAGTTTGGTTCAGGCCAGACAAATTTAGAATGTTTACTGTTAATGTATATTTTTTAAAAATACTATAGCTCTATTTTAGCTAACTTATCCCCTTTCTCCTCTGATATTATGTGATTAATATAGCAGTTGTCAAAGGGGAAGAAATTGAGACAAAATAAGACAGTGTATTAAAGGAGATTTGAACTGCTAATAGCTAATGAACAGTGGAATGTAGCATTTCGTTGTTACACTTCTACTTTACAGCTTATTATTCTAGTGAAGGTACCAGCCCTTAGATGATGTGTGTGCTACTGTTCGGTAACATGCCCTTTTGTATTTCTGCAGAATGAGGATGCTTTTAACTACAATCTGAAAATATTAGAAACTTTACAAATAACACTGACATGATTTGGTAGTGATTTTAAACCTCTTGCACACCTTTCCAAGAATTTTTAAATAATATTTGGTTGTATTTGTATATTGTCTCAAAATATTTTGTAAATTTCACTGAGGGACAAAAAGATGGTTTCTTACAAATATTTCAAAATTGCTGTCCGTTATGTTCATTGCCATTTTGCCTTTAAGTCACTTGTTTTCTTAAATATGCCCCAACAAAATGTCAAAATATCTTGCAGTGTCTAGACAAACACTTGAATAGCAGACACATGGAAAAAAAATCTATTCAGATAATTGACAGATCAAATGTCTATGAAAAGCAAGGTCTCTTAAATCATTCATGCATAGTTTGACTCTTACTGATCAGGTACTTTACCTCCCACAGATGTCAATTATGGTTTTTACTTAACAGTTGGCACTGAAGTATATAAAAGTTAGTAGAAAAAAAAATCTATTCTCAGTTCTCAGGGGAAAATAAACAAATTGCGTACATGAATGAATAACAGACAAGGTTCACATTCCTGAGAAAGTTTACCAATACTTAGAGAACACAGTATGATAGACTGCTTGCTTGATTTAGTACAAATGATTCATCTTTGCCTCCATTTGCTTTCATTGAGAGGATGATATTAGCCCATCACAAATGAAGAATAAAGTATTAGATAAGAAAAAGTTATCACAGGTGGCATAATGTTCCTGGGCCTGCTGAATCCAGGGTAGAACTAATAGCATGATGCTAAAATTAACTTCTGAAAAAGTTCATCTTGTTTGGCCGTACTTTATGCCTAACTTGACACTGAAAATAAAATTCTAAATTTATTAGGTCTTGAGTTCACTTTTTTTGGAGTAATTTATATGTTCTGATTCCCAACTCCAAAGTGGTATATGATGTTTAGTCACACGAATGTCCTTTAAAATACTTCCTTAAAGTCAAATGTCTAGGAACTCTAAAGAGAAACTATCCTGGATACAAGAAACAAGGAAAGGATGTTCTAAAGGCCAATGATATTGTCATTCATCATCAAATTGATCATCATGTTTAATAATTAATGTTATTATGCCTTCATTCATTGGAAGATGGATGTGTGGGCCTAAAGGAATAAGAAAGAAAAAAGGTAGGAAAAAAGGGGGAAAAAGAGAGGGATCTTAAAAAGGCATGGCAAAGGTATGGCTTTTGTCAATATGACAGGAAATATTTATAAATGCATGAAAAAATGTAGTCATAAAAAGGCAAAGAAACTTAATTATGAAAAGTCAATATTAAAGGACATATGCAAAAGATTAAGTAAGGTGATATAACCAAAGACTATCACAATACTTCAATGAAATAAGGCATACTGCAACTCAGAGTAAATTCAAGTCTATGCAAAATACTAGACACAAGTAGAAGGGCGATTTCATTGTGTTTAGAGAAAGGATAGGTTGACTGAAAATGGCAGATACTATAATACTAATAAAAGGCTGAGACAAGTCATACTTAATCTTTATTTTACTTTGATCCCCATTAAGAGGGTCAAGAGGTTGGAAAGACTAGTTAATTTGGAATAATTTGAAATGAGTTTAAATCCTTTTTCTGACACTCTTTAGCTGTGTAACCACGGGCATGTCACATCATCTCTGAGTCACAGATTCCTCATTTGAAAACAGACATGATAAGGGCTCCTAAGTGGTGCAGTGAGTAGAGCACTGGCCCTGGAGTCAAGAGGATCTGAGTTCAAATCTGGCCTCAGACACTTGGCACATTTACTAGCTGTGTGACCTTGGGCAAGTCACTTAACCCCAATTGCCTTGTCTCTCTCCTTTCAAAAAAAAAAGAGTATAGACATGATAATATTCTTCATCTCTTGGGAGGAAAGTATTTCATAAACCATAAATTATTTTATCCTCTGCAAAGTCCTACTTCAATGCTTCATCATTTTTCCAGAGGTGACCCTAGCAACCCTATGGCAGGAAAATAGTGATGTCTCCAAAGATCTAGCATCCTAGAGACACTTCAGACATGGTCCAGGAAACATCTGAAGACCAAAGTAATTAAAGAGAATCTCATTATCAATAGCTCATTTACCTGGTGATGATAAGTTCTTTTCATTCGTTCCTTTATTTATTTATATAGTTACACTATCTTTGCAACCTGTCAAAATAAGGGGAAAAATAACAATGACCCCCATTCCCAATTCCACAGTGACAGAGGTACAAAAGACATAGAATTCTTAGGATCACGTGATAATTCCAAACCTAATCTACATGTAAATATTGGTACTGGTGGCATTTTTCCCCATTAAATAAATGATTCCTGCAATATTCATTTCAGATTAACATTTCTGCTTTTTTAAAGGTTTTATTAAGAGATATATAAACTTTTGTGGCTAAACATTATTGATAATGATATTGAAAAAATCAATCTACTATTATTGTCAATTGAATTGTGACGGCCTTATAGTATGTCATCCATTCTTGATTCTTTACTGAAATACATATTCAAAACTTCATAAACTCATTATGGCTTATACACAGAAAATGTTTGTTAAATCAGACTTAGGTTTTTACATATGCATTTTTATATATTATATATTATTTTAATTTGTTTTATATTGAATACTTATAAGAGAAAATAATTTTATTCCTTTGATTTTTTTGAACTGACAGAATGTATATTAAAGTAACGAAGATATCTTTTTGTGACTATTAATACACTTTAATTTGATTGTTGGCTGTATAGATGTGAGATCCTCTTCCCAAAGATCAATGATTGGGAGCAGCTAGGTGGCACAGTGAATAGAGCACCAGCCCTGGAGTCAGGAGGACCTGAGTTCAAATCCAGCCTTAGACACTTAACGCAAAACTAGTCATGTGATCTTGGGCAAGTCAGTTAACCCCAACTGCCCGATCTCCTCCCCTCCAAAAAGCAAACAACAACAACAAAACAAAGATCAATGATTGGTCTTGAGATTGCAACTGAATCATATCTATCTTGACATTTTCCCCTATAAATCAAAGGAGAAAAAGAAAAAAAAATGCAATGAAATGGACAAATGTTCTCTAGTTACTCCTTGGAAAGGCAAAGGTAGGGGTTTTTTGTTTGTTTTGTTTTGTTTTGTTTAGAATAGGTTTATAAGATGGCCAGAGAAAACAACTTTTTATTGAGTATGTGATATTTATATATAGCTGTTATAATAAGTATTTGAAAAAATCATAACGAAAATAAGTATAGCTTATATATCATCATCATCAGTTCTTGAGGAAGGAATGTTAGAATAGTTTTAGAGGTTTCATTAACTTAAATGAATGTTAACATTAATATTTACTGATATTAATACAAAAATTTCAGCTTTATGTTAAGTTCACCAAATAACAGAGTATAAATAATTGTCTGCTACACTACAAACTCCTTAAGAGGAGTTTTTGTGCCTTTTATAATTTTGCCTTTTACCTTATCTTCAGCCTACAGCACAGTGTTCGAAGGTTCCTAGTAGGAACTTGATAAATGCTGGTTACTTAAATGACAATAAAGGAAAAGAAGAAATATTGGGGAAAGAGTAAAGAAGGAATGAGAGCAGAGAAAGGCTTGTGAACTAATAGAGAAAACTCACACTTCTATATCATGGAAAGAAGAAGAAGAAGAAGAAGAAGAAGAAGAAGAAGAAGAAGAAGAAGAAGAAGGATGAAGAGGAGGAGGAGGAAAAGGAGGAGAAGGAGGAGAAGGAGGAGAAGGAGGAGAAGGAGGAGGAAGAGAATTGAGATGTGTCTTACATGGTAAGCTTCAAATGATACCACAAATATCAGTCAGTCAATTAATCAACAAGCAATTATTTATTAATTGTTCTAGACTCTGCATTAGTTACTGTAGTACAGTCAAGAAGAATTTTAAACAAACCTATTAGACAATGGGCTTACATTCTATACATTATAATAAGGGACATAACAAATATGCATAAAATGTTAAAGGTTTGAATAAAAAGTTAATAAATACAAACATACATATATTCATATATTTACTTTCATACAAATGTTCATGTACATGTATATGTATGTATAGACACATATAGTAGAAGTTAAATATCAGATAGATTAGAAGAGAGAATATTAGGATTTATAAGGATAATGAAAAGCTTAATTCAAGATATGATGCCCTAGATGCATCTTGAAGGAAAATAAAAAAAGCGATGCTGTGAACAGAAGTAGTATGAAAATACATTTTTAGTCTTGGTAAATGACCATTGCCAATGCATAAAGATATAGAGGAAATGGAGTCTCACAAGTATGGTTCAGAGAAAAGATTAATTTAACTGGGTTGCAGAGTACAGAAGGGGGAACATTATCTAATGAGGGTGGAAATGTAGGTTGCAGTCAGATTATGTTAGAATTTAAAATTTAAAAGCAGGAGTTTAGATTTTATTCTGGAGGCAATAGGAAATAAGTAAATTTGGTTTACTATGGAGGGGGATTTATACAATCTGATCTGTACTTAGGGAAAATTATTTTGGCAGCAACATGTACAATGGCCTGGAATCATGAGATTACAGGTTCTGAATGATGAAAAATTCTACTCACCACAAGGCAGAAATGATACACTCATTATGCTTAATGAGATACATTTTTGGACATAGACAATGTGGGAGTTTGTTTTGCTTGACTATGAATATCTGTTACAAATGTTTTGTTTTGTTATGTTTTTTTTTTCCTTTCTCAGCATGGGTAGATAGAGATTTGAGTGGGTGAAAAAGTAAATGTCAGTCAGTCAATAAACATTTACTAAGGAAGGGCTTACTGTGTTTCAGGCATTTAACTATATTTCAGGCTAAGTGGTAGGGAAGTAAATAAGGGCAAAAAGGAATCTTTGCTCTCAAAGAATTCACAATCTAACAGGGGAGACAAATTCCACACAACATGTTCAGACAAGCTGTATACAGAATAAATTGGAAATACTCAAAAGAATGAAAGCATTGGATACTAAAAAATCATATTAAAAATGTTTAGGAGAGGGGAGGCTAGGTGGTACAGTGAATAGAGCACTGGCCCTGGAGTCAGGAGGACCTGAGTTCAAATCCAGCCTGAAGACACATAACACTTACTAGCCACATGACTTTGAGCAAGTCACTTAACCCCAGTTGCCTTGACCTCCAAAAAGAAAAAGAAAAAAGAAAAAAATATATTTAGGGGGGAAGGTTGAGAGGGAAATACAATGAGTCCATTTTTAGGCTTGTTGAATTTATGATGGTCTGGGTCATTCATTTTGAAACAGCTATATTTAATGATATGAAACGGAAATTTTGGGGAGAAGTGAAATCTTGAATACAAGACCTTATTGTTCTGAGTTTTAATTAATTACCGGAAAACTTTTGGTTCATCAGAGCAAAATGAATCTTTACAGACTGTTATACTACAGTGTGTTTCCACTGATACATCACAATTATAGAATATTACTTGGACTATGTAACAATAACAATTATCCTTTTCAATGACCCTCTAAAAATAAACATCAGGTAAACAATGTAATATACCTTTTTAGAGGGTCATTGCCAAGGTATAAATGCTCATCAAAGCTATATTCTACTGAGATGGAGGTTGATACAGCATAGAATGCAATTTGAAAGCATCTCTGTGGATGATAAGATCATCTCACTTCTTATGTTCATAGATAATGCTTTGCTGATTGCATCAAAGTCTCAAAACACTGTAGAGATTTGTGGAAGATATTTATAATAACAATCAAGCTGACTTGACCTCCTAGAGCTGGTCCAAGACTATGTATAGCTGGAAAAAAAGTAATTCAGGTGAATAACCACTTAAGACTAAACCTTAAAAGTTGAGGGAGAGCAGGTTGAAAAGCTTCATAGAAATTTCATGAAAACAAAAGAGACAATAGCAACTTTTCAATACAACATTCTTTCAGTGTTGTTGTATGGCAGCAAGGCATGCGGTATATTCATATAAAGAACTCAAAGTGGGTACCACAAAAAGAGTAATGGTAGGTATGAACAGACTGCAACATATAAACACTCACAAACTCAGAAAACAGACAATAGTAATGAGAAGAAAAGTCATCAGAAGAATGAAAGACAGGAAGAGAATGATAGGCTGATATGCGATAACAAGGAATAGAAAAAGTACTCCACAGCCATTCTTTCAGGGTCACAAATTTAGAAAGATTTCTGTAATTTGTTTTGTGGAGGGTAAAGGCTGCAACTTGTTGAACTTTTGGAAAGCCATAAAAAATGCATAGGATAGAATATATGCATGGATTGTAATCTGAATCATTAGCATGCAGTGAATTTGTGAAATTATGGATCCATTTTCTGTATTTGTGTAAAGACTTCTAGAAATGATAATATTACGTAGAGATGGTTGACAATGAAACAAAACTGTTTTAATGGATTTGAAGCTGAAAATGAGTGACAAAATAGCATTTGATTTTACTGAACTTAATCTTAGAATGAATTGTTGGAAGTACTTTTTTATTACCTAGGAAGAGAGAAATGATGATTCAGAGTAGCATAGTTCACTAAAAGTGTCGCCAAATTAATTCCATTTCCTTTGTTTTAAGCTAAGGTAGCTAGTAAATTGGGAATAATGCAGCAAGTTATTTTGGTCATCGTAGCCCCAAATAATTGTCCTTCTGAATACAACAGACAGGTATGAATGGATGATAATCAAATTATGTGAATTTAAAGCTAAGTGACTATACTCCAAAAGAGTTCTTAAATGATCCTTCAGAACTTGGCTCATCCCTAGTTTTCCAGTTATCTTCTGTTATTAGATCTAGCTATGCTGACCTACTTCCTCTTCTTCCTCTTATCTGATACCACATTTCTGGACATTGCACTCTTGTATCAACTATTTCCCATGCAAGCAGTACTCTGCACTTTCTCCTCTATTTCTTAGTTTCACTGGCTTTCCAGATGATGGTCAAATTCCACCTTCCACAGAGGACTTTCACTGAGTCATCCAGATTCTAGTGCCTTTTCTCCCAGATGACTCTTTATCTATTTTACATATCTCACATATCTAAATAGTTATTTACATTCTTTCTTCCTCTTGAAATGTAAACTCTCTGACAAAAAAAAAATGATTGTCTTTGCTTGTAAGTCTCAGAACTGGACTAAAACCAAGATCTTCATAAATACCTTTAGACAAAATGTGGCTGCTGTATAACTTTTCAAATCTAGAAGTGCTCTTATCTCACAATAATATTAAGAATACATACAGGATCATAGACAAATAGGCACTGTTTGTGGGTTCAAGAAATTATCCTTTACACTTTAATTTTCTGACAGACTGAAATTCTTTTCTTTTTTTTTTTTGTAATTTAAAGCAATGCATATGTTTTGAGTTACTTGGGGATTAAAACTAAAATATTCATTTTTTGAAATTATACATTCATTTTAAACTTACCATTTCTAAGCATTGTGGGAAAGGTACAAATGTCCCTCCACCATTGAAGCAACCTAGGAGAATGAGAAACATGAACATGTAAACATTTTGTTTCTGCTTTTGTCACTCACTTTCTTCTTTACTATCTGGATTGCCAAGAAATAATTAATTTTTCATTGAAATCCACACTGTAGAATTTCTACCCATGATAAAATCCTCTATGGGAGCTCTACATATTAAATCAAGTATGAACAGTAATGAGAACTGTTCCGTGAATATGAAATCCAAAATACGTGAAAACGTTCAGGGTTATGGAAGAGAGTTTTGAGGATTTCTTTTTGGGACTTGCAAAATTGAAGGTTTTTGCAATGTGACTCAAATTCACATGGAATAAGGAACAGTTTAACTTCATACATTAAACATAGGACTTCCCAAAGTGATCACTTTTTCATATGATTTATAATTGAAATGTAATTTATTACCCCTTTATCATGCCCTTAGGGATTAAAAACCTAACTCTGCACATATAGGTTACATATGGGCCATATGCTGTTTGGTGTTTTAGAGAGTGCACTAGACTACAGTCAAATACCTGGGTTTGAATAGTGAGTTTACTCTTTATTATATTTGTGACCTTGGCCAAGACACCTATCCTATCTAGTCTTCATTATCCCTTTCTATAAAATATGTGAATTGTAGGCATGAAATCTAAGATTTTCTCTAAATTTAAATTATTTTCTTGAAATAATTGTGTCAGTTTAGTATATACATTTTATAAAAGGAATATTAGAATTGGAAGAGAACTTAGAGATCATCCAGTCCCTTATCTTTAATAATTAATATAAAATAATGTTTTATTGATGATTTTTATACCTTTCTTCCAAAAGACACACACTCTTACTCCCGGAATTCTCTTTTACAAAAAATTATACTTAAGCAAAACAAATCAAGTTTCTAGACATTTTGGACAATATACAATTCAATATGTGATAATTATCTATAAAGAGGGGGAGGGTTATGTTTGCCTGTCAGTCTTTTGCAAAGAGGAGTAACAGTCCTTGAGGTTGGGTCTTCCAAAGTCTCTCTGAATTCTTGCTCAATTTCCCAAATACATTCATGTTCTCATTAATATCCCAATAATGATGTATATCAAAAAGTACTTCTGCTTGCCTCACTGTAACCCTTGTCCAATACTTTTCATAAATGTCCCCTCTACATTCTTGGGTTTTCCTGGATTTCACTTGACATCAGAAGGATACCAGCTGGATAGGCAGTCTGTCTACTTATTATCACTTGCTGTCAACAACAGGTGGTCAGATTATGGTCTTTTGCATTGATGAATTTCTATGATACTGATTTTTCAGATTCCTCACTTGTTGTATGTTATGAAATGTCACCTACTATCCAATGTGCTTTGTTTTATATTCATTTTAAATTTTTTGAAGACTACATTGTTCTATAAATTCCACTTATAAAGCAGAGCCAGTATAATATTCTTGTTGATATGATTTGTTTCTGGATGTCTGGAGCTTTTAGGTAGGACTAGCACCTCTGGTGTAAAGGCTTTTAGAGCTACTCATCCATCTTTGGTGTTCACAAGCCACCAAATCTCACCTTTGGCTCCAAGAAGCTGTAGCATGAGCAGTGGCCACACTTCAGTAGAACAATCTAGGTAGACAGGTTAAAATAGGTTGAGGCTAACTGACGGATCTCAAATCCTTTTGGTGAGTAATGGGAATGTCTATCAAACATGTGGACACTTTTCCTGGTGGAATTGGCAGATGAGAACAATTTGTTCCAATGGAGCAAACACTATGGAGTACTTAGAGCTTGGTCAGACATCATAGGTCAGATCCAAGGTCATCCAATGCATTTTGGGCCATCTCCAGTCAACTTGACTTTTGTCTTGTCACTGGATTTCAATGATTCAGGAAGAGAGAGTGAGGCTGCTAAGTTTATGCAACTCTGCCTCACTTAAATCAAATTCACAAGCAAGTCAAGACATCATTCCATGATGTCAGTGGTCCTCTTCAAAAGCAAACAAAATATTAACATCATCATCATCATCATCATCAATAACACTTTTTTGCTGAATGCAATTCATCTTACTCTCCATTCTTTGCTTCTCATTTAACTTCTACATCCAACTCACTTTCCATTTGTACTGTGGTATGTGTGTATGTATCTGTGTGTTACATTAAAATCAAACAACTTTCCACAGGGTATATAGGTATCATTACAGTAAATGGCATGAAAAAGATGAATGGGATCATGTAATTATCATGTAAATACTATGTAGGAAGAGCCTGAGAGTTTAACTATAAGTTTGACTAGTTAAGTTTCATGTTTGGAGAGATATTGAATGAGCTACAGAGTGAAAAGAGCAAAAGAATATATGGCCTAATTGAGCTAGAATTCTGTGAAAGTGTTAAGATACATTTAACTGATATCATGTGAATAAACTATTAAAAGAGAATTCTAAAGATATTTTGTCTGCTGCCCTGAGATAGTTGAATGTATTTCTAGAATTCAGAAGTACAGAGTAGCTATGCATATTAAAGATAAATATGACTGTGACTCTTTTCACAACAGATGCATTGTAAATATAAATATTTATTTATAATTGTGTTTTAGTGTTTATTACATTGTGAATCTGTAAAGCCACTAACCTTGATGTTTAAACCTAAGAGAATTGGGGCTGAGCATGTTGACATATTTTGAAATGATGAAGTACTAAAGAGAAAGGAGGTTTCTCCATTATATTTAATAAATAATAATAAGCTGAAGTGGAGTCTCAGAGTCAGGGCAGCTAGGTTGTGCAGTGGGTAAAACAATGGTCATGGAGTCATGAAATTCTAAATTCAAATCTGGCCTCAGACACTTATTAGCTACACAGCCACAGGCAAATTACTTAACCCTGGATGTTGCTCATCTATAAAATAAGCAAGAGAAGGAAATGGCAAAAACCCTATAGGGTCATGAAGGGTTGGACAGAACCAAAATGTCTGAACAAACTCAGAGCTAATTGTTAAATTAAGAGGTTTTGTAATTTTAATAATTTATGAGTAATCATCAAGGCATCCCTTAATTGTTTTAGGACTTTGATGATATTTTATTGTTAGCTTCTTGAGACAGCCTTTATTTTTTCTTATTTGAGTCTCCAGAACTTGGTATAGTGTCTGACACATAGTAGGCATTTAATAAAGATTTATTATATTGTTTTGCATAATTGTGACGTAAGATAAGCCAACTAGATTGAGGTTGAGATTATATACGTGTGTATACATACATATATACATGTAGTATATATGTATGTATGTATATATTATATATATAGTGTTTGTGTGTATGAAGGTGATAAGATAAATACATATGCAAGTGATACATTGGTACTTCTGATGAACTGATAGAGCAGATGAAAAACATCTAATGTATTAGTTAGATACTCTGTTTTTCACTTAAAGAAAAAAGATAAGGAGGTAAAAATGAGATACAGTAGAGCAAAGGAAGTACTCAAAATGATTATCTTGAAATGCATCAAGTTAAAATCTATATATCAGAAATTACAATTCTAAGTAACACAAATCTAGTCCTAGAAATTGCATCATCTACCCTGATGGTCTATAAACTGCTACTTTCTGTGCTAATGGGAATTTAGGAATTATTTGAATCTTTCTGATAAAAATAAATCAATTGGGAGTATTGAAAGTCATAATCTGTATCTTAACACTTTTACAGAATTCTAGTGAGCAGAAAAAAAGCTCCCATTTACTTGAAAGGCTTTCAAATTTCTATCAGCTCTCTGAAGGTACTTAAGAACTTTGAAGAGATTCAGAAAAAAAAAGGGGGGGGGGATCATCTTCCCAGAGCCCTTTATTCTCAGTTGAGTAGTTTTAATCGCAGTTTAAAGAATTTTTAAAAGTATGTCTTTACATTTAAACAACTTCTCTACTACTGTGAGCTGTCAGAATGATTACTTGTTTGTGTGTGTGGATATAAAACTGCTGCCTCTGAAGGTCTACTTTTTTTTTTTATTTTTGGCTATACTATATGTTCGCTGCATATGATCAGGAATTTCTTCTGAATGTAAATTCAATTGAGTAAAAATCCTAATAAGAGCAAACATGTTTTTTTTTCTTAAATAAACATAGCTTTATTACCCAGAGATACACCTTTTCCTATTCTGTTCCTATCTGACCACTGGGTATGCAATGGAGGACCTGAGTCCTGTTTGAAAAGCTGACTCCACCCCACCCTCCCCCATCCCAATGCAAGTAATCCTTATTTTAAGAGTGCTGAACATTGAATCTAGATTAAAATGACTTCTCCTAAGTGTTCTACCATGTATGGTATTTCACAGCTTAACCTGAATTGTACTAATTATGCTTGTATTTCTGAGGGTCTAAATCTCTTAATCCATGTGTAACAAAATGTACAATAAAACTTAGGACATACATAAGTTCTCAATTATCTGCTGACTTTGGTCCATGGCAATCCTTTAAGAACCTGATGACATCCACCAGAATGCCATGATATTATGGTTCTGAATTATTTTATTAGTAAGCAAGACAATCTGATCAGTTATGTATCCACAGAGTTAAGTTCTTGGCAAATACTAAGCACTTCATAAAGGCTATCTCAGGAAGATCACTTTTATTTGACAAAGAAAGGGAAAAAAAAACATTACTTCCTTTGTCGTTCAGTTCCTTATTGAATGTTAACAGTATATATTTGTCACTCACTTTACATTGTCATGACATCATTTCATCCACAGGAAAAACACTTCAATTATCTCTCAAATACTAGAATAGTAATAATAATAATACAAACTTCTTAGAATAGGAAGGGAATTTCCTCATATAATTAGTTCACTTGTCATCTTAACAGTTTGTGCCCTTGCCTAGACTTTTGAATACGTGGTCACATATTTATGAAAGTGATTGGGAAAGCCTTTATATTCTGAAAAGATACCCCCATTGATGGAAATAATTCCATCAAAAAGAGAGGTGATTTGGGTTAGATGACTATGGTATCTTCCCAAAACTGTCTTGATAAAATATCATGTTCATGGACAACGTGGACAGCCAAAAATGAATATTTGACAAGAGGTTTGCCATAACTATGGGGATGAAAGGAATCACTGAAAACAGGTCAATAAATTCCTACTAAACAACTTTCCCAAGAGCAAATTCACAAATTTCTTTTTTTTTCTTAGAAACAACAAAAAAAACCAAACAGCAGTAACAACAAGAACATCAAAAATCCCTTCAGTCCTGGTTTAGCACAATAGGCTATACAGAAACAACAACAACCACAACAAAATGTATTACATAGTAAGGCATACAGTCACTTTATTTTAATATGGAAAGTCACTGATGGATTATATTGGCTCCAAATGTTACAACTGGTAAGTGAGAGGAGGCTGATGTATGTTTAGATTATTTCCCCCATATTTAGTCATTATGGGGATGAAAAGAAACATCTACAAAATAGAAGACAAGGATATTATGAGACTGCTCAGGGGGAGGAATAAAACTTTCAAAATCAGAACATATTCTAAAATATTCTTATGGATATATATGTGTGTGTGTAAATAAATAAATGAATGAATATATATGTATATGTATATATATATACATACATATATATATATATATATACATATATATACATACATACATACATACACACACACACACCAAGGACCTCTTCTATGATTTTGGAAACTCCTGCCACCAACATGGATTAAAATCCACCTACATAAAAAATATCTTAATCCTCCCATTGTAAGCATCATTGATTTCTGCAAATTAGTATTGATTTTCATATATAGTCTATTCTCAGCTTTAGGGGTGGGGTTAGGGAGGAATTGAAAACAACTAGAAAGTAAAGTTCCCAGAAAATGGCTAAAATTAAAAAAAAGCAAACTGATGTTGATAAATTAAACCCATGGGAAATATGGGTTTTAAGTTCCTTCAGCTACCTCAAACTGCAATCTCTTGCTAAAGAAGCCTGAAAATGCCCTTTTCTGCATACAGCTCTTTAAAACAAAAAATAATTCTGATATGTACTTTCCTAACAAAGTAACCATGAAATAACTTATAAAATACAGCATACAAAATAAAATTGGTAACATACAAAACATTTTTTTTCTTGCTAGTAATCACTAGAATTCTGTGACCTCTTGCGCCAACATCTGGATAAAAACAACAACAAAAGAAAACATATTTACTTCAGAAAATACTCATTTTTCATAGCACATGAAATCTATATTAACACAAATACTGTAGAGCAAACAAATTTTTAAAAGTGAAATCATTTTTTATCCTGAATCTTTCCTTCCACTTTGCCTGGTGGCTGTTTGAGGGTGTTGTAGCACATACTATATTGCTATAAACCTCTCTACCTTGGCCAAACTGTGGAAACTAAAGGAGCACTTGCTGTAACGTTAATCTCTGCTGTCAGTATACACTAGGACTGGTGATGTTTCAACATTACCTCCAAAACTCTGTCTTTCGTGGCTGGTGGATGGAACTGGAAATCATGAAGGATTCACCAGCTAGAAATAATCTTTCAGTGATGTCTGCATTCTGTGCCATTTGAGATATTTAATGGTATCAGAGTATGGGAAGATAGCAGAGATGAGTTGACATTTAAATGTGAGTCTGAGGTTGATAATGAACTCTGCAGCCTTGATGTCTCCAGCCAGCTAATCAATTAGGCCAACTGCAGCTGCACAGAAGTTTATCTAATATTTTTATTTCTTCCCTAAGTCACATCATTGAATTTACACACTTGGGCTTTGATTGCAGCTTGGACATTGGGCTTAGATTGTAGCTTGGGCATAAGTGCGACACAAAACTTGAATTTTAAAGGCCAACAATGAAAATATGCATTTAATGCACAGAGAACTCTTTACTACCATAGGATAAGACCAGTATAGTGTCTATTAGGATAATAACTGCTCCACAAAGTTGTGTGCATTGTGCCTCTTTTTTTTTTCTTCTACTGCACATTGCCAATAACATGCGGGGTTGCCAACACAAAAATGAAAATGAGGTTATTAATGAAATCACTGGAATGCTTGAAGTCAGGAAAGTTAAACACCCAAATGTTGAGGATTTACTGCGCATATGTTTAAATTTATTTATCTTAGCATCCCTTTGGCACAATATGAGCTCCTGGAAGGCTGGACCTTTTCATTTTAACTTTATATCCCCTGTACCTAGCACAATATTTTGAATGTACTAGGTGTATCTAGGTAGCACAGTGGATAGAGGGCTGGGCTTGGAGTCAGGATGACTGAATTCAAATCCAGTCTCTGAAACTTATTGACTATGTGACACTAGGCAAATCACGTACCCTCAGTTTGCCTTAGTTTCTTCACCTGTCAAATAAAAAAAAATAATAATAGAACTTACCTCCCTGCGATGTTATGAGGATCAAATGAGATAATATTTGTAAAGAGCTTTGTGTTGTGTTTAGCACTTGGGTGCTACATAAGTACATATTTCCTTCCCTAGTAAGCTCTTAATAAATGTTTATTTTAATTGAATCCAAATCAAATCAAAGCAGTCCTAGAGACCTTTCCCAAACTAAGAGAATTTAAATGATTTGCTCATACTCACAAAGTTAGTGCATACATTTTTTTGACTATAAATCAAGCATATGCCCAACTTTACTGAGCTTCTTCTAGTTAAATAGTCATGTTACTTTAAGCATGATCTGAGTTAACCTTTAACTAAGACACTGAAAACCTGGAGAAATATAAAGGTCTTTGAGTTTTCAACAATGAGAAAGGATTACAATATCTCCATAACCCACAGCAGGGTTGATGTATTATTTATTTATTGGATATTCTTATTTCTTAATGTTTAATGATCTGGATTCCACCAGTTAT
Organism: Pseudochirops cupreus; assembly: GCA_028627135.1. Classification (NCBI taxonomy): domain Eukaryota; kingdom Metazoa; phylum Chordata; class Mammalia; order Diprotodontia; family Pseudocheiridae; genus Pseudochirops; species Pseudochirops cupreus. The sequence continues at coordinate 107,929,586 of CM053580.1, forward strand.
TAAGTGAAAGTCAGTTATACATACACAAAAAAGTAGGTAGGCAATGCGTAGACAAAATCACTTTTGAGTGCCATAATAAATAACAACTGTAGATACTTACTAAGTAGAGAAACTAGTCAGTGCAATGGTAAGTCCTAGTAAATCTAATTCCACCTGTGAATCCTGCCTAATTATAAACACTGCCACTACTTCTTAGACTCAGGAGACTTCTTTGCTGGATATACATTTGATCAAATATATCCTTGTGGGTTTGAAAGACAGGTGCATGGAAAAGTAAGAGCTGAGGTAATTGTATGGGACAGGGAGTGGTTAGTTTATCTCTAGTTTAGTTTCTGTAACTGTGCTTATTACCTTAATTAACAGAGTATATCGCAATCTTTTTTTTTACTGACTCTCTGCAGGGTAAGAACTCTGCATGGGCTTTGAAAATGATTAAGATAAATCTTGCCATCCAGGTAAGGAATGGATGAAAATAATGCATTGCTTCCTATTCAGCTGTCTTATTCAAGGTAATTGTCTAGGAATGGTTTAGAAGTTTTATCAGACAGTTCAGCATTGAAATTCTACTGCCCTTTAGGAGACCAGAGAAGTAACCAAGTAACAGATTAACTCAAGTACAGCCAAAATTAATTTTAAAAATTATCCAATGGAATTTGATTCAAAATATGAAAATACTAAAATTGCTGTGTTTCAGAGAACTCACAACAAAAGTCTTGTGAATATATACACATATGTATATATAATTTAAATGTATTTTAAAATACTAATGATTAGTTACATATGGAAGTACCTATCAAGAAAAACACATTTTAATGATTAGGTGAAGGAAGTTACAAAAATTTATAAAGAGAATGGGTCATAGGCATGATATAGATAAATCTTTATTTTTTATTTTTGGAGAGGGGAAGGCAGGGCAGTTGGGGTTAAGTGACTTGCCCAAGGTCACATGGCAAGCAAATGTGTCAAGTGTTTGAGGCTGGATTTGAACTCAGGTCCTCTGGTGGTGCTCTATTCACTGAGCCACCCAGACACCCCCAATATAGATAAATCTTGACTCAATGAGGTATGAAATCATTGAACATGAATTACTTTCAGATAATGCATATATGCTAGACTTTACTTGAAAAAGATACTTTTTTAAATTTCAGTAAATTATAATTTAGAAGAACAACAACATTAGAAATAAATTATTTATGAACCATTTTACATTCAAGAATATTAATAGAATCAATGACAATATAGTTTTGATTTCTCATTCCCACTGATTCATGTCCATCATCTACTGAGAACTCAAGAAACATTCCTTGTTTGTTACTATGCTAGCTTAATCATGTCCTTTCATTTCCTCAATTCTGTTTCCATTGACCACATTATAGCAGGAAATTTGACATGTAGCCTATACAGCTTGTCTATTAGCATGTGTGTGCTTATATACATAGGCACACATGTATCTATCTGTGTCTATATGTGCGTGTAAATGTGTATATATATCTATTTAGCATATATATACATATGTATGTATCTAAAACAGAAAAGTTGGACAAATTCAGGGATAAAAATTCAACAGAATTTGGAAAGTTTGCTTTACTGCGTTCATAAAATTATAACACTCCTTTAATAATACCACACTTCTCCCAGATACAGAAGTTCATCTTTCTAATTCCAGTATTTTACCTATGATATTGTATGGCTTCATCATGTGAAATAGTATTCACAACAAGGATAACAAAAATCAATGCAGTGGTACATGATAGATATGAGTAAGCTACAACTTACAACAATATGAATCACTGAAAAAAATGGATAGCAGCAAAGAAATATGTACATACATATAAAATGTCTGTGATTCAGTTCAAGTGTGTTTATGTACATATTTGGAAAAATAAGTTGGGCTAGTTATGTGATGATAGAATGGGTAGTAGGCAGCCAAAGTGCTCTGCTGGCACACATGTAATGTCAAGAGAAAATGAGGTTCTCACATCTTGGAAGGATTGCCTGTAGTGAATTTATGTGTGCACATGGACAAAAAGTCAAATGGATGAGTATAAATGGTAGGAATGAAATTTACATAATTGGAGGGAGCTTCAAAATTACTGATATGACCAAACTATTTGAGAATTTGAGTGACTTCGTATAAATATATCTTTAGATAGCTGTGTGACTCTGAATAAGTCCATTATCTTGACTGCCTCAGTTCATTCATTTGTATAATGGGAATAATAATAGCACCTACTTCTCAGGATTGTTGTGGAGATCAAAAGAGATAATTTTAGAACACTCAGCACAGTGTCTGGCATATATGAAGAGCTATATACATGTTTGCTATTATTATCTCTTATCTTACTAGCTCCTTGAGGTCAGATATCATATTTTCTACTTCTTTTGTATTCCCTAAAGTGCTAAGCCCAGCACTTTTAAACAAAGTTTATGTTTTTTATACATGCTTGTTAAATTAAGGAAAGAAGAAATGGGCACCAGAGTAGACATTAGGTTATGTAAAAGTTGTTTCTTTGTAGATGAAGGATTGAGCTTGGTGATAATGTTATATCACTAAAATTTTCATAATTATTTATATGTCATTTAAAGAGGAAGGGGAAGTAGGCACTGGGACTCATAGTCTTCTTATAGACCAAAGATATTTCTTGTAAGTTGGAGTTATATCAATATCTAATTTTTGATAGATTTGGATTTCATAGTATTTTAGTCCACTTTATACTTCATGATGTAGACAAAATATTTTTTTCTATGTTCAGGCATTTTTGTATGAACTCTGAAAGAGCTTTAATTTTTCCTCAGTTTATAAAATTGATGGTGGCAGAGAGTGTAGAGAATGTCTACTATCCACAAATAAAATGGTATTTTTAGAGGCAACATGATGCAATGGAAAAATAATTATTTTGACTATATTTGGAAATAGATCGCCTGAGTCTGAGTCCTCACTCTACCTCTTTCCATATGACCTCAGGTATTTCATATAATCCCCTTGGACACCAGTTTTTTTCACCTATATAATTAAAGTATTAACGATTTTGCAAAGATATCATGCTTATGATGTCATTGATTCTCTTTGAGAATGATAGATGAAAGTAACAGAGTTATAATGGGAGAAAGTATTACAAAATTGTAAGTGAATATATGTATATGCATATATGTGTGTGTGTGTGTGTGTCTGTGTGTATGTGAATATTCTTTGGAAGTTATTTAAGCATGATGATGGTGGTGGTGGTGGAGGTGGTGATGGTGGTGGTGGTGGTGGTAGTGCTTATGAAAATTGTCTTTTTTGTGCAAAACTACGTTGTGTGGCTAAGAGTCAATTCCAGTATTGAACCTGTGGACCCTGAAGGGAACATAGTGTATTTATCCAAGGACCTTTCTTGATCTTTTCATAACTGTGATTGTTTTTCTAGATAAATAAAAATGATCTTGGCCTAGAAATTCTGTTACTAATTCCCCGGGTAAGTGAACTCAAAGAATGCCAGGCAAAATTACTTTGATTTGCAGAATGCTGTGTCTGAAATTTACAGGATCATAAATATAGAGCAGGAAGGATTCTGAGATGTCAAGACAAATGTCTTCATATTACATGTGAGGAAACTGAGACACAGAGATGTTAATTTATTTATTCAAGGTCACATAGCTTCTAAATATCTGAGGTAGAATTTGAACCAAGATCTTCCTGATTAAAAATTTACTCCCTACTATATCTAAATTATGTCTTTAAAAACAAATAAGAAAACAGTTTCATAATGTTTTACTAAATGTTATTAAGAATCCTATAGAGCGGGTGTTTCTACACTGGGATTAGTCAGCTTGTTATGGTTTTATATTTGACTTCTGTATTACAAGATAATTTGTTTCCTTTGTACTCCTAAGTATTTTTAAAATGCATTTAAAGTCATTATTTTGAGAATGGGTCCATAGGTTTCAGCAGCAAGATATAGCTAGTTTTCTCTCTGTCTCTCTCTCTCTGTCTAGCTGTCTCTGTCTGTCTGTTTGTCTCTCTTTCACACACACACTCACACACACACACACACACACACACACACACACACATTAAAGAACTCAGAACTTCATAGAATGAGGCTAACATATACTTCAACAGATTTAATAGAATTCCTAAATGATCTACT
>CM053580.1:107936215-107956251 GCA_028627135.1 Pseudochirops cupreus
CATTTTTCGATGAGGAAACTAAGGCTAAATGAGGTTAAATGAATTGCCACAGGGTCACATAGCTCCTAATGGGCATAGGCAGGATGCAAATTCCAGTCTTTCTGACTTCAAGTTCAGCCCTCTATGCTAACATCCCTCATACATTCTCTATTACACTGAACAAATTAATGTCCTAATTTGGGTCCTCATCACCTCTTGTCTGTAGTATTACAATAGTCTTGTCATTTGTCTCTCTGCTTCCAGAGTCTTCCTCATTTTGTGCATTCTCCAAAAAAAAAAAAAAAAAGCAAAATAATCATCCTAATATGTGTCTCTGACCACAGCCTTCCTCTGCTGAACAAACTGCAGTGGCTCCCTGTTTTCCAGAGAGTAAAATACAAATTCCTTTTTCCATATTGTCAAGTCTTTCATAATCTGGTTTAAACCTATCTTTCCTGATTAATTTCAAATTAAAAACTCACACACACTATGTTCAAGCTAAACTGGCCTTTTGATCATTTCCCACACACGTTGACCCATTTTCTTCTTCATTTCTTGATAGCCTTTTCTCCATGTTTGTAATGCTCTGCATTCTCACATAATCAATTACCTTGGAATCCCTAGCTTCCTTCATCTTTTAGACTGGGCACCACTTCCTTACATAATGCTTTCCCAAATCCGTCAGATGGTACTGTTCTTACCTTAAATGCTCCTGATGACATTCATATTATATTTCCTTTTATGTGAAGTGAATCCCTCCCCCACTAGAATTTAAACTTCTTGAAGTTCAAGACTTCTCACGCTGTTTTCTATGTTATCCATGTCTTAACAAATGTCTTGAAAAAAGGAGGCCCTTAATAAATACTTGTTAAATTAAATTGAAATGAATAATAGAGTTGGTATCTAAGACATGTAAAGATATAATGAAATATCACTGGATAAATTCAAGTTACATGGCCCAAATGAACTATATCCTGAAGTACCTAGATACAGAGGTTGGGAGCTTGTGGCCTTGAGGCCACATGGGGCCTTCTGGGTCCTGTGGCCTTTTCACTGAGTCCAAGTTTTATAGAACAAATTCTTTTATTAAGAGACTATACTCCACTAACACTATACAGCACCCCCCCCAACCTCCCCCAAAATGAATAGACAAAGAGGGGAATTATAACTCATCTACCTGAAGGGGGGATAGTTTCCACCTGCTTGTCCCCAGAGAAGTAGGAGAAAGTTTAAAAGATCAGATATAGGCTTGAAAACTTTGTAAAAAATAAGATTATGTAAAAGTAAAATAAGTGAGAGAACATAGCTGTATTTTCCTCTTAAATAGAGATTTTCACGCAAAGGCCAGTGTGTTACAGGAGGGATTCCTGTTCTTGCACATTTTAGAATATGAATATTTTTAAATATTTTAGAATTTAGAATATTTAGAACATTCTTAGGCACCTGCTGAATCAAAAATTAAATGATTCTGTGAGTTTTTTGGTAGGAATTTCAGGGCAGGTGGAAGGAAACAATGCTGCCATAGCAGGGCTTGTAATAGTTACTTTTTAAAAAATGAAGAAGAAAGTGTCTGTGAAATTGCTTGTATGGCTCTGATTTACTTTCAGTTTCTGAAGAAAGAGGTTTGTCATCTCAATCTTTTTTTCCTTTTAGTATCCTTGGTGTCTATGCAAAATGGTATTGATATTTTCCCTCTTCTGGGTATGTGTAAAGACCAATGTTGGGAAGTGTAAATGGAATGATACATGCACACTGAGACATAGATAGAGTCAGGATATATTTTAGAGAAATATATTCCCATTATGTAGTCACAGGCACAAGAAGACTCAGCAAGACCAGAAAGTTAAGCTTTCCTCTAGAAATCAGTACAAAGATGGTGGAATAAATTCACTCTCTTGGTATCTTCTCTGCATTTTATAAGAAGTAAAGTATTGTCTTACAATGCAAATTTGTTTTGATCTATCTTTGGTTCTTACTGCATTTTAACACTCAGATATGTGATCTCATTAATTTACTACTTCCAAAAATGTAGTTTACCACCCTTCCACTCCTGTGCATACTATATGATTCTAGTCCAGTTTCTCTCCTCATAAGTTTGCTATAAGAGGTCCATCAAATATATATTGAAAAGTCTCCCTCTATTTCTCATGATATTTCAAAATAATAAGTGAAGCATGCTGGATTTCTACATGTCTATCCTTTACCCCTGCCAGTTAAAGAGTCCATCTTTTTATTTTATATTTTCTTAATGAAACTTTTTTACTTCTATTTTTAAAACAAAGTTGTTCATTGAATATATCTTGTAACCTGCTTATATCTACCATATCTCTGTTTTGCCCTTTGTGTAGTATATAGTTCCAATTCTTTAAAAAAATAACTGCATTTGGGACTAACTGCTAAATAAGAGCATCTATAGAATATTTATATTATTTTAAAAGGGTGTTTTTTCCTATCACAGTAAATATTAATTTGTACATGTCTGTCTAGGTAGATGTCACATCTCCTTACTACTCACTAAACTCCTGGAGAGCACAGACTCTTGTTTGGGTTCCCTAGAACCTAGCCCATTTTCTTGAACAAAGTAACATTTATTAAATATTTGTTGAATTGAATTTTACTTCTTACTTTTAAATTATTTTCCCCAAACTGATGTATTCTGGTGTGTGCAAGGAGGAAATGTGCGTGTGTGTATGTGTGTGTGTGTGTGTGTGTGTGTGTGTTTAACAAGAAGTAGCTTTTCAAAGAAAGTCATCCTCTCACAAAGCACTAATGCCAAGTAATGAAACATCCAATACTTTTTTTTTTTTTTTAAGGAAAAACTCTCCTGGTTCATGGCTTCTTTACATGGCTAAAGTCCTAGAGAAAACAATTTATAATTAATGCCTCTACTTCTTTTCCTTGCAATCATTTCTAAACTTTATACAGTTTCTGACCTCGTTATTTACTAAAAGCTGTTTTCTCCAAAGTTAATGATAGACTATTAGTCATCAAATCTGATGGTCTTTTCTCAATCCTCAGCCTTCTTTTCCTTTCTGTAGCCTCTGACAGCAATCATACTCTTTTCCTTGATCCTCTATTCTCTCTAGGTTTTCTTGACATTGTCTCCGAGTTCCTTTACTACATATGTGACTATTTTTCAGTGTCATTTGATGGATCTTCAACTATGTTGTATCAGCTAAATGTTCCTGTCTCTCAAGATTTTGTCCTTGACTCTCTCCTCTTCTTATCTGTTTCACTTGAATTTCCATTGATTCATTTGTCATTTCTGTGCAGATGATCCTCATATCTATTCATCTAGTTTTAGCCTTTGTCTTTGTGAGTAGCTATATGAGTAGCTATAGAGGACCAGGTCTGGAGGCAGGAATATTTGAGTTCAAATCTGTCTTCAGACACTTAGTAGTTGTGTAACCCATGCAAGTCACTTAACCCCTATTTGTCTTAGTTCCTCATCTATAAAATAGGATAACACTAAAGAAGGAAGTGACAAACCACTCCAATATCTTTACCAAGAAAACTGCAGGGACTTGGGCCCCCACAGAGTTGAAAACAACTCAACTACCACCAGCAGCACCACTTTTGTCCTAACCTCCAATCTCACCTCTCCATTTGCCTACTAAACATTTCAAACTCAATATCCCAAGACATCTAAAACTCATTATGTCCAAAACTGAATCTGTAATTTTTTGCCTCAATACGTGTCTTCTTCATAATTTTCTAATTAATGTTGAAGGCACCGTCATTCTCCCAGTCACTCAGACCCTAACCTTTGACCAAAAATTCTCTTAGCTCCCATGTCCAATCTTTTAACAAATCTTACATTTTTCCTCCTAAGCATCACTCAGACATGTTGCCTTTTCTCCTCCAACATTCCCACTATCCTGATAGAAGCACTCAGCTTCCCAAATATGTGCTATGGCAATTGGATTTTGCTCAGCCTCTCTGCCTCAAATCTCTCCATATTTCAATTCATCCTCCACTCAACTTACAGTCATCTTCCTAAAGTGCAGATCTAATCATGTTGTCATCCAGTTTCTGATTACCTGGAGAATCAAATTTAAAATATTTTGTTTGACATTCAAACTTGCTACAATTTGGCATTCAAACTCTTCATAACTTTTCCTCCCACTTTTTCAATCTTCTTACAACTTAAATTGTCCCACCCCCATTTGTACTCAGTAATACAGTGACAACGATCTCCTAGAACACCAGATTCCATTTGCTGATTGAGTGTTTTCTCTGTCTATCCCCCATGCCTTTAAGACTGTCTGTCTTCATCACTGCCTCCTATGTTTGCTGGCTTCCTTAAAGTCTTAGGTCAAGCCTCTTCTTTTGCAAGAAACAGAGAACATTCCCTTGCAATGCAAACTGACAACTGTTTAGTTACTTAACAAATATTTGCCCAAAGCAATAATAGGATAACTGATTTACTCAGAAGCATGCAGACAGTATTGTTCAGAAAGAGTCCAAGCAGATCTTCCTGACTACCTATTCACTTCAATACAATATCTCCAATATCAGCCAGAGCTGTCCCAAACTGAAATGTCCTTCCCATGGAATAACACTTTATCTTTATCTTTATATCCCTAGTGCCTAGGACTGTGACTTGAATATAGTTGATGATTAATAAATGCTTTTGCATGGAATCAAAATAAAACTTTTCCTACTATTTGTCCTGGATATTAACATAACTGAAGATTTGGATAGAGAGCCTTGGAGAAAAATTTAGTGGGTTAGACAAATTCACACAATAATTCCATCATTCTTTCTCTCGCTAATTATTTTGGGGCTATTGTGTCAAAGCAATTATAATGACCAAAATAATTCTACCATTTGATTTCAACTCCGAACCAAATTCATCCCAATTAATCAAACCAATTATTATCTTCATCTGAAACAAATATGTTCTTAATCATATTTATTCCTTTACAAAATAGATAGTTGTTTATAGTTCTTTCCCATATGGTCAGATTATAGCTTTCATGGGCAAGTGGTTTACAGCTGCAGGTTATCTTTTTCTAAAGCTGGTTTAAACTTATTTTTTTCAGAGTCTCTCAAAACTTTCACAAAGACTTGCATTTGGAAAAATCTGTAGTGCCCTTGATCTCTTATTTCTTATCTCTTGGCTTTGAGCCAAAGCATCCTTCAGAGAACTTTGAAAACAGAAAAGAAATGCACCTGGGTTGCTTCAAAATCAACTCCCCAGTCTCCATACCAAAACAAATATAGAGAATTCAACATCAAGGAAAGAGTGGCAGGAAAAAATAGAACAAACTGATGTGATATATAGAGAGCTGTTGGTCATTCCCTCGGTATGTGAAGTATCTACCTAGATAGGGTGCTTATTGAAGCTACTCTTTATCCAGGAGACTAGGATAATGATAGAACAAAGCATGCTGTCCTCCATGAAACAAATTGATATTATAGTGGACAAAATGTGTAACTACTGAAAACTAATACACTCAGGCTTCTTTATTTGTTTTTTCCCATTTCTATCAAGATTCCAGGGAACAGGAAGTCTTTGACAGAGGGACACAGAAGAACTAGAATTCGTGAGACATCTCATCAGCTACAAGACTATTGACTTATGATTTCCTGTCTCAAATGCATTCTAAAGCAGGGAACATCAGAAACAGAGTGGGAAATTCTATCTGAATCCTGAAGAATTTATGATTCATTTATTTTTTTCCTTTCTTTTGACACTGCCAATTCTGGATCCTCTTGGGGATGGACTTCAGGAAACTGAGCCAATAAAGAACTGGAGTTGTATAAGATACTTCTGTTGCCACCCCTGTTGCTCCTTCCAGAACAAACAGGAATGTTTGTTAAACTGAGAATGTGGAGAAGAAACGATATTCATTGTTAGTCAGATTCATGGCCTCTTGAATAGAAGAAAACTAGTATCCAGCATGCAATGAGAGAAAAGAACCAGAAGAGCAAAGATTGTCAACTTTTATGAATTCTGTTAGCCTGGGGAGGTGGGAAAATGATTTTCTTCATCATCTTCCCTAGTTGTTGCTGTTGTTGTCTCTAGTTTGTGACCCTGAGAGGGAACAAAGACATCTTTTTCAATTATTCATTTCAATGAGTCATAGATGAGCATGATTGGTATTTCCAGACCTAAAGATACAGAAATGCAACCAGGAAAAGTTATGGCATATGATTGGAGATAGCTTCCCCAAAAGAAATCATTTGTATAATTTCATTTGTCTTTATTTCATAAATAATAAACTATGTGTCACAGTATACTAAGTCACAGAAATTGAATATATGAGACAGTAAACAGAGAAGGAGCCAGGGCTAGACAGGACCTGATTAGGTTGGGGTGACAGTGGTGGTGGACATACTAAATACAACAGATTTACAATTTTAATATTTTGAAGAGTATTCCATTTCATCCCTAGATTAACTTTTCAACATATCATTTAGATTTAACATCATTTACTTAGAATCAACACCAGTTCAGACACACAGCAAGGGCGTGAGGGAGTGGGGGGAATGGGGAGCCCAAAAACTGACACAACAGGTCTTGTGATTCAACATATCCCCATTAGTGGATATAACTTTCATGGCATAGTGGCTAGGGTACTGGATGGACCTGGAGTCATGGAGTTGTTACTTTTATTCAGCTATTTCAGTTGGTCTGACATTTTGTGAGCCTCATTTGTCATTTTTTTTTTCCCTTTGGTGAAGACACTGGAGAGGTTTGCCATTTCTTTCTCCAGCTCATTTTATAGATGAGTAAATCGAGAAACAGGATTAATTGACTTGCCCAGGGTGACACAGTAAATAAGTATCTAAGGCTAGATTTGAACTCAGTTCTTCCTGACTCTAGGCCTGTTTTTTCATCAATTGCACCACCTACCAACCTCCAACAAGAGAGTTTAGAGATAGAGAAATAGTTCTGGGATCAAATCTGTCCTCAAATACTTATGATCTGTGTGACCCTAGGTAATGCACTTAACCCTGCTTGCCTCATTTTGTCATCTGTAAAATAAGCTGGAGAAGGAAGTGTCAAAATTCTCCAGTATCTTTGCAAAAACCAAACAGCACACACACACACATACATACACACACACACACACACACACACACACACATAAGGCCACAGAGAGTCAGACACAACTAAACAACTGAATAGCAACAACAACAACATGCCTTTCTAAAGGAAGGTATCAACCAGAGACCCAAGGTGGTAATGGGAAGTAGTATCTCATGTAAGAACTACTCCAAGATTATTTGATTTTTAAAAAGTGAATCCGCACTGCTTTCCCATTATCATAAGTTATACACAAATCTTTGATAGATTCATTCATATGGATATGTAAATGTAGAAAATAATAAACATTTATATACCACAAGTGGATTCAGTTCAATTAAAACATTTATTAAATGGTTACTGCTAGTCCATTCAGAAAATTTCCTCTATAATGCATCATAGTTACTTGGAGGAAATGCTATGTTCTTAAGAGTTATTTTTTTCTACTTCTGCTGTCTGTGAAGACCCAAAGACAGAGAGTCATTTATCCGAATCCATCTTAACAAAATATAAAGAAGCTCCTCTAGAAGGTTCATTTTCCCCAATTCTTTTCATTTTATGTCTTTCACTGAGACCTAACTAGTTCCTGATGATACTCTCAGGGTCTCTCTGAAGAACTTTGGAATTTATTGTGTGACATATTTTGTGGTACAGGACTGCCCAGCATGGTGTACCCTTGTCAGAGAAGCAAAGTAAAATTGAAATAACTCAAAAGAAACGTGAGATGAGCAAATTTAGAGAATCCACACGAAATGTTCATGTAGACTATTTATGCTCAACCTGTGATAGAGCATTCTGAGGTCATATTGATCTGATCATCCATAGTCGCATGCATTGTGACTTGACTAATAGAATGATGTCATTTTTGGTCCCCTTTGAGAAAAAAGGACAACAAACAATGCTTCCTTCTCAGTTATTGAGGTGGGATATCTCTTTACCACGAAAAATCTCCATACATGCACAAGTGATCCCTTTTCATCCCATCTTATTTTTAACCTCTCATTGCCTAATGGTTCTTTCACTACTGCTTCAAAAGCACCCCTGGCCCAGCTCCATTCTCTCTCTCTTTTTTTTTTACAAATTAATTTATTTCTTTTCTTGTTTACATCATTCATTTCCACTAGATTTTGAGGTACAAATTTTCTCCCCATCTTTCCCCTATACAACACCTCAAAACAGCCATCCCACTGTATAACCCCTCCCCCAATCTGCTCTCTCCTATGTCCTCCCCCTCACCGCTCTGACTTTCTGGGAGGGCAGGATGGATCTCCCTACCACAGTGCTGGTGTATCATACTTCCCAGTTGGATGTAGTTAATAATAATAATAATAATAATTGTATATATATGTATAGATACATATTTATTTTTAATATTTGATTATAGAACTTTAAATTCTAGATTCTTTCCCCTCCTTCTTTGTCACCCACCCCCAATGGAAGAACAAGCAATTAAATACAGTCTGTACATCTGTAATTAGGCAGAACCTCTCCATAGTGGGCATATTGTGAGACACTGATTATATGTCCCTCCTTCCTAACCCGCCCCCACGTCCCTTGTTCTGTTCTCTACACTGTCCCTGTCCCTTTATAGAAGTGTGTACTTCCATCAACCCTCCCCCCAACTCTGCCCTCTGCTCTGTCATCCCATCTCTCATCCCCATCCCCCCTACCCTCCTCTGTGGCAAGATACCCAGTTTAGAGTTTATGTCATTCCTTCCCTAAGCCAAGTTCAGTGAGAGTAAGGTTGACACTTTCCCTTTTGCCTTCCTGTTCTTCCCCTCCACTGCAACAATTATCCTTTGCCTCTTCTATGAGATGATTAACCCCATTCTGTCTCTCCCTGTCTCCTCTCATTCCAATCCTCTCCCACCTCAGAATTTCATCCTTTAGAGTATTGTCCCTTCCCATTCAATTGATCATGTGCCCTTTATGTATGTGTTTGTATGCATATATAAACACTCCTATACAGACATATGTGTAAGTATATGTATATATACGTTGGTATTCCCTTCACATCTCCTCATACTGAGAAAATTTTCTAAATTACAATTATCACTTTTCCATGTTGGCATGCAAATAGTTCAACTTTGATAAGTTCCTTATGATTTCTTTCCCATGTTTACCTTCTCATGCTTCTTGTATTTGTGTGCCAAACTTTCTTTTCAGTTTTGTTTTTTTCAGCAAAAATGTTTAAAAGTCCTACACCTCACTGAATGACCATATTTTCCCCCAGAACATTATATTCAATTTTGCTGGGTAGTTGGTTCTTGGTTTTAATCCTAGCTCCCTTGATCTCTTAAATATCATATTCCAAGCCCTTCAATCCCGTAATGTAGAAGCTGCTAGATCCTGGGTTATCCTAATTGTGTTTCCACTGGATTCAAATTGTTTCTTCTTAAAAGCTTGTAATATTTTCTTTTTGATCTGGGGCCTCTGGAACCTGGCTATAATATTCCTAGGAGTTTTCTTTTAGGGATCTTTTTCAAGAGATGATCAGTGAATTCTTTTAAGTTCTATTTTGGCCTCTCATTCTAAAATATCTGGTGAATTTTCCTTGACAATTTCTTGAAGGATGCTTTCTAAGTTCTTTTTTTGATCATGGCTTTCAGGTAGTCCAATAATTTTTAAATTGTCTCTCCTGGATCTGTTTTCCAGGTCAATGGTCTTTTCAAGGATATATTTCACATTGCCTTCTATTTTTTCATTTGTTTGCATCTGTTTAATAGTATCTTGATTTCTCATAAAGTAATTTGCTTCCATTTGCTGCACTCTAATTCTGAAGGACTTATTCTCTTCAGAAAGCTTTTGAGATTCTTTTTCCATCTGGCAAATTCGACTTTTTAAGGCATTCTTCTCCTCATTGGCTTTTTGGGCCTCTTTTTCCATTTCAGTTAATCTATTTTTTAAGGTGTTATTTTCTTCAGTCAGGTTGTTGACTCTCTTTACATGATTTTCTTGCATCATTCTTGTTTCTCTTCCCAATTTTTCCTCCACTTCTCTCATTTGGTTTTCAGAATCCTTCTTAAGGTTATGTATGGCTTTTAGGCAGTCTTCATATTTCTTGGAGGCTTTTGGTGCAGGAGTTCTGACTGTGTTGTCTTCCTCCCATTTCATGCTTTGATGGTTCATGTTCCTAAAGAAGGAATCTAGAGTTTGGTTGCTGTTCTTACTTTGCTTCCTTTGCCTACTCATGGTTGGCCAATCAATGGTTTTTTACCCCTGTGAAACTCTGCTTCCAGAGGGCAAAGCTCTGTCCCAAATAACTGGCATTTTCCCAGCTGCTGCAGTTATTGGGGGGCTGTCATTTTTTTGCAACCCCCACCAGCTTTGGCTCACTGAAAATGCACCCCAGGACCACCACCCAAGACCACAATACAGATCCAGTCTGCTCAACAGAAGAGCACTTGGCCTCTGAATGATTGCTTGGCCCCCCTGCAGTCTGCAGGCTAGGAGCTCTGAAGCAGGTACGTGGAGGTGGCTGCAGGGCCTCCCCTCCTGCTGCTTCCTTGCCCTGGAGGCAGTTTGGCTGCACCACTTTTCTTCCCCGAGTTTAGCTGAGTTCCACTGACCTTTTACTTCGTCCTTGTTTCTTATGGCTTGATAATTCGGGAAACTGCCACAATTACCACTGATCCACTCTCCTGACGCTCCAGCTGCACCTTGGCTCTGCTTGTCTGACCATCCCTTCCCCCCGGGGCCACGCCATGGTTTTAGGCTGGGCTGATTTTGGCTCCCAGTGCTGAGATGGTCCCTTCTAGCTAAGCTGCCTTCAGTGAGAGGTGTATTTTTGTGTTTTAGAGCCCTACAATTTGTTTAGAGTCATATTTTATGGGTATTTGAGGTGGCTATGTGGGATCTGTGGTACCTTGCTGCTCCTATGCCACCATCTTGGCTTGCCCCCTCCCCCCACCTCCCACCAGGCATCATTCTCAATTTCTCATTCTCTCTCACCCAAATATTTGGCTAGTTTGTCTCACTGCCAAAAGTCTCTCCTCAATCTAGTCTATTCTCCACTGAACTGTCAAATTGTTCTAAGCCACAAGAATGACCAAATCACTTCCTGCCCCCACCCTGTCATTCCCAATCAATAAATAACACTGACTCCCAGTGAAGTATAAGATCAGACATAAAATCTTTTATTTGGCATTCAAAACATTTTATAATTTGTCTCCCACTTTTCTAATCTTCTTACACTCATCTACTCAACATACTTTGTGATCCAATGACCCTAGTCTTTCTTGCTCTTTCTGAAACAGATTCTATATCTCTACCACAGGAATTTTCAGTGACTGCAATTATCTTTATGCCTGGAATTATCTTTATCTTCATTTTTGTCTCCTGGATTTACTGACTTATTTCTAATCCCATTTAAAATACCGTGTTATAAAGGCAGCTTTTCTCAAAACTTTATTTATCAATTATTTCATTGTATCATGCTTGTACATCTTTGTTTGTGTGTTGTCTCCTCCATTGACCAGCAGGGCCTATATTTTTACCTTTCATGATATCCCTAATGCTTAACATACTACCTGGCACGTATTACTTGCTTTATAAATGTTTATTGACAGGCTTATTGATTGCTGTTGATGAATTACTTCACCACAGCAATCTATCATGCTAATTAAAAGGAAAGTTCTTAGATCTCATTCTATTTCCAGAACGTAGAATGAGAACAGAGGAAGAAAAGGTACCTAGTATATGTAGATGGTTCTTTCAAGAACTTTAGCTACAAAAAAAGAAGGGAATATGAATTAATTTAGAATTTTGTGTTAGTTGTTTTTTTTAAATTTTTGTTTTTGGATAGGGGAATCATGACTGTGTTTGTAAGTGGCAATCAGGGAGCCAGTGATTGCAAAGTGATTAAAAATTAGAGAGAAGATGGGATGAATTGAAATTTCATTCTATTTCCATAATATTGTCCATGGAAAGGCAAAAAAATGAACAAAGGGAGTGCAAATGATCACAGTTCTTAGATCATCTAAAATTATTAATTTAACTACAAGTTCTCTTAATGTGTCATCTTTGTCTAATGATTAAAATAATTGATGTACTTCTCAAATTCTTGAATGATATACATATTGACATTCCCACTATAAATTAAACAATAAGACACGAAGAACCTGTCCCTAAATGTACAGATTGATTGCAGAGGTGAATAAAGAAGTTGGTGAATTTAGTTTAATTGCATACCTGAAGGCAATAAGAAACATGATATAATGGAATGGTTAGTCATCTTGCCTGTCAGTACCCATAATAAGCATGAGGAAATAGACTGACATAAAGATAATTATAGCTAATCTATGAATATCTTCTGCCAAAAGAAATGCAGAAAATCTTTGAAATACTTTTTCAAGATGCTCTAGACAAATTCAATATATACATGATTACACTGTTATTTCAGTTCAAAAGTGAGACCAAGGCAAGACAAAAACAGAGGACAAAATCTCTCTGGGAAACTATGGCATAGATCTATGTGAAATGATTATTCAAAGAATTTTAGACTAATTATTAGTCCCACATGGGGTGTAGGCTATGGGAAGAGAAGACTAGTATCTCTGGTGTGAAGGCTGCTGAGCCCTTTTCAGGACCCTTTTCTACCTTTGGTTTCTACTGATACATTTAATTCTTGCCTGTGGCTCCAAGAAGCTATAGCATGTGTGGTGGTCACAATACAGTAGCCTGTTTTGGCATACAGACTAAACCAGGTTGAGGGTAATTGATGGGTTTCAAACCCATTGGTGAGTTGGGGGAGGGGGTCTACCACAAGCATGTGAAGACTTCCTTTGGTGGAATGGGTATGTGAAATCATTTTTTTTTCTGATGCCATGAAGGCAGTTGAAGCAGATCCTATGGAGCTCTTAGAACTTGGTTAGACATCAAAGATTCCAAGGTCGTTGAGCCATTGCCAATCATCTTGATTCTGTCCTGCCACTAGACTGTGACAACTCTGGAAAAGAGAGTGAAGCTGAACAACTTCAAACAACTCCGTCTCACTTCAATCCAATTTATGTAGGAATCAAAAGACATCATCCATATCATTTTACTATTTTTACCCATCACAAAGTCCTGTGGTGACAAGGAAGTGACAAAGCAGCAGGTATGTATACAATGGAATCTGTAGTCACAGTCCCACACACAGGTGGCCCAAGCCACAGGGTGGTCTTCTCACTGAAAGCAACAGTAAGATTTGGCGGGGGAGGTAATTTATTTTACACATAATACCTCACACTCTTGCTCTAGAGATCAAGAAAAAAAAAATTAGTTTCGTACCTATTAAGCAAAAACCTCTGCAAAGAAGATTTCACTCACCATCAGAACATGGAACATGTGCACACTAAGGGAAACATAAAATTTGTTAGATCTGAAAGGTGAATGCTCTTTTTGTGAGAAAACTGAGCAGATATCAGATAGAAATAGCAGCCCTGAGACAAATAAAAATGGCAAATGAAGGCCAACTCACCAAAATTGGAACTGGACAAGTCTTTTTTTGTTTTCATTTTTGTTTTCTGCAGTGGTCACAGTAAGGGAGAGTGCTGTGAAAGTGGCTTAAGTTTTGCAATCATAACTAATCTAGTCAACAAACTTCAGTGTCTATCAAAAGGAGTGAATGGCAAGCTCATGACAATGTGATCACCACTTGCAGGAAAACACCATGGCATCATCATCAATGCCTATACTATCACCATGATAAACACTGATGAGGTCAAAGAAAAAATTTTGAAGACTTGGAGACCCTAGTGATCAATGTGCTAAAAGAGGACAAGCTTTCTAGGTGACTTTATTGCAGGGAATACTTGAGAAGAATGGAATTGGAAGGAGCAACAACAATGATTACTTACTACTTCAGATTTATGCATCTCATAATCTTCTTGTCACCAACACTACCTTCCTTTTATCTAAACACAATAAACCTATGTGGATGCACCCTCACAGGCAACACTGGTATTTAATAGACTACATCATTATTACTATGACATTGTCCTGTCACAAACAGGATGTGAGAGTGAGGAAAGCAATGTGTGGCTCAGAGTGCAATACTGATCATAGACTTAAGCTCTCCACACTAAATATTTAGATTCAATAAAAGCAGTGGAATCGAAGAAAGCAGAATACCAGAAGACTTAATATCAATAGATTAGAGTGCCTCTCTGTAGAATATTTCATTGCTAACTTGGAGGGAGTTGAGCCAGCACATAGTTAGTAACAGTAGAGCAGAAAAGGAGTGGGCAGTTTTCAGAGGTTTGTTGTATAGCACTGCATTTGCCCATCTGGGTCAGAATACTCACGAACATCAAGACTGGTTTGCTGAAAATGATGGGGAAATCGAGAAGCTTCTAATGAAAAACAAAAACTCCACAAGTTTTCCCAGTAGGGTAGTTCATATGACTCTAACTAGGCAGTATGTAACTCCATCAAAAGTAAAGTATAAATGAAACTTAGAGAGATGTAGGATTCTTGGCTCAGTAAAAAGGCAAATGAAATTCAGTTTTACACTGATAGTAACAATCCAAAGTTGTTTATGATGCCCTGAAGGCTATTTATGGCCCAAAGATTTTTGGTGCCTCTCAAAAACTTAGTGCTGATGGAGTCACATTGATTAATGATAACGACATGATCCTGGAAAGGTGGGCCAAACACTTCCATAGTGTTCTCAACAGACCAATCAATCAATGGTGAAGCTGCTGACCAATGACCTCAGGTTGAAGTCAATCCCTCTTTAATTGAAGTTGCACTTAAAAAGAGGTTAAGAATGCCATTACATTCCTGAGATTTCCAAGGTGGGGAGATCCATTGCTCATAGAAAAACTGACTGAAATTTTCTGGGTTATATGACAAGAGAAGGTTATTCCCCAGGAGTTGAAAGACTCCTCCATTGTCCATCTCTCTAAAAATAAGGGAAATAGATTATTATGTTACTGTCATAGGGGAGTCTCTCTGTTTGTCATTGGTGGCAAGATTCTTGCCAGAGTTCTCCTTAATAAATTGGTCTTTCACCTGGAAGATGGTCATCTACCTGAGAATCAGCATGTCTTTGGAAAGGGATAAGGAATGGTTGATATGCTGTTTGCTGCCCATCAATTCCAGGAAAAATTCCAGAAGCACAAGAGAATGTTTATACAATGTTCATCGACCTAACCAAGGCTTTGATACTGTCATTCATGAAGGCTTATGGAAAATTATGTCAAAATTTATCAAAAGAGAAGTTCATCAATATTTTATGTAAA
Source organism: Pseudochirops cupreus (assembly GCA_028627135.1). Lineage (NCBI taxonomy): Eukaryota > Metazoa > Chordata > Mammalia > Diprotodontia > Pseudocheiridae > Pseudochirops > Pseudochirops cupreus. The sequence continues at coordinate 107,951,456 of CM053580.1, forward strand.
TTTCATGACAGCATATTTGGCCTGGATTTCAGATAATGGACAATGCTCTCACACTTTCCTAGTCATCAGTGAAACAAACAAACAAAAAATCTGTGTCCTTGCTCCAATGCTTTTTAGCATGACATAGTTGACACTGTTGTCAGAAGCCTTCAATGAGGACAAAAACAGCATCACAGTCATCTACTACACAGAAGGAAAATTCTTCAATTTGAAAATGCTACAAGCAAAGACCAAAGTGGAGGGAGCGTTGGTAGATGACTATTTTTTCATAGATGATTATACACTTGATGTACCCTCTGAAGATGAGATGTGACAAAGAATGGATGGATTATGTAATGCTTATGCTAATTTTGGCCTAATAATTAAAACCAAGAAAACAGAAGTGCTCCACCAGCCAGCACCATACCATCTATATTTGGAACCACTAGTAATAGCCAATGGAGAAATTCTGAATATTATAGATTAGTTCACTCACCTTGGCAGTATACTTTCCAGGCATGTATATATAGATAATGATGTACACACACACACACACACACACACACACACACACACACACACACACGTTGCCAGAGCTAGCTCAGTGTTTGGAAATTTCCAAAGGAAAGTGTGGGAGAGAAGAAGTATTAGGTTGGTTAGCAGACTGAAGGTCTACAGAGCCATTGTGCCTACCTCATGGTTGTATGCCTCTGAAACCTGGACAGTCTACCAGTACCATGCCAAGAAACTGAATCACTTCCATTTGAATTATCTTGACACATTCTGAAGTTTAGGATAAGGCATGGGATACTGAGGTCCTTTCTCAAATTAAACTATCAGGCATTCAAACTCTATTGCAGACAGAACAACTCTGAAAGCTTACCCATGTTGTTTGAATGCCAAACATATGCTTGTCTAAAACACTATTTTATGGAGAACTCACACAAGGCAAATGCTCACGTGGTGGTCAGAAGAAGCAATACAATAATAGAGTCAAATTCTCTGTGGAAACCTTTGCAATTGATTGTGTGACATAGTAAACATGGACACAGGACCAGTAATCATGGTGTGCTCTCTTCAAGGAAAGTGCTGTGCCCTACGAGCAAAACAGAACTGAAGAATCTCAAATGAAACATGAGATTAGGAAATATAGAGAATTTACCCCAAACTTTCACATACACTATTTGTGCAGGACCAGTAGTAGAACATTCAGAGATTGTATTGGTCTGATCAGCCACAAACAGACACACTGTAACTTCATACTAACATAGTGATGTCATTTTTGTCTTCTTTGAGTACAAAGAACAACAACTCACCCCCACCTAGTCTACTCATCATGAATACTTCCTTCAGGAAAAGAGAAAGTATAAGATAATGTAATTGCTTAAAATCACAAGAAAAAGAGAAAGAATGAAAGAAAGGACAGAAGAGAGAAAGAGGAAGAAAGAAGAAAAGCAAGAAAGGAAGGAAAGAAAAAAGAAAAAAAAGAAGGAAGAGGAAAATTCCTATTTATATGTTTCAATATATTCAATAACAGTGGGTTTCAGCATCAGATTTCTTTGTAATGTCTGAAAATTGACCAATCTTTATAAAGACTACAAGCAATAAAAATAGAAGAAATTAAAAGAAAAGACAAAAGTGAAATGAAAACATTACTTATGAATTTAGGAGTTCCTTATAAACTTGTCAATATATTTTGCATCTGAAAAGTAGAAAATCAAAACAAAATTAAATATTCTATCACCATCTTAAACAACCTTAACTGATGGATAATGAAGCAAATTGTCAAAATGGGAACAAAGAAGGTCAGATACTAACTATACAAATACAAAAGCATATTAGCCATAAAATCACTGCTTTAGAGTACAAGCTCAGAATGATGAACTTCAAGAGCTCACCTCAGAAAAAAAAAGAAAAAAAACAAAAAACAAAAACAAGCAAAAACTGTGTGAAACAAAGAGCCTCAAAAAGACTTGGCAGGAGGTAGAGGCAAATCCTCCTACTCTCTCAATGGAGTACCTTTCTTAATATTTCCTGAAAAGCATGAGATTCTCAGCTGAGAGAATATTCTCCCCTCTTCCTCTTCTCACAACTCTCTGGTATCTTTTGTTCAATATCCCTTCTCTTATTCATCTTTCCCATGAAGGAGTGACACTTCTCAGTGAGACAAATCCCTATATATGCACTCTTGATATTATATACTTTATCTTCTTCAGTACATTGCCACTTCCATCGTATCTATAATCTCTCTAAACTTTATTCTTTTTGTGTCCACAAGCAAACTGCCTGTCAATTAAAAGCATGACTAAGATTCCACAATCTAAAACAAACAAATAAAAATTTTTAATTAAACTATCCCTACTACACATCATTCTATATCTCTTTCCATTTTTAAGCTAAGGAATCATTTAGACTGGTGGAGCCAATGTAACATAGTACAAACAGTAACCAGGCCAAACTCTACCAGTATTCTCCTCCAAAGAACTTTAAAATCACATAACAGAACCAATATAAAGTAAGGGTGAGGTATTTTTCTAAGTCAAGACAACTGAGGAGGTCAGAAGGAGACATCTATGACACCAGGGTAGGTACTACACAAAGTGGTCACTGTGACAACACCAACAAGAGGTTGTGGAGATCAATGCATCTATGACAGTAGCAGCTCCAGGAGCTACTAGCCCAAAGACAGTAATAGGTTCAGACAACTGGTCAAAAACAGGTTATAAGAGATATTGGGCTGGCAACAGGACCAAGAACCTGTTGCATTGCCTATATGCAATTCTATGTCACAGATCTAGAGTATGATTCCAGGTGGAAAATGGCAATAGTGATTGTGGCTGCAGGAGAGCTGGGGGCATGTTCACAGGTTCAGGGCCAAGAGAAGCTCTAGCACTTGTGGTTGCAGGTGAGTGAGGTCCCTTTCTGGGGAAAAAAAAAACAGACTGCAAACCAGGGAAGCAGTGACCACACCTTTCCTGCAGCAAAGCACCACAGAAGCACTAAAAACATACAGAACCCTAGAATGAGCTCTAAAATCAGCAACATGGAAAAAGTTTGAGGCTCGAGACAGTCCTCTCCCCTTCCTGAGCCCTTCCCCAACCTAGGAACAGAGTCGAGCTATAAAATAAAGTTAAAATTCAAGAAATAGGCTGGAAAATGAACAAACAGCATAAAAATTACATGACAATAAAAAGGTATTATGGTGCCAGAGAAGATTAGAATACAGTATTAGAAGGCAACAAAGCAAAAACAACTCCAAGGAAATCCTCAAGAAAAAATTTAAATTGGGTGCAAATCCAATAACAATTCTTAGAAGAGCTAAAGAAAGGAATGAGTAGTAGTGGAAAAATTGAGAAAAGAATGAAGCAAAGGGCAGAGTAAAGATGGCGGCATAGAAGCAGGAGAACTCTGCAAGCTCCCCCCATAACCACCTCAAATACCTACAAAATCTAATTCTAAACAAATTTTAGACCTCCAACACCCAAGAAATGCTAGAGAAACAAACCTCCTGCTGAAGGCAGGCTGGCAGGTGAATGGGAAGAGAACATCTCAGGAAGCTGAGAGTCAAATCCACCCCAGCCTGAAACTGGTTAACCCCAGGGTGGGCAGGGCCAGCCAGTGCCAGACCACTCAGGAGAGTGGATTACCAGCACCTGTGGTGGTTTTCAATATTATCAACCCATAAGAGCCAAGGACAAAGTGAAAGGACAGTGGAACTCAGCTAAATTTGGGGCAAAGGAGTGGGTTCAGCCTTTTACTCCCAGAGCAAGAAAGTAGCTGAAGCACTGGTGTTGAAGCAGCCACTCTGCAGCCACCTCCACTTGGTTGCTTCAGAGCTCCTGGCCTGCAGATTGCAGGGAGGCCAAGCAATCATTCAGAGTGTAAGTGCTCTTGCCTTAACCTGCCTGGATCAGGATCATGGTCTTGGGTGGTAGTCCTGAGGTGTGTGACCAGTGAGCCAAAGCTGGTGGAGACTGCAGAGTCAGCAGCCTCCTAATAGCTCTGGCAGATGTGAAAATCCCCACAATTTATGACAAAGCTGACCCTCTGAAAGCAGAGTTCTACAGAGCCCAAAAGTCAAGAAATTGACTGGGAACATGAGCAGGCAAAGGAAGCAAAGTAAGCACAGCAATCCAACTTTAGTTTACTTTTTTGGGGAAAAAAAGGATCAAATCATGGAAGTGGAGAAAGAGAACAGTCAGAACTCCTGCACCAAAAGCCTCCAAGAAAAATGGAGACTGGTTACAAGCCATAGAGGGGCTTAAGAAGGATTTTGAATACCAAATAAAAGAAGTGGAGAAAAAATTGGGAAGAGAAAAGAGAATGATGCAAGAAAATCATCAAAAGAGAGTCAATAACCTGAATGAAGAAAATAACACCATAAAAATAGATTAAATGAAATAGAAAAAGAGGCCCAAAAAGCTAATGAGGAGAAGAATGCCTTAAAAAGTCAAATTTGCCAGATGGAAAAACAATCTCAAAAGCTCACTGAAGAGAATAATTTCTTCAAAATTAGAGTGGAACAAATGGAAGCAAATGAGTTTATGAGAAATCAAGATACTATTAAACAGATCCAAACAAATGAAAAAATAGAAGGCAATGTGAAATATCTCCTGGAAAAAACCACTGACCTGGAAAATAGATCCAGGAGAGACAATTTAAAAATTATTGGACCAACTGAAAGACATGATCAAAAAAAGATCCTTGAAATCATCCTTCAAGAAATTCTCAAGAAAAATTGTCCAGATATTTTAGAAGCAGAGGGCAAAATAGAACTTGAAAGAATTCACCCATCACTTCTTGAAAAAGATCCCCAA
>CM053580.1:107956751-107976219 GCA_028627135.1 Pseudochirops cupreus
CCCAAAAAGAATTTGTTGATCTTAACAAAGACTTTAAAAATCAAAAGATGAAGATAGAGGAAAAAGAAGAGGAAGAAGAAGAAGAAGAAGAAGAAGAAGAAGAAGAAGAAGAAGAAGAAGACGAAGAAGAAGAAGAAGAAGAAGAAGAAGAAGAAGAAGAAGAAGAAGAAGAAGAATTCAAGAAAAAGAAGAATTTTATGAAAGGAAAGTCAACCAATTAGATGGATTGGGATTCCCCCAAAACATGTTCTTCCCTTTAGACTGGGACTCAGTCAAGAGCAGCAGCGATCCTTCTCCTCAGGCCAGATTCCTTGTCAAAAAGTTGAGGTCCTGTAATATGCTGTATGCAATTGTCTGTAATGCTGTAATTCCAAAGAGTCCAAAGCAGGCATGCTGTACAAAGTTTCTGCTCAATACCAAGATACAGCCAATCAACCGCCCAAGCAAGTTTAAGAACATGAAGATGGAGACAGGGATGTAGCCACATTTCCTGGTAGTATAAATGTAGTCTCTTTTTTCTCCACTGGAACCACATTCAGGTGACATCTTCCAGAAAGGTGCTAATAAGAGGCAGGTATGCCCAAAATAGGGAGATACTGTTTCATGACTAGAAAGAAAAAAACTGGTCCTCTACATTCTTGGCAGTGCCCATCAGGTTGTTCTGCCCCATGGCAGTGGCAGGAGGACTTAGCTCAGACCTGGGTTCTGGGTTCCCACCTGTGTGGCCTTGGCACTGGCTCCTCCTCTCAATCCCACTGCAGCTGCCATCTATCTAAAATATTTTCAAAAAAATTTTTGATACTAGTTGAGGTATTTTTTGATTTGGTTATCTTCAAAAATTTAGTTGCTAAATAGAGGTTTTGTATGAGGTCCAGGCTCCAATCCCTTCCCCAGTTCCATGCTTTTGGTTGGGGAAATCAGGCCAGCTCAGTTTTGCTCTGGATCCCCTGAATTCCTGAGCTACCCTTTCCTTCTCTACCCCTTGCCCCGGGGTTATCACACCCCTAGGAGTGCTGGATCTTCTGGGTTTCCTCTGTAGTCTTGGGACAGTGCTAGTACAGTGGGAGAACTTTTATGGTTCAAGTGTTAAGTAAAATACTTGGCCATTCTCAGGTTTGGAAGAGAGCTTTATTGTCTGAAGGGAAGAGCGTGTTTGTTTGTTTGTTTGGGGGGGGGGGGTGCAACCATGTGAAATAGCTCACCCAAACAGTACATGTAGCTTAGTGAGAGGATATTACTGGTCCTTATGAGCCTGACCTTTCTTCATTTTGATGCCAGATTCTTTTCTATTCTTCAGAACATCATGAGCTCAGCTTGTATCATTTTATTGGTCACTGTTTTCAAAACCAAACTAGCTGCTTCCTCTGGTCATGTAATTCTTTGGCATCAATGTCTAATTGAATGTTTTCTGTATGGTTCTGGGTTATAAACCCACGCATGACTTCCTTGAGTATTACTTCTTCTAAACCATATCAGTGATTGGAGGCTTGCTTCTTATGGCTGCCTTGGGCCCTGGTGGTGTCTCCATGAAGGAGAAGAAGAAGGAATGGTAACAGCATTGCTCAACCCTCCATCCACTCCCACCCCTTACTCCCCTGTCCTTGACCTGTGAAAAACCAATGAATATCAAGGACAGTGCGGATTCAACAAAACTTGCCAGCATTTGTGTACCTCACTCCCTTCCCCTGGTAAAGGCACAGATATTTTGAGAACTTTATTTAGAGTGACACAATGTGAAACTAATGGTTAAATCTGATTTGGAAGCATGCTCAGTCCTAAATTTTAGTATTTATATTCAGGGTGGCCAACCTGAACAGTTAATATATCACCCTTTAGCCAAGGGCTCTTGAAATTCATCTGCATGGACAGATTGGTTGATCTTGGCTTTTGTTTATATGTTTTTGGAGTGTAGAAATGAAAAACCTTCAAATTTTACTGTAAGCAGATATTCAGTGTGGTAGTCTCTGGAGTTTTTTTGTTTGTTTGTTTACTTTTTTTAGCTAAAACTATTAACTAATTTGAGATGACCTGGTCAAACATCACATTATTTTAAATTTTATTTTAAAACTTCCTCACAAAAAATATTTCATCCCCCTAAAATACGTACATTGGATACCTCCAAAATAAGAGAATTATGTTGTAACAACTACAAGCAATAACTCAAGGAAGGGGGGAAATTGATTTTTTTGTAAAGGCTGTATGAATACTTAGAAGAAATGAAGGTTGTAAACTAGTATAGATAGAAGAGAAATCAATAACACTTGCTGTCCAGCAAGAAATATTAAAATTAATTCCAAAAGATTGCAAAAAAAAAAATTATATCATGTTTTCTCCAGAAGCAATAAAACTACAAAAATAAAAGTTGAGGAAGTATAACTTAAACATCATTGGACTCCCTGAAAACTATATCTATCTATCATGGACCATATATTTTTTTAAAAATCATGAGACAACATGCACAGCACTATTAGAACCAAAATGAAGATGGAAAGAATCTGTCAATCACTTTCTGAATTAAGATCTGAAAGAAAACATCCCAAGAATGTTACAGTTAACATCTGGAGCTCTCACATTAAAGAAAACACTCTAAGTAGAAAGAAGCAGTTCGTGTACCATAGCACTACGATCAGCATTTCTCACAATACCAGGCACCTAGCACTAAAAATGAGAGGTGATCTTAGAATATCATATTCCAAAAGGAAAAACAAACAAACAAGGTAAACCTATTGGCTCACTTCCAAGAATGTGTACACTGCAAAGATGAGTATAATCCTGTGGGGATAAAAATGACTTTTTAATGGACTAGAGGAATTGTAAACATTTCTGATGAATAGACCAAAGCTGAATACGAAATATGAAACTTAAAAAGTAGAGTGCAGAGAATCTAAAAAGGGGGAGGGGCATGAGTAACTGAAAGGAATGCTATTGTGATATAATGCTAAAATTACAATAGGAGGAAAAGAAACAAGTGTCCCTTTGTAACTTTCATGTTTTCAAAGGGTATTGAGAATGTTTAATAAGAAAAGCTAAGGTTGTCGTTTTATGTGATGGGCAGAAATTGATTATGCTCAGAGGGTTTGAGAAAACAAAAGAGAAGGGGGGAGGAATGGACAAACACTATGGAAAGGAAGAAAGTAGACTTAGAACTTGCTATTTTTTTTGTAATTGGTATATACTCAATAGATAAGGAAGGATTGAACACTTACAATTTTGGTGTAAAATATACAAAACTCGATTTGGAAATAAGAAAAGATGAGAGATGTAAAGAGAAAGGGAATAACAGTCAGAAAACACAGTCCTTTATCCTGAGAGGGGAATATAATAAGTTGTGTGTGTGTGTGTGTGTATGAAAGAACTGGAATATAAGTAGCTACTTTATATTACCTCTTAGATAATTGCAGAACATTTGAACAATTAGTGGTAAATTAATAGAATATTCTTCTAATGTAAGAAATGCCAAGTGAAGTCAACAAGAACTTATTGAATCTGCTTTGTGTCTAGCACTGTCCTATGCACTGTGAATACAAAAAGATAAATTTTTTATCTGCCCTGAAGAAGTTTACAGAGGAGGCAGTATGGAAATAGCTATGTACTAACAAGATACTGAAAAGCTAAATTGGATATGAGAGAAGGCACTAGTTATCAGGAAATCCTTCTGCTAAAAGGTATGACTTACAGAAATGAGGACATAGATGAAGAGGAAAAGGACACCAGACATAGGGGGACAGCCAATTAATACGCATTGAGTTGTGAGGTGGAGTGTCTTTTTATGCCAAAAACTGCAAGGAAGCCAGTGTCCCTGCATCACAGAGTATATACTGCAGAGTAATATGCAAAAAGATAGGAAATGTCTAGGAAGTGGACAAGTCATGAAGAACTTAAAAGTCAAACAAAAGATTTTGCATTTAATTCTGGAAGTATGTATCAGTAAGCACCTTAGCATGCCCAGGGTGGCTGGTAGCACAGGTCCTTAGATCTGCTTTTCTAAAGGAAAGCAACTCAAAATGGGTTAACAGTCTCACTTTAATCAATCAAACACAAATCATTTACCTAGTTCAGGGGAAAAAGTCAGCACCCTGAACTTCAGAGAATGCAAACAGAATACAAACACAAGTTACAAAGACAAGTTACAAGCAGACAAAGAAACAGATCAGTAGACAGGCTTCCAACTGTCTGACCATTACATCCATACCTATTCAGTTACCAAAGAGGGAAGCATCAACATGTGGGTTTTTCAAAGGCAGGGAGCTCAATGGCTTCCCAGAGTCTCGTCTGGCCAAATCATACAACTCTTCTCAAAGTGAGCCTCAAAGCAAAGCCTCACATCAGCAGTATATATAGCCTTCTCCTGGATCAGAGAATGTCACAGCCTTCTTCACCCACTGTCCAATCACAAAGCAACAAGGCATGGGCATTCCTGAAGAACAAGTCTCTCGCCACAGGCTCCATGTGACCACATTCAGCCTATTAGGGGGCAGAGTATACTTTCAAATCAGGGAAGGTTCTCAGAGCCACTTAAGCCACTTAAGCAAAGGGCCTAGTAGCAGGGAAGATCTTCAGATTCCCATAACAAAGTAATGGAGAATGTTGGAATTCATTAAGATGGAGAAGGGAGTTGACATGGTCAGACCTGTCTTTCAGGAAGATCAGTTTAAGATCTCAATAGAGACTGAACTGGAATGGGGAGAGAATATGGACAGAGTATTATGGAAATAATAGAAAATTATAGAAAGTCTTTCATAAACTGATTCAAAGTAAAGTAGTGGAGTCTACAAACACACATAATACAAAATGACTCCAAAAATTAAATAGAACAAGAAGCATTGTAAATAAAAATGAAAATAAATGTTAGAAAATTATAGAGTAAGCAAGTCACAAAGGAGAAATATGATATAATATCTATCTCTAGTATTTTGTAGAGATAGGAGACACTTCACTCTGGAATATCTCATATAGCACCACATTCTTTTTTATTTGATTGATTTTTTTTGTTTTTATTATTTATCTATCTAGTATAGGTATAGATATATTTCTTTAAAATATTATTTGCTTTATTGTGTGACTCTATGAGAGTGGGGAGCTTAAAAATACAGGAAGAAATTTAAGTGAAGTAAGAAAAAATGTGAATAAGAGAATAAAATTATTTTATGCCAGTTATGCAGTGTGATAAATAGAGGGCCAGGTCTGGGGTCAATGAAGCCTGAGTTCAAATCCAGGCTCACCACTTAGTAGCTATGTGCCCCTGGGCAAGTCATTTAACCCCACTTTCTTCAGTTTCCTCATTTATAAAATGAGTTGGAGAAGGAAATGGCAAATCACTCCAGTATCTTTGACAAGAAAATTCCAAAAGGAATCATGAAGAATCAACATGATTGAAAAATTTATTTTAAAAAATAATGAGTAGTCACTGGAATGGAATAATCCTAAATAAGCCCTAGAATAGTTGAAAACCTTGATAAAAGAATCAACGAAATAGATAAAAAGAATTAAAATTGAGTTTTAAAAGAGATTTTCAAAAAAGGGGGGAAAAAGGAGTTAGAACTGAACCTAGGATATTTTAATAAAGAAATATATCTAATCAGAAAAAGAATGCTCAAGCTGGAGTTTCTTGATCAGAGAAAATGTCCACCAACAAGAAGAGTATTGGCCCAAGCCTGACTGTTTAACCAGGAGAGATGTACTAGGAAGTTTTTGAACATTGGAGAGCTTACATGGAATATAAAATATCAAATCACTAGTCCTGAAAACTGCTTTATGTTCTTGTGAGTGTAAAGCATCCGGCTCTGAAAATAGTATAGCTATAGTTAGTTTAAATTACTAAATTTATTTTAAATCTTACTTTTAATAAATAAATACATAGATAAACAAATATGAAAATAAAAAAGAAAACAAATTGAAAAATAAAGGAAGCAAAAAGGAAAAAGAAAAAAAAATACCGAAGAATAAAACTCTGTTTTTTTTTCATTTATCATACTTTGTGCCTGAAAAGACTCTTCTTTAGTGTTTAATTTCAGAATTAAAATTAAAAAAAAATTGGTGTTACAGAGAAATAAGTGTGGAAGCTAAGAAGAAAAGTGAATGGTACAATAAATAATAGAACCTTTGACTTGGAGTCAGGAAGACTTGAATTGAAACTTCACTTTAGAAAATTATTAACGGTGTGACCTTGGACAAGTCACTTAGCTTGTCTCAGTTTCTTCAACTGTAAAAGGGTGATAATGGAGCTCCTACCTCTAGGACCGTTGAAAAGATAAAATAAGATGATTTTAGGAAAGCACATAGCATAGTGCCTGACACATAATAGGTTTTTAATAAATACTTGTTTGCTTCAAAATGAAGTTGAGACAGTGGAAGGTCAGGGTTTTTTCAAGGAGAAGGACAATGTTTTTATGGAGATATAAGCTGGAAACTGAATTTATGCTGTAAGGAGAGTCACATGGAGGTCCATAGAAGACAGTGACAATTATCTGTACAGGACTAAGAAAAAATGAAAGAAGTAAAAATGGCTCACAGATTGATGGTGATCCAAGGGAGTCTCTGAAATTGACAACTAAGGAGTAAGGTGTAGTAATGCTTTTTGCCCTGGCTCCGTATGTCAGAGGCTTTGAGAGAAGCAATAGCCATCATTCAAGAGGGTGCTGAGATATATACCTTTAAGAGAAATTTAGTTTTCCAAAAAACTCCGAAAGATAGAACCTGAAAGAAATATAAGATCAATTATAAAAAATAGGTTCAGAGGTTAAAAAAAATAACTTGGAGGTCATTTAGATGGATCTAATTTTACTGATGAAAAAACTGAGGCACAGAATATTTAAATTACTTCATTAGTCACATAGGTAGTAGGTAAGTGGAGGATTATGTATTTGAACTCAAGTGCTCTGATTTCTGATTTGAAATCCCCCAATCCTTTTATACCTCTCTAACAAAGATGTATGCTCAGAGACTTCAGTGGAAAGGGAGGGCTAAGGAGGACAGAGAATGAGACAACTGATAGAGGTGAGTTTATTAGGGGTACATGCAGCAGTGACCACTGTGGCCAGTGGTTGGCCCTTACTTTGATCTCCCAAATGCATCTTACAATTATGAAATAATATTTGGACAGAGTTTTGGGGAAAAAAAAATAGCTCTATATCAACTTTTCTTGGTGTTATCCCCAATCTAGCAAGGTTCCTTATACCAGAAGTATTGTTCATAGACAGAGAAAGTGGGGAATGCCGTTTGACCCACTACGATGGCAACCTGAGTCCATGAGGAGTGGGATGGGATTGTAGAAGAGTAATGAAAGCATATTTCTCTTGGATGAACATAGAATAAGGCACAGTCCTAAAAGACCTCTGCTTGTTTGATTTCCGAAAATTTATCCTTTTTGTTCTTGCCCTAGAGTTACTACCATTTAAACAGTCTCATGTTAAAACTTTTTTTAAAAAGTGGAAACACTGTCCAAAATAGAGTATGTAGCCAATCAATATTTTTCTATGACTTCTTGTAACACCAATCAAGGCAGCATGCTTCAGGGCTGCTGCTGTGAATAATTTTAAGGGCCTAATAGTAAAGTATAATGAACACTCTATTTATTCAAGACTCAACCTTATTCAAGAAACATGTTTACAATTCATAACAATGTAACAACTTATTACCAAGGTGGCCACATAGCCTTAAACAAAACATGTCATTCAGTACGTAACACTTAGTATGTAACACGGCACACAGCATATATCACTGCATCCCATATATCTTATCATATTCCCGAAAATACTTGTTTATACAATCGGGGTGTCCCAGATGAGCGTCTTCCCTAGCACATCATATTCCCAGGGGTAGCAGAGAACACAAATACCCTCCCCCGTAGGTCACAATAGGTTACAATCCTCTCAACACAACAGTGTCCAAATCCTTAAAGTCTTCTTGAGGCTTTGTCCTTCTCCTCATGCTGCTGCTGCAGGCTCCCCCCTGGCACTCTCACTGCTCCTTGTCTCAGCTTGTGGGGGTAGGGTAGCGACTGCTCCACTCCAAGCTCTCCCTGCTCCTATTGGACAGCAGATTCCAGGGGCTCCTGCCTGAAGTGTCTTTCTCTGGGAAAACAAAGCTTAATAAGGCAACAAGAATATTTACACACATTACCATCACCACCATCTCAATTCATTAAAACTTGGAGGCTCTGGGAAAATAGCTCTTAAAAGAGGCTTAAACTAAGCCTCCTTCAGGTGGGCAGGTTTCTTCCCTACAGCTCAATTCATTTTCACAACAAAGAGACACCTTCAGTGAGTCTCTGCAGCTGCTGCTGACACTGCTATAGTCACTAACCTTCTCAATGCTCCTTCCTCAATGCTCATTTTCTTCTTCACACTAAATGTTCAATGTTTAAAGCTCTTCTTATGGGTTCACATTCATAGCCAGAGGCCCTTTAACAACAGCTATTCAGAGTCTTCTAGGATATCAAGAATTATCAGGTAAAGTACTCTTCTCAGGACTGAGCTCCTGGGCAATATCAGTCTTCTAGTTTATAGACCCTTTTACTCCACATCTGATTGGCTCAGCATAGAAAGCCCTATAGCCACATTGTTACCTGATTGGCTCAGCCCAAATCAGTAATGCAGAAACTCAGCACCTGACAGGCTTAGTACCCAAAGACATGAAAATCCTGCCTCAATACTTAATGTACTGCAGCTGTGGATTACCAGGGATTAATCCTTCAAATGTTTACAAGTTTAGTTCAAGGCTGGGAAATTGAACTTTAAAAGAAAAAGAACAAAAATCCCACCTTGCTTGCCGTTAGAATTCTCCAGAGAGCAGCTTCTTCAATAGCTGCTTCTCCAGCCCTCACCTAAATCAGCTTTAGGCTTAGTTCAATTGCTTCAATCTGATTTAGGCTAATTTTAATTAAATTTTCTTTTCTTACCAATGATCACAATCAAACGACAACAACAAAAAATTAAGTTCATATAGAAGTAATTTGGTGATGTAGGGAAAATGAGACTGGTTCTTAATTCAGAAAGACTTAAGTTCTAATCTGTCCTCAGACCCTTAATATCTGTGTGACACTGGGCAAGCCAATTAATTTCTGCCTCAGCTACCTCAGATGAAGGGAGTGCTACAGAATGCCAAAATCTCAAACATTCTCCCTCTCAGTTCTGCTTGGTCCCAGCTCATGCTCTAGCTTTTCTATGTTCTGCTCCTTTCTGTTCCACCCTTACTGTTCTGCTCTTTTGTCAAGATCCTCCTTTTCCTCCTCCTCCTCCTCCTTCTCCTCCTCCTTCTCCTCTACCCCCCGCCCCATGCAATGAAGTTAGGCCTATCAAGGGCAGGGAAGGTCTTCAAATTCCCCTAGATGATTAAAGGAAGGAAAGGTCTCCAAACTCTCTTAAGACTATCAAGGGCAAGATGATGTATACTGTTTCCAACAAAGACTTCCGATACAATCAAAGGCAAAGCTCAAAGTCACTTGAATAGATGAAACAAGCAACAAAGTACTACTTTGTTTGCCATTACACCCTATTTGCCTCAGTCTCCTCATTTATAAAATGATCTAGAGAAGCAAACAGTAAACCTCCAAGCCAAGAAAATCCTAAATGGGATCATGAAGAGCTGGACGTGACAAAAGTAACTGAGAAACAACAATAACAACAGCAGTAGGCACTTAAAAAATTCTTGTTTCTGTCCTTTTCCCCAAACATAACACAGAGAGTAATCAAATAACTGCTGGGAGAGATGTAAAGAGATAGTAAGTTATCCTTACTACCATCATGAAGCTTTTTCCATTCTTGTGGCGATATGACACTGAAACATATAGTTTCATAAGCAAACAAGAAAGGTAGAAACTAAGTACTATGGGAAGTCCAAGGGAATAAGTTGTCAAAGAAAAGAGATGCTCCATGGAGGAAGGTAGAATTGAGTTAAAATTTAAGAATAAATAGGAATGGATAAAGAAAAAAAAATTCCTTATATTCTATGAATATTGAATAGTTTATATAACTTTGCTTATATGTTTAAAAGTAACAAAACAGAGACTTTGCATATATTCTATTATTCAGAAATAACACATTTTCATCTTTTTCTCTAATGTGGCCAGAGAGTCTTTATCTTAATATATTAACCTTGTCATGGGATCATACATTTATAGGTAGAAGCAAATTTACATGTTATCAAATTCATTCCTTTCATGAGGCCTAGACTGATTAAATGATTTGCCTAAGCGTAGTCACCTGGTAAGTTTCAGAGTCTAGGTTTGAATCCAGGTGTTCCTAATTCTGTCTATTTCCCCCACATTACACCCCATTACCTGTGTAAAGATTATTTTTTTCTCCAAAACTTATTGAAGATATGAGACAATGCTCTAGAAAAATACATTATTATTTTGTAGATGCTGCTGACTGAGAATGATATTGACCAGGAATAAACAGAGTATAGTCCAAGGTCCAAAGCAAGCCTGCTGTCTATTTTTGTGTGTACTGTGAGATTAGAATGGTTTTAAACATTTTTAAAATGGGAACAAAGTAAGAAAAAATGACAAAATATTTTTAAACCCACATTTTTAACTCACAGGCTCACATGTGCAAAAATCACATGTACAAAACTCACATGTACAAAAACTAGTGGCATGTATTTGGCTCCTGAACCATAGTTTGCTGCCTATGCTATAGATTTGGACCTAATACAAAATTGAAACTAGTAAAAGTATACTAAACATCATGATAGTAATTCATATACCATAGTCTTGACTGAAGCATTGTTAAACAGAAAGTACTACACTTGAAAGCTTTGCCAGCTATCCCAGACAAGTGGATCCCAAAATTTAGCCTTTAAACAACTACAACTCATCAGGTTACTTCATCTTGGATAAACTAATGCCAACTACAAAATTTTTAGTGTGCCTGGAAGTACATAGAACAGGACTGTGTATTAACTGAGAGAAAGGTCTGTTTGTATTAAGGAGCATTACAACAAATAAAAGATAATACCAAAATAAGCTTAATTCTTCCTTACTCTGTCTAGGAAAGTATTAGCAACGCACTGTGTTTAGTAAGGAGGGTTCTTTGGCCCCCTCCCATCATGCTTTTTTTTTTTTTTGCCACTTTAATGATTTGAAGAAACAGTATTTAAGTGTGTCAGGTCAATATAAATAAGCTTGTTCTGCAAAAAAAAAAAATGTAAATTTCTAAAATGCTGTTCACACATTACTGCCCAGGAAGCAATAATATCCAGTTAATTCCTTCAGTGGTTCTCAGACATAAGAATATTCTGTGAAAGAGACCTAATATGAACTCTTCTATCTGTATGGGGTAGGGATAGAGAAAGGACATGTTTGTTGACCACCTGGAGAACTAGATGAAAACAAGGGCATGATGAGGAGAATTGGACCAACAAGCCTCATAGAATGGGGGTAGGGGGAGAGAGGAGGAGGAATATGAGAACCAAAGAGTTTCAAAAGAATATTTTTTTGTTAGCAAAACCTCAGGTTTTATTTTTTCCTGTGTTTTTTTCTGGTTTAAAATGCACCAGAATTTATTGGATTTCAATAATTTATATATTTCATTCTGTATTTTATGCATTAAATTCTTCTATTATTTTTAATTATTCACTCAATATATAATTTGTGCTTTTGTATTCTCCCATTATATAGTTCTTTAAGGGCAGGTTTCCTTTTTGCCTTTATGTAATTTCATAACAATTAATAAATGCACATAAAACATTAAGTTCTCTACATAAATGTGTGTACATATAGACATACATAAGTTTGTATACACACACACACACACAGACACACGAAGCAGTACCTAGTGGATCAAATTCTGAGCATAAGTGTACTAGAATTCTAGAATTTGAAATTTCAAATTACCTCAGTTACTATCTATCTAATACATCCTGCATTAAAAAGAAATTACCATTATAATATGCCTGGCATGTGGTCACATAGTATCTGCTACAATACTTTTAAGTGGGATCAACATACAAATCACTTCTCAAGGCAGCCCATAAATAAAACTTTTTTTGTCCTAATTATTAGGAGGATTTTTCTGACATTGAGCTCAAATTTGCTTGTCCACAACTATTTATTTCTCCAGGTAGTGTCCACTGGGACAAAATTGAATAAGTCTTGAAGACTAATGTTTTGTTTTGTTTTACTATTTTCCCATCCTTACTCTTGTCTTTTTCAAGCTAAACACGCCTCATTTCTTGAACCAGTCTTCTTATGTAATGTTCTCAATGTCCTTCATCATCTTGATTTCTATATTGTAGTCTAAAAACTTTCCGTAACCCATGGTACCCAGAACTGATCATAGTATTACAGATGATTCTGATAGACCTAGGTTTCAAAAATCTTTTCTCACATCTACTAACTATTGTTATTGGCCAAGACACTTCATTTCCCTCTGTCTATGACAATTACTCAGGTTTTCATGATTGGGAAAAGGGAAAAGTCCTCAAGCAAGGTTTCCTTTCATGTGTATGTATAAGAAACTGTGCTCAGCAATAGGCTTAGGAATATAGCTACAACAGAAGACTTATTTGTAAAGACATTAGAGTATAATTGTGGAAGAACCATTAACATCAAAATAGAGTATGAGATAGTTTAAATAGTGATGAATTTCAAGTCATAAGACCCAGGTTTGAATTCCAGCTCTGACATTTATTACCTATGTGGATTATAAATGTAGGCATTAAAATAGATGATTTCTAAGTTTTTTTCCATCTCCAAATCTAGGACTATATGATGTAAAGGAAAGGGAGATGAATTCAAAGGAAAAATTCAGGCAAAGTCTATGAAAATAAATAATGGAGTTGTCATATCTCCCTAATAAGAACACTCAATTAATAATGTGTGGCACTCTTAAGGTTTAAGAGCATTTAGAACTACCTTTTGAATAAGGTAACAGAAATAATTTTTTTGTCTGTAATGTACAGATAAATGATCTAAAGTTTAGAAAGTTTAAATAATTGTCCCTAGTCCCATACCAGGAAGTGTTGGAGTGAAGATGTGAACCTGTGTCTTTTGAGTTTGAATGCACTTCTCTAATCAACTAGAAATACCATTTCTCTAAATAGGAGAATCAATTTGAGATTTGATTAGAGAATCAATAATCCCCGATTTATATTTTCCCTAAATGTCTAATTGATGTAAACTTGAGTAAGTGAAATGAAAAATAGAGGAAGTGAAATACAAATGGAGTAAATATTATCAGGATGAGGGAAAAAAAAATCTTCAGTAGTTTAAAATGAAAGCTTACCAAAAATACCTCTTAAAGCAAAATGAAACTTCTGATTCTTTTCATATTTAGATAATTTTTATCTTAATGAAAACTTTAAAAACATTTAATATATGAGCAATTAATATTTGATATCAAATATTTTGATAAGTGCTTGGAGACTACAGAGTAAAGAAAAGCAGTTCTTACTTAGAATCACAGAGAAAACATCCCTTTGTGAAAGAAAGAATGAATTACTGTGTACCTTTACCATATGAAGGAACTTATAAACATAAAGGAAAAAAAAATTGCCCAGGGATAAATAAAATCCAAATGACAAAAGTAGTAATAGAAATCTGGACTTTTGACTCCCTGTTTACTTAATTCACTTTCTCCAACTTACCCTCCAGAAATTCTGGGATTAGGAGTCATTAAGAATGATATTTTCAGCTGCTCTGTGCATTTTATAAAAATATTGTTTGAAGTATAAAACTATATAGCTACACAGATTTGATGCTACACAGGATAGGGAGACTTCGATATAAGGCTTGATTGATGATGACTATGTAGCATTACCCAAATAGTCTTCTGGGAAAATCTGTTTTTCTGCATGATGTTAATAAGTAGCTTTGTGATAAAATGTAAAAATTGAAACTGTTTCATGTACAGAAAATTTTCAGTATGAAGATAGCTAAATTTCCTCCCCTTTGTTCCTTTTCCCCCTTCTCACCTTTGTTCTTGGAGTATCCCATATTGTACGGACTCACAAAATTGAATTATCATTCTCCTATCTACAAATTCTCCCTCCCAATATTGAAGAATAAAATTATTTTGGCATATACCAAATCAGGTGAAGTCCTAGATCTTCAAGGTAGGGATAAAAATAGTTCCAAATGGGCTTTTGCTGGTCAAATACAAAAAGTTTCTTTCCAAGAATAAAGAATCTAGAATTTGCCCTACTTTTTGACCAGGAGCTGAGTCTCAGGCAACATTTTTAATGACAAAGTCATAAAATGTCTCCTAAAATTCCATTATTTAGATCTATAGGAAAAGATTCTTGACTATTTTTATTATTTGTTCATCCGTTATAAATAGACTGGTTATTTCTTGGTAATAATTTCTTTGACTATTGTTCATCATGAAAGAAAAAAATCTACATTACTCTCAAAAAAGTGGCAAAGAGCAATGAGAGATTATTTGGATTAGGAAAGTTAGAGAGGAAATAATGTGATGTAGTTTTGGCAGATAAAATGAATGAGAGAGATGAGACATGAGAGGGACAGAGATACAAACAGATAGAGAGACAGAGAGATGGAAAAAAAGAAAGAAAGTTTGACAGCATCTAAATTCAGAGAGGTTGAAAGCTAGCTCGAAGTGATTCTATTTGTCACAGCAACACAGAGTGGGAACACTCTAAGTCAGTGAAAAGACCACCCACAGTGACCACATCATATCTCCGAAGTTTTCTAATTCACTTATGCTTAGTTGTCAAGGAAAGAAGTAAATAGATTTATCTAAAACAATGCATTCGACCTGAAGTTAGGATTTTTTTTTTCCCTTCAGAGGGGACTGTTCATGTGTAAGGAGCTGACCCTGAATCCTACCTCAGACTTTGATTTGACTACCTCACACTAGTTATGTTACCCTCATCATGCCACTTAAACATTCACTGCCTCAATTTCTTTATCTATAGAATATCTATTAGCATTTACTTTACAGGATTGTTGTAAGACTCAACCAAGTGGTATGGGTGTGTATACATATATACATATACATACATGGGTATGTATACACACACATAAACACACATTTATGTGTGTATATGTCTAGATAGACATATGTGTGTACGTGTACACACACATAGTTGGTACTGGGTCATTTCATTTGTATCTGACTCTCTGTGACCCCATTTGAGGTTTTCTTGGCAAAATTACTGGCGTGGTTTGTGATTTCTTTCTCCAGTACATTTTACAAGTGAGGAACTGAAGTCAACAGAATTAAGGGACTTAGCCAGAGTCACATTATTAGTAAGTATCTTGGGCCAGATGTGAACATGAGTCTTACTGACTCCAGGGCTGGATCTCTATCCAGTGCACCAACTTACTAGTCCTCTGTGTGTGTCTGTGTGTATGTATATATTATGTATAGTTATATATTTTATATTTATATGTATATAAACATACTTAAATTTATATGTTCATACATATATAAGTTTATATGGGTATGTAGAGATATATCCCTTTGAAAACCATAAAAGTCTTTATTCATGTAAGCTATTATTATTTTGTCATCATCAGGAAATTAACACCTAAGAAAGGTCTTATATTTCTGTCCACAGCACAATTCTCTCTTGTAAAATGATTACCCTGATATCTCTATGCAATTGTCCTGCCCTCTAAACTCCAGCTGTAGGTCCCTAAGCTTCTGATTGGTAAGTTTATCATATCTATCCTGACCCAGACATTCTATGTGACTTCCTAATAAACTTCATGCCATATTGCTTTCTCCTCTTCCCTCCCTTCCTTTTCCTATCCATGGCCATATTGTAACCGTTTCACGAACAAATTTTTCATTCACTAATTTATCCATTTACCCATCCATCCATTCAATGATTCTTTCACAACACATAGATCTGTCCACATATATTTTGATTACTGCAGTTCTCTTTATTAACACATTGAAATTGCAATATGGATTGCAAAATTTCACCTAATAAGCTAGTTTGGAATATGGTACAATTATGGCAATCAATCCCCAACTCTGAATTGTAGTTCTTAAAAAAAAAAAAAACTCCTTGAACAAAATGTAGTGGGTGGTTAAATTTTCTTTGGCAGAAAAAAAAATACATACTCAAAACACAAGTGAGATTGGATTTTCTACTCATTGTAGAAGGAGGGACATTTTTATACATGGAGAACAAATTATTTTCTGTAATAAAAACTAACAAACAAACCAATTTATTAAAAGAAGTTCTTCTTGAAAAGCATCATTTTAATACATTATACTACTGCATGTAATTAAGTTTCCCTTGGATACAGTACAAAATAGGTATATCATGCTTTTGTGGTTACGAATGCTACAGTCAAGACATAATGAAGGGCAATACTAATTTGGCAGACTCTTGGGGAAAAAATCAGTATTTTGAAGTGTCAGTTACTCTAAAATGTACAACAAAACTAAAAAAAAAACAAAGTTGGCTATGTGTAACTTAATTAATAGGATTTTGCAAGAATAAAGCAAGCTAATGCATTAAATTTGAATGAGATGCTAAGGGAAGTATTCTTTTTTCCAGATTCTATGTGAAAAATAGTGTTAATTATACTTTCTAACAGCTGTTCCTTTTGTAATTATATAGTTAGAAAGTGCTTTATATTTCAAAGATGAAACAGGTATGAAACATATATACAAAATACATATGTATGTATACACACACACACAGACACACACATACACACACACATATATATATATATATATTTGGATACATATATGTATTTGTTTAATCCCTTCTTGTCATGACTTAAAAAGATAGAAATATTCCATTTATACTCCTCTAAGGAAGAGTGTGGCAGAAGGAAGAGGATATTAAACATGAAGTCAGTATCTGAATTCAAATTATGGCTCTGTCTTCTGACCTTGAACAAGTTATTTAACCTATATTAGCTTCAGTTTTCAAATCTGCAAAGTGGGATTATTGTTTATAGTACCTGCCTCACAAAAGGATTACAAAGAAAATACCTTGCAAATTGTGAACTGCAAAGTAAATGTGATCTTTTAGAATGTGAACAGTTCCCACTTGAGGGCAAGTCATGGATATATATTTTTTTTTAATTTGTATATAAAAGCTCCATTGGTAAAGCTAGCTGTTGCAGCTACTAAGCAGCTGTCCAATTTGGTAGATAGAACACTAGACTTGGAAGACTGGTTGTTAAATCTTATCTTGGATATGTATTTGTTTTATGGTCCCCAGCGTCATATCGTACTTGCTTCTCCTTTTCTCTTGTCTCAAAGGGAGAAGAACATTTACTTCTAATTTTCCTCCATTAGCTCCAATTTGAATAGGGATTTTCCCCTTCTATCATTCCTTCTTTTTACCTGATTTTAAATCTTTATTTCCTTTGTGTTTATGCCCAGCTAAGCATCATATTTAAGAAATATTTCATTTAACTCTACGAATCCTTCAAGGTATCATGATTTTTCTCTCCTTTATTAAACAGGTAACCTCTTAAGGAGGGGACAAAGTTATTTATACATTTCATTGCTTCCAGTTTTATTTGTCCTATTCACATTATTTATTTAATTTATTTATTTCATCTTCCTTTCTTCACACTTTCCTCTCTATTACTCCTTCCCTGTGATTAAGGAAGACTAAAAAACCCTTCTTGTGAAAGGTGAGAATTCCATTAAAATATGAAAGATGAAGGGCACTATGAGGACTAAAGATGAGGACTGAGTGTTCCAAACATGGGGAACCACAAGTGTATATGGTCAGAATTGAGAGATGAGGTGTTTTGTAAGAAAGAGAAACAACAGGAGTGGGACCAAGATGGCAGACAGAAGCTAAGAAGTTTCTTTAGCTTTTTCTAGTTTGCCTCAGAAAAAATGTTAAATCAAGTATCTAAATGGATTCTGGGGTGATATAACTCACAAAAGGGTGGAGCGAAGCAATTTTCCAGTTTAAGATAACTTAGAAGGGCTTGTGGAAAGACTTGTCTCCCTTGGGTAAAAGTGGAACACAGCCTAGTGTAGACCATGTCTAGAATAGTGGCAGTTCTTAGACACAGCACACATGGGCCCTAGAACTGCAGCACAGCAGATGCAGCCAGGTCAGGCTACCCAAGCACATTGGATACGCCACAAGAACCTGGGATGCTGCAGCAAAAAATAGACACTAATCCCTTTGTCTCAAGAATAAGAAGCTCAGGACAGTGACTGCTGTGGCCCAGGAGCAGAACTTAACTTTAAAAGTCATGAAATATTCTGAAAAAAAGAGGAACAAACAAGAGATCCGTGACCATAGGAAACTATTTTAGCAACTGGGAAGATCAAAATACAAACTCAGAAGAGGACAATGATGTAAAAGTGCATATATGTGAAGGTTCAAAGGGAGTAAATAAATAGCTCTGAAAAACAAAAAGTTCTCTTGGTAGAGCTCAAAAAGAATTTTAAAAGTAAAACAAGAAAGGTAGGGGGAAAAATGGGAAAGGAAATGAGGGTTCTGAATTATGAAAAAGAATTATGAAAAAAGTTAACAGTTTGGAAAAGGAAGCAGAGAAATTGACTCCACAAAACTTAAAAGAACTCCTCCAAAATAGCCAAATGGGAAAAAAATCCACTGAGGAAAACAACTTCTATAAAAGTAGAATTGGCCAAATGCGGAAAAAGGAGGTACAAAAGCTAAATGAAGAAAATGATTTTATAAAAAAATTAGAATTGGGTAAGTGGAAACTAGTGACTCTATGAGAAATCAGCCCAAATCAGCCCAAAAATTCAGCCCCCCCAAAAAATGGGGGACAGGGACAAGATGGAACAGTGAAAACAGGAACTTGCTTGAGCTCCCACTGCAACCACCTCCAATATCTGTAAAAAATGACTCTAAAATTTTTTACTGCTATAGAACCCGCAAAGTGACTGAGAGAATCAAATCTCCTACTGAAGGGAGCCTGGCAGACTGACAGAAAGGCTCTTTTGGACCAGGTTAGCAGCAGAGCACAGTCTTCTGTGGGCTGTGGCAACCCAGACCAGTGGTACAGACCTGCCAGAGCAGACTTCAGGAGAGTGAATCATATTAAGCTGTGGCAGTTTCCAGACTTCTTCACCCATAAATGCCAAAGAGAAAGTAAAAGGTCAGTGGGGAAACGATGTTAGAGCAAGGTGAGAGATGAGTGTGGTCTGGCCCCTGCCCCAGTGCATCAAAGGTGGTGGTAGAGGCACCTACTCCCTCAGCATTGGCAGCTGCTCCCATGGTGGTTGCTTGCAAAACTCTAGGCCTACAGATCATGTGGAGACCAAGTGGCTGACCAAAGGGCATTTGTAGGAATTTGTCTGCTGATACGAGGGCAGGGTTTTCTTGCTTTGTTCTGATAGGATCTGGGGTTGTAATGCCATGCACAAGCAGCTTCCCAAAAGAATGCTACTGTGAATAGCTTTTAAGTTTCTGATTACACAGTATAGTGAACACTCCATTTATTCCATTACAAATCAAGGCAAACAAATCACAATATCATATTCACAACATTACATCTTATCACAGAAAATCACAATGTAGTGTTCACAACAGCTTA
>CM053580.1:107976319-107999902 GCA_028627135.1 Pseudochirops cupreus
AACAAAAGAATAATTATCTGGTTTCCCTAAGGGGGGAAACCCTCCTTACTTAATCATTCAATCATTTCACAATACAATAATCAATCTCTCACTCATGGAGCAATCATAGATTAACTTAATCAGTCACTTACATAACAATCAGTCACTAAATATAATTAATCACTAAGTTCAATCATTAGAAAATTACACAAACCCTCCACCCCTCAGTGTCTAGTATACTTCAATTTCATCATGCTTCTAAGGGGAGGCCTTTTCTTCATCTTGACTTGGTGGTCTCTCAGATTCCCTGGATCCCTTTTCATAGTCTCAGCTCCTACCTGAATCCATCAAACAGTCACCTGGATTCGGAGGCAGACAGCTCCCAGGTTCTTGCCAGTCCTATGGGCAGTTCTTGTTCCACACTGAAGTTCACACAGTCCAGCACATCTCAAGCCCTTCATAACTTCTGTTGCTGGGAACTCAAGGATCAACCAAGCCACAAACAAACAGAGGCATATCCTGGACATGCTTCTTCAGTCCTCTAGCAGTTTGGCTGGCCCTAGGACCCAGAAGAAATCACAGCCTTCCAGGAAGCAGCAACTCAGCCTTCACCAGATTCTGGTCTCAAGAAAAACTCCAACTGAGTTCTCAGTCAGCTTCCAGATGGTGGGAAAGAAACTTTCTCTCTCTCTCTCTCTCTCTCTCTCTCTCTCTCTCTCTCTCTCTCTCTCTCTCACACACACACACACACACACACACACACACACACACACACACACAGATTGGCTTCCTGTCTCAGCCAAGCCCCTCCTGCCACGTCAGCAACAGGCAACAGAGCTCACACCCTCTGTCTCTTTCACACTGGAGCCAGAGTTCACATCTTCTGTTTCTATCACAGAGGCCACAGAGTTCACAACCTCTCCCTCTTTCACAAAAGTACTTAGCCCTTAGTTACTAAGCACCAAGTACCTGCTTAATTAATTACATCACAGGGTTGCAGTATTAGGTGGCAGTCATGGGTTGAGGAGTGTTGGTGTGGCAGAGATTATTGAGGCAGTGGAGAGGCAGTCTTTCTCACAGCTCTGAGGCAGATGCCTAGGAAAACTCTAGACAACAGGTGTGCAAAACCCCAGAAATTTGAGACACAGCACTCTCCACTCTGGAAGCAGAATTCTACCACGGCAAACAGCTCAAAAGGCAGGTAATTAACTGGCAAGATGAGCAATTAGGGAAAGTAAAACCAAAGAATAAAATCATTTTGGTGACAAAGAGGCTCAAAACATAGAACCAGAAGGAGCAAAGCCAAAACTCCTGCATCAAAAGTCTCAAAAAACAAAAATGTAAAGTTGTTGCAGGCCATGAAGGAGCTCAAGAAGGATTTTGAAAGTCAAGTAAGGCAAGTATATGAAAAATTGGGAAGAGAAAAGAGAATAATGCAAGGAAATAATGAAAAGTGAATCAAAGTCTGGTGAAGGAGATACCCCAAAATACCGAGGAAAATAGCACCTTAAAAATAGACTAAATCAAACGGCAAAAGAGGTCCAAAAAGCCAAGAAGGAGAAGGATAACTTATTAACTTTTGTTTATTTTTAGTTTACATCATTCATTTCCACCAGATTTTGAGTTACAAATTTTCTATCCATCTTCCCCCTACCCCCCACCCAAAAACAGTTATCCCACTATATATCCCCTCCCTCAACCTGCTATCTCCTATATCCCACCCATCACGCCTCTGCCTTTCTGGTAGGGCAAGATGGATCTCACTACCCCAGTGCCTGTATATTTTAATACCCAATTGCATGTAAATAATAATAATAATTATAATTATAATTATTACATATTTAACTATATATTAACAATTACGTGTGCATATATATATGTGTATGTATATATATGTATGTATGTATATATATATACATATATATGTATATATATATATATATATATATATATATATATACACATATGTAAAACATGTGATTTTAGAACTTCAAGTTCTACATTCTTTCCCTTCTTCCCTCATCATCCACCCCCACTGGAAAGACAAGCAATTCAATACAGGCCATACATGTGCAGTTAGATAGAACATCGCCACAATGGACATATTGTGAAAGACTGACTATATTTCCCTCTTTCCTATCCTGCCCCCTACTTGTTCTATTCTCCACTTTGTCCCTGTCCCTTTACAGAAGTGTGTACCAAGGACCCTCCCCCCAAACCTCCCCTCCCCTCCTTCAACCCCCCTCTCATCCCCTTCCCCCCTACTCTCCCGTAGGGAAAGATACCCATTTTAGAGTGTATGTCATTCCTTCCTTAAGCCAAATTCAATAAGAATAAGGTTGGCCCATTCTGTTTTGCCTTTATGTTCTTCCTCTCCATGATAACAGTTATCCCTTTCCTCTTCTATATGAGATGAATAACCCCATCTTGTCTCTCTCTGTCTTCTCTCATTCTATTCTTTTCCCACCTCACAATTTCACCTTTTGAAATATCATCCCTTCCTATTCAACTGATCCTGTGCCCTCTGTCTATGTACACATGTATACAGACACTCACATATGTATTCCTACACATATATACTCTCCTATAAAGATACATGTATATATACATGCATATGTGTATATGCATATATGTATACATATAAACATATATACATACATATTTGCATATACATACACATATGTGTGTATATACATGAATGTACATATACATATACACTTTTATATTCCCTTCACCTATACTCATACTGAGAAAAGTTTCGTAAATTACCATTATCGTTTTTCCATGTTGGCATGTAAATAATTCAACTTTGACAAGTTCCTTATGAATTCTTTTCCCTGTTTACCTTCTCATGCTTATTGTGTTTGAATGGCAAATTTTCCATTCAGTTCTGGTTTTTTCATCAAGAATGATTGAAAGCCCTTGACCTCATTGAATGACCATATTTTCCCCGGAATATTATACTCAGTTTGGCTGGGTGGGCAATTCTTGGTTTTAATCCTAACTCCCTTGATCTCTGGAATATCATATTCCAGGTCCTGTGATCCCTTAATGTAGGAGTTGCTAGATCCTGGGTTATCCTGATTGTGTTTCCACAGTATTCAAATTGTTTCTTTTTGGCAGGTTGTAATTTTTGGTTCCTTGATCTGGGAACTCTGAAACCTGGCTGTAACTTTCTTAGGAGTTTTCTTTTTGGGATCTTTCTCAAGAGATGATAAGTGAATTCTTTCAAGTTCTATTCTGCCCTCTGGCTAAAATATCAAGGCATTTTTTCCATGAGAATATCTTGAAGGATGCTTTCCAGGTTCTTTTTTTGATCATGGCTTTCAGGTAGTCCAATAATTGTTAAATTGTCTCTCTTGGATCTATTTTCCAGGTCAGTGGTTATTTCAATGAGATATTTTACATTGCCTTCTATTTTTTCCTTTGGATCTGTTTAATAGTATCTTGATTTCTTATAAAGTCATTTGCTTCCCTTTGCTCCACTCTAATTCTGAACAAATTATACTCCTCAGTGAGCTTTTGAGATTGTTTTTCCATCTGGCAAATTTGATTTTTAATGCATTCTTCTCCTCATTGGCTTTTTGGGCCTCTTTTGCCATTTGAGTTAAACTATTTTTTAAGGTGTTATTTTCTTAAGTCAGGTTGTTGACTCTCTTTTCATGATTTTCTTGCATCATTCTCATTTCTCTTCTCAATTTTTTCTCCACTTCTTTTATTTGGTTTTCACAATCCTTCTTAAGCTCCTCTGTGATTTGTAATTAGTTTACATTTCCCTTGGAAGCTTTTGGTGTGGGAGTTCTGACTGTGTTGTCTTCCTCCCATTCCATGCTTTGATCCTTTTCATCCCCAAAAAAGGAATTTAAAGTTGGATTGCTGTGCTTCCTTTGCTTCATTTGCCTGCTCATGTTGTCAGGCAGTTGCTTTTCTTTTGGGCTCTGTAGAACTCTGTTTTCAGAGGGGAGAGCTTTGTCCCAAATTGCTGGGTTTTTGAAGCTGTATAAGCTATTTGGGGTCCACCATCTCTGCAGCCTCCACCAGCTTTAGCTCATTGATCACACACCTCAGGGCCACCATCCAAGAGATCCTGATCCAGGCAGCCTAAGGCAAGAGCACTTAGCCTCTGAATGATTGCTTTCCCAGTCCCTGTAATTGGCAGCCCAGGAGCTGTGAAGTGGCCACATGGAGGCAGCTGCAGAGCTACTGCTTCTGCTGCTTGCCTTGAGAGCAGATGGCTGGACCCACTCCTTTCCCCAAAATTTAGCTAAGTTCCCCTGACCTTTCACTTTGTCCTTGTTTCTTATGGGTTGATAATTCTGGAAACTGCCACAGCCACTGGTGATCCACTTTCCCAAGTGCTCCAACCATGGCTTGTCCTGGCCACCCTGGGGCTAACTGGTTTTAGGCCAGGGTAACAATGACTCTTAGCATATGCTGCAATGAGCACTTCCTGTCCACCTGACAGAGTCCCTTTAGCGGGAGCTTTGTTTCTCTGGCATTTTGTGGGTGTTGGAGCTCGAAAATTTGTTTAGAGTCATATTTTGTATGTATTTGAGGTGGTTATGGGGGGAGCTCACAGAGTTCTCCTGCTTCTATACTGCCATCTTGACCTAGAAGACTGTCTTAAAAAGCAGAATTGGTCAGATGGAAAAAAAAATTCAAAAACTAACTAAAGAAAATAATTTCTTCAAAATAACATTGGAGGAAATGGAAGCTAATAATTTTATGAGAAATCAAGATACTACAAAACAGATCCAAATCAGGGAGAAAATATAAGACAATGTAAAATATCTCATTGGAACAACCATTAACTTGGAAAATAGATCCGGGAGAGATAATTAAAAAATTATTGGATGTCATGAAAGCTGTTATCAAAATAATAGTCTAGACATCATCTTTCAAGAAAAGATCATGGAAAACTGCCCTGATATTCCACAACCAGAGGACAAAGTGAAAATTGAAAGTATTCACTGTTCCCCTCTTGAAAAAGGTACACAAAAAAAAAACACCTCTTGGTAATATTATAGTCAAATTCTAGTTTTCCCTGGCCAAGGGAAAAAAATGTTACAATCAGGGAAGAACAAAAAATTTGAATATTGTAGAAAAACAGTACAAATAACACAAGATCTAGCAGCTTCTACCTTAAGGGATGGAAGGGCTTGGAATATGTTATTCTGGAGGTCAAAGTAGCTAGGTTAAAAACCATGAATCACTACCCAGCAAAACTAAGCATAATATTCAGAAGAAAATTTGGATGGATATTCAGTGAAAGAGAGGACTTTCAACTATTCCTGATGAAAAGACCACAGCTGAAAAGAAAATTTGACTTTCAAATACAAGAAAGCAAGAGAAGCATGAAAATGTAAATAGGAAATAGAAAGCAAAAGGGACTTATTAATTTGAACTATTTGTATTCTTAAATGAAAAATGATATTTGTAACTCATGAGACTTTTCTCAGTATTAGGATAGTTGAAGGGAATATTTATGTACATGTATGTATGTATGTATGTGTATGCATATGTATAGATATATACATACAAATATATATATATATAGGTGACTGTATGTGTATATATGTATGTGAATATATATGTATATGTATGTGTATATGTGGGGGTATGTATGAACATGTATACACAGAGGGCACTGGATGAGTTGAATATTAAGGGATGATATCTAAAAAATAAAATTAAGAGGTGACAGGAATATATTGGGAGAAGGAGAAAGGGAGAGATAAAATAGGGCAAATTATCTCACTTAAAAGACACAAGGGAAAGCTGTTACAGTGGAGTGGAAGAGCAGAAAGGTGAAATGGAATGAGTCAACCTTATTCTCAAAGGAGGGAATAACATACACTCTTAACTGGGTATCTTACCCTATGGGAAAGTAGAGGCCAAGGGGATTGGGGGGGGGGGGATTGAAGGAAGTGCAGATTAGGGGAGAGTATAGATAGAAGCAATCACTTTTGAAATGGGACAGGTTCAAAGAACAAAATGGAACAAATGGGAAATAGGGTAGGAAGGAAATATAGTTAGTGTTTCACAACATGACTGCTATGGAAATGTTTTGTGTAACTACACATGCATAGCCCATATTGAATTGCTTGTCTTCCCAGTGCAGTGAGGGGTATATGAGAAGGGGAGAAATGAGAGAATCTGGAACTCAAAGTTTTAAAAACAAATGTAAAAATAATTGTTTTTACATGCAAATAGGAAGTAAGGTATACAGTCAATGAGGTATAGAAATCTATCTTGCCCTATAAGAAAGAAAGTAAGGGGTCAAGGTTGGGGGGATATATGAGAGGGCAGTATGTTTGCCATCTTATGGTAGGGGCAGGAGAGAGATGGGGAAATATTTATAACTCAAAATCTTGTGGAAATAAATGTTGAAAACCAAAATTAATTATTTAATTAATTTTTTGAAAAGAATTAAAAAGAGAAGAAAATGTAAAATATCTCATTGGTAAAAGCAAATGACTTGGAAAATACATCCTGGAGAGATAATTTAAGAATTATTGGACTACCCAAAGGTCATTATAAAAAAAAAAGGATCCTAGAAAGCATCCCTCAAGAAATTATCAAGGAAAACTTCTCTATCCTATAACCAGAGAGAAAAATAGTCATTGAAGGAATCCTCCAAATACCTCCTGAAAGTGATCCCAGCATGAAAACTCCAGGGAATATTGAAGCCAAATTCCAGATTTTTGAGGTCACAGAAAACATATTGAAAGCATCCAGGAAGAAGAAGAAAAAAAGATATCAAGGAGTACAGGCAATATTACACAGAATGTAGCTGCTTCTATGTAAAAGGATCAGAAGGCTAGGTATAGGATTTTCTGGAAGGCAAAGGAGGTTAGATTACAATCAAGAACGAAATACCCACCAAAAGTCATCATAGCCTTTCATGGAAAAAGATGGATGTTCAATGAGATAGAGAACTTTCTAACTTTACTGATTAAAAGACCAGAGCTGAAAAGAAAATTAGATCTCCAGAAGAATGCAGGGTGAAGCCAAAATGGCAGTGTAGGATCAGCAAGGCAGCTCAGTTAGGAGGGACCATCTCAGCATTGGGAGCCCAAACCTGCCCAGCCTGAAATGGCAGCTTGGCCCTGGTGGCAGCCTGACAAGCTGAGCTGAGCAGCAGCTAGAGAATCAGGAGAGTGGATCTGCGGCAGCTGTGGCAGTTTACAGAATTATCAAGCCAAAAGAAAAAAGGATTAAATGAAAGGTCTGTGGAACTCGGCTAAAATTGGGAGAGAAAAGCGGTTCTGGCCAAACTGCCTCCAGGCAAAGGAAGCAGCAGAAGTGGAGGCCCTGCAGCCACCTCCATGTTGCCACTTCAGAGCTCTCAGCCTGCAGAGTGCAGGGGGGCCAAGCAATCATTCAGAGGCCAACTGCTGTTGTGTTGAGTGGCTTGGATCTGGATAGCGGTCTTGGGTGGTGGTCTTGAGGTGCGTTTTCAGTGAGCCAAAGCTGGTGGGGGCTGCAGCAGCCTCCTAAAAGCGCCAGCAGCTGGGAAAACTCCAGCAAATTTGGGACAGAGCATTCCCCTCTGGAAGCAGATTTCCAAAGAGCTAAAAAATCATTGAGTGGCCAACCATGAGCAGGCAAAGGAAGCAAAATAAGAACAGCAACCAAACTCTAGATTCCTTCTTTGGGGAAAATAAGGATCAAAACAGAGAACAGGAAGAAGACAACACAGTCACAACTCCCATCCCAAAAGCTTCCAAGAAACATGAAGACTGCCTAAAAGCTAAGGATCAGCTTAAAGAGGATTTTGAAAACCAAATGAGAGAAGTAGAGGAAAAATTGGAAAGAGAAATAAGAATGATGCAAGAAAATCATGAAAAGACAGTCAACAACTTGACTGAAGAAATTATCACCTTCAAAAATAGATTAACTCAAATGGCAAAAAGAGGCTCAAAAAGCCAATGAGGAGAAGAATGCCTTAAAAAGTCAACTATGCCACATGGAAAAAAGAATCTCAAAAGCTTTCTGAAGAGAATAATTCCTTCAGAATTACAGTGGAGCAAATGGAATCAATGACTTTATGAGAAACCAAGATACTATCAAACAGATCCAAACAAAAGAAAAAAATAGAAGGCAATGTGAAATATCTCCTTGAAAAAAACACTGACCTGGAAAACAGATCCAGGAGAGACAACTTAAAAATTATTGGACTATCTGAAAGCCAAGATCAAAAAAAGAACTAAGAAAGCATGCTTCAAGAAATTCTCAAGGAAAATTGCCCTGATATTTTAGAACCAGAGGACAAAATAGAACTTGAAAGAATACACCGATCAACTCTTGAAAAAAATCCCCAAAAGAAAACTCCCAGGAATACTATAGCTAGGTTCCAGAGTCCTCAGATCAAGGAAAAAATATTCCAAGCTGCCAAGAAGAAACAATTTGAATATTGTGGAAACACAATCAGGATAACCCAGGATCTAGCAGCTTCTACATTAAGGGATCAAAGGGCCCGGAATATGATATTTCAGAGATCAACGTAGCTAGGATTAAAACCAAGAATCACCTACCCAGCAAAATTGAGTATAGTGTTCTAGGGGAAACTATGGTCATTCAGTGAGGTGGAGGCCTTTCAAACATTCTTACTGAAAAAATCAGAACTGAAAAGAAAGTTTAACACTCCAACACAAGATGAATGAGAAGGTAAACATAGAAAAGAAATCATAAGGAACTTATCAAAGTTGAACTATTTACATGCCAACATGGAAAAGTGACAATTGTAACTGATCAAACTTTTCTCAGTATGAGGATAGGTGAAGGGAATGCAAATGTATTTACATACATATACATACACGTATATCTATATAGGAGGGTTTATATATGCATACAAACATGTATCTGAGTATGTGTATATATGAATACATAAAGGACACAAGATCAGTTGAATAGGAAGGGATAATACCCCAAAAGGTGAAATCCTGAGGTGAGAGAGGATTAGAATGAGAGGAGACAGGGAGAGACAGAATGGGGTTAATCATATCATAGAAGAGGCAAAGGATAATTGTTACAATGGAGTGGATGAACAGGAAGGCAAAAGGGAAAGAGTCAACCTTATTCTCATTGAACTTGTCTTAGGGAAGGAATGACATAAATTCTAAACTGGGTATCTTGCCACACAGGAGAGTAGGGGGGATGGAGATGAGAGGTGGGATGATGGAGGGGAGGTCAGGGTGGGGTGGAGGGTTGATGGAAGTACACACTTCTGTAAAGGGACAGGGACAGGGACAGGGTAGAGAATAGAAGAGGAGGCGGGATAGGAAGGAGGGACATATAATCAGTCTCTCACAATATGTGCACTGTGGAGAAGTTCTGCATAATTACACATTTACAGCCTGTATTTAATTGCTTGTCCTTCCAGTGGGTGTGGGTGACGAGGGAGGAAGAGAAAGAATCTAGAAGTTAAAGTTCTATAATCAAATATTCAAAATATATATGTATATATATATATACATATATAAATGCAAAATTATTATAATATTATTATTAACTATATCCAACTGGGAGTTAAGATACACAGGCACTGTGGTAGGGAGATATATCCTGCCCTACCGGAAAGTCAGAGGGGTGATGGTAGAGGACATAGGAGAGAATAGATTGGGTGAGGGGTTATACAATGAGATGGCTGTTTTGGGGTGGTGGGTAGGGGAAATACGGGGAGAAAATTTGTAACTCAAAATCTCGTGGAAATAAGTGATGTAAACTAAAATAAATAAAAGTTAAAAAAAAGAAACAAAACATATTGATGAATCCTAAACAAAACATTCTGCAAGTTGTTTATATTGTATTGATGTTGTATTTACATACCACTGAACTTGTTGTTTATCCTCAGTAGAATGTAAATTCCTTGAGGATAAGGATGATTTCCATTTTTTTCACTTTGTTTCACCAGAATCCAGCATAGCATCTGGCATACAGGGGTTACTTAATAACTGCTTGTTAAATAAATGAATAACCATGGAGTTGAAAAGGCCCTTAGAGGTCCTCTAGTCCAATCCTTCCTTTTTTTTTTTTCAGAGAGCTTAAGTGGCTTCCCAAGGTCATATAGATGGCACATGGCAAAACCCAGATTTTGAACCCAGACCCACCCAGGTCCTCTATTTCCAAATCCTTTGCTTTTCTCCACAGTACTGCTGTGATCTCTACCATTCAAAATGGCACAATGACCAGTATTCATTATGTAAATTGATTAAATATACATCAGCCATTTAACATAAAAGAACCAGCCTCATTGTAACAGAGCAATGTCACAAGATCAATATCTCCTGCTAAGGAAATAGAGGACTCTGACTTTGCTCTGACATTTATGTGCCAGCAAGAGACCATTACTCAGGGACATTGTTCTATTCCACAGAATCTCCTTTGCTTTTGTTCCCCCTCCCCCCCAACACAACAATAATAAAAGAAAATACAAATAAAAAAATTAAAAAAAAAAGAAAATTAGATCTCCAAATACAAGGTCCCAGAGAAGCATAAAAAAGTAAACAGGAAAAAAACAAAACAAAATCACACATGTTATTCAAGAACATTAAACTGTTTATGTTCCTACATGAGAAGATGATACTTGTAACTTCTGAGAAATGCATCTTAATTAGGGCAGTTAGAAGGAGTATACATAGACAAAATTATTGCAGATATCAGATAGAACACTATCAACTGGAAAGGCACCCTGTCTCAAAACATCCTTAATTATGTAATCCATAACTTATTTATGCTGTCTCCTGGTTGCTTTCCTTTTCCCATTTGACTCAAAACCTCAACCTAGATATATGCTTCCCCATTCTCCCTGGTCTTCATTTTGACTAAGGAATCCTAACTTCATCCTTCACAGGCCGCATTGTCTTTTTCCATCCATAGGAGCATGCATCAGTGGACTGTCCTCACACCACCAAAGCAAGGCCTCCCTCCTTTCTCTTCCATTCAATCCTTCTTCTCTACTCCTCACCCACTCCCTATAGGGTCTTGTTTCTCTGACACCACAGTGGTCTTCTCCTCATTTCTTGCTCTCTACTCGATCTGAGCACATCACCCAGTCTTCTTCATTTCCTTCCTTTTCCCTTCCTCTTTTTATCTGACCTCTCATGTTGTAATAATTCCCCATAAAAGAAAGAAACAAAAAGAAAAAAGAAAACCTGCCCTCCAGGCACGGGATGAAGTATGCCCCATAATGCCCAATGTCCACCTTTTCACTATTACCTCTACCATACTTTTGCTTTCATGTCTTTCTCATTTATATTTAGAAATCTTTTACTAGGCTCTAGGTTGTCAGCCAGTTGCTGCTAATATCGTTTGCTTCTACATTTATTCACTCCGGTATTTCTGTTGTTTAAAGCATTTGAGAAGCAAAAAAAAATCTCTTCAGCTCTGTTTTTTTTTCCTAAAAAATGTTTCAAATGCCTTTTTGTTATTAAATGTCTAACTTTTTCATGTATGATTAAACACATATTTTAGGGTCAGTCATGTTCCACTATATTCTGAACTCCATTGATCTTCCCACATTTTCTTTTAGGTGCAGAATAGTCTTGAATTATTTGAATTTTCTTCCTTTGTATTTGAAGGTCTTTACCTGATCTTAACAGAACTCATTTCTGAATCAATTTGTTAAATTTAACCAGTGCAAATCTTGACATTTGCAGGTGTGTGTGTATGTATGTGTGTGTGTGTGTGTGAGTATGTGTGTATGTGTGTGTGTGCGTGTGTGTATGTGTTTTCTTGAAAGTAATCTATGGATTCTTTTGTATGTTATTTCATTCTGGACAATTTCCATCTATTATTTCCTGAATTACACTATTAAGATTTTTTTTTTTGTCTTGCCATGTTCTCCGAAAAGACCTATGACCCATAAGTTGTCTCTACACATCCTGTTTTCAAGATCAGTATGCTTTGTTTACCAGGTTACCATCATTCCTTTAAAATTACTGGTTTTTGCTTTTCTTCTTTTAGATTGTCCTTCACTTCTGTTTATTTGCATTCCTAATCTATTTTTTTTCTCTCTCTCATTTTTTTGGTGAGATTGTACATCCTAAACTCCAGTTTTTCTATTCTGCCCATTATTTTGCTGTTCTAGTGATGACTTCTGCTTTCATAATTTTCATTTCTCTTTTAAACAACCATGTTGTTTTTCCATGTTCTCCTCAAATATTCTGTCTCATTATGTGTTGGATCATTTTCCTTTGTTTTGTAGTATTTTTTATAGATGCCTGAACTCATTTACTGATCCTGGAGGCCACATTTCCTTTAGTTGTTATTGTTTTTCCTGCTGATTTATCTGCTTTTGTCCAAAGTCTTTGAATTTTCTCCTTCCTGAAAGCTTTAGTAATTTCAATCTTTCTCCCTATCTCTACTTCTGCTCCACTTTTCCCTATTCACTTT
Source organism: Pseudochirops cupreus (assembly GCA_028627135.1). Taxonomy (NCBI): domain Eukaryota; kingdom Metazoa; phylum Chordata; class Mammalia; order Diprotodontia; family Pseudocheiridae; genus Pseudochirops; species Pseudochirops cupreus. The sequence continues at coordinate 107,988,695 of CM053580.1, forward strand.
CTGACTCACTTTTCTCTTAGGATGGTTTCTTTGAAGTCTGGATCTCAGAGCATTTCAGACTAGTCTTATGCTCAACATGGTTCATCAGGCTAGGTCTCTGCCCCAACTGATTTTTGGCATTCAGAACTGGCCCCAGCTAGATGCTGTGCTCTTTCCTTCAGATAAGTAGTATGCTGCATTTCTACAACCCCACTACACACCTACAATGTATCCTGTCCTTTACACTATTCCTTACTACTCTTAATTGGTGTCAGCTGTTTAGAGAACTGCCATTCTGGTGCAAGTGTTTATCTGCCCTGGCACTGGCATTTCAGAGCTTTGTAGCAGTAAGGATGATGCCATATCCTAGATGTAGGTTGTCAATGTCACTGGAAAGAGGTAAGTGGTACTAGAGCATATAGGTGGGTTTTGTTGTAAGCCTATGTCATGTTCTTGGGTCTTCTGAGCCAGCCTCAGTGCTAGTAGCATGAGACATAAGGATGAAGTGCTGAGTGGGCTCAGGATCAAAAATTTTCAGTTTTTTAACCTTTTGCATTGTAGGTATCCTAGACTATAGAGTTAGCTAAAATTGTAGTTTTCCTGCATAATTCCATTTTTTAAGACACTTGAGAGATTAGGAGGATCAGATAAAATATATCGGTCTCTGTAATGGTAATGGGAATTTGAAGATTTTCCCTGCCCCTTAATAATCCTAAGGGAATTTGAAGACCTTCCGTGCTTTGAAAATATATTCTGCCCCGTAATAGGCTGAATGTGGTCATGGAGCCTCTGGAGTTTGCTCAAGGGTAAACCAGAGCCCACAAGAATCTAGGATCCAGAGTCAGCTAGACTGGAGGGTGGAGAGCACACATCCTAGAGAGACATATAGGCTTGTGAGTAAATATTGATTTGTGGGAAGGCTAAAGGATGGTGGGGCTCTCTGTGATGTTGTGGCTTATTAACTTCTTTGGTACTATGATGGAATTGGCTTCCTGGTTTTGGAATTCAGTCTTCTGGTGTCTGAACAAATGTTTTGCTTCTGCAGTTTATATGGAAAGTCTGTTATATTTTTCAATGGAGCATCATGCAGGTATATTTATAGTGATCATGGGTGCTGTGAATACTGCATTGATGCAACAGTCTCTAATCTTCTTTGGACTGCGTGTTTCTTTTAATTACAAGTAGCTAGCCAAAAATATAATTAACCAGTATTTTCAAAAATTAAAAATTGCTCACATTTCACTATTTTCAAATATTTGTGTATGTTTCATTCGATTATTTGAACCACCCCAAGTGTTTCCTGCTATCATTATTCTCATTTTATTGATGAGAAAACTGAGGACCAGAGAGGTTCAATGATTTAAACATGTTCAAACTCCTCATAGATAATAGCAATAGTTAATCTTTATATAGCATCTACTATATGTCAAGCACTATACCTGGTGCTTTACAATTATTATCACATTTGATCCTTACACAACACTGGAAGGTAGGTATTCTTTTTACGGGTGAGAAAACTGAATCAAATATAGGTTAAATGACTTGGCCATGATCACATAGCTATGAAAGATCTTAGGGCAGATTTGAACTCAAGTGTATCTAGTTACAGACCCAGCACTCTATTTATTGAACCACCTAACTACCTCAGACGTGTTTGGTGTGATTTAAATTCAAAGCTTCCTTTTTACAATTTTAATCCAGGTCTCTGTCTCTCATTAATCTTTGGAAGTTATATTAACTTGTGTAGAATATCAATGTAGAGAAAAAAAAAAACCAAAATCACACTTTTAATTAGGTAATTATATGTGTGTGTGTGTGTGTAAATGTGTATATATATTTACATATATATGATATGCATCAGTAAAATGTTAGTTCTTGATATAGCATTCTTCAGTTAGAAAACCACCATCCATTCTTTTCTAAAGTTTATATAAAAATGAATACTTTTTCAATAGTCATCAGTTTAACTTAAGAAATAGCTTTTGTATAGTCCTTTGCAAACACTAGTTCCATCATTAACCTTGTTTCAATATTGATAACTGACTTCAGAATCTTCATTAGTAGATTATCCTTGCCTTGTGACTCTATTTAAAAGGTGTTCATTTTTTCTCATGAGCTGTGGTCATTTAATGCTCACATTAAATTAAATGACATAAAACAGCCTTTTAACTTCTAAGTTGTTTTTCTTATTTAGGCATTATAATAGCCAATCATGCGGAATTTTCTCTTGATATTCTTTTAACTTCATTGTCATTTCTAAGGTATCAGATAAATAACTCATCCATTAGGGATTTTGCTTCATAAAAGCAGAAAAGATCTCTCACCTTCTTGGAAATAAGATATTATGTCACCAAAATTCACGTAAAAATATTTTCCCAAACATTTTTCCCCTTGCTTGAGCTGAATACATCAAGCTTGCTTAACTGGTTAGGTAAAACAGACCATAAAATAAGGAATACTAATAAAAATATATTCCAATGATCAAACTTCTAGTCAAAGCATAAGTAAGCATAATTTATTCAAAAAACAATTTTATATGTCAACATTATGCTTATGAAGATTCACCTATGTAGATTATCCCTAGAATATATCTCAAACAAACATTGAAGGAGATGAGGTCATGAAATGAGTGTGAAGTAGGAGAGTAGAGGATCAAGACTTGGGGTATATAGATGGTTAGGGAGTTTGATAAGAGAATCAAGGGTGAACAATGCAATGGAAACTCAGAGAATGGAAAACATCAAAGAAAGCAGTGATCAACAGTGTCAAATGTTGCAGAGAAGAATCATCAGATTGATCAGTTAAAAGATCTTGAGTAACTTTGGATAGCATAGTTGCAATCTGATGAAGTCAGAATCCAGATTGGAAAGTGTTGAGAACTGAATGAAGAATTAAGAGATTGAAAATGAAATACAGACAGAAAGAGACAGAGATGGAGAGGCAGACACACACACACACACACATACAGAGAGAGAGAGAGAGAGAGAGAGAGAGAGATGAGAAAGACAGAAACAGAGATGACAGATGGAGAGAGAGAGAGAGAGAGAGAGAGAGAGAGAAACTGAGAGAATAATAGTTCAATCCTGTAAGTGAAAAAAAAAATTAATCCTAGTAATGAGTCCTATCTGGTTCAACACTGTCAGTTTGCTCCTCAGCCACATTGCTTTTTGCCAGATAAAATTCTGAGAAATAGAATGGAATAGCAGGAAGTGCCCAGGACTTTTAAATCAGAATACCTAGATGGGGATCCTCCTTTTACTATTTGCTAGCAGTTCAACCATGGGCAAGTCATTCTACCATTTTTTACCTTGGTTTGAAGATTTGTGAATTAGTTACCTTATAAAGGTGTTTCTTTGAGGCTCAAATAAGATGCAATGTTACGAATATCTGGTAACTTAAAAAATGTATTATAATGTGTTCCTTTCACCTTTCTTTTAATATTATTAACAAGTAGAGAAAGGCATAAACACTTTCTAAGTATTTCTGAGGAAGAGAATTTGTGATATCTCTCTACAGAACTACATTATGCCAATTGTCTAATCAATTAGAAGACTGCATGATCTTAATTGAATGAAGACCAGGATTCAGTAGGGCAGTTTTATATTTCTTTGATTTGTTGCCAGGAAGAATAAGAAAAAGAATTTCTCTGTCACTGGTGCTCTTGCCCAGCTCCTAATGAGTGTTCAGCTTGACAAATTCTCAGTTACTGAAAAGGATTTTAATTAAATATGCACAGTAGGAAATGCTGTAGCACATTACTAAAAATTTATCTTCTGAGATTAAATTATTAAGTTGTCTTACAGACCTTTCCTGATCCATGTGCTAGTAATGAAAGTATAATGAGGAGATACAATCATATTCATGACCAATGCTCCTTTTTGCAAAATAAATGCTTGTATAAGGTTCTTTTTTCACAAGTCTTATTTACATATAATTTAAGTACAGCATGTATGCATTCAAAATTGAGAGGGAAGCAGTGGTGTGATGATGAGATATTTAGATTGCTTTTGTCTTCTGCTCCCTAAATATCTTCAATGAGAGACCAGATATTTGTTTTTATTTATTTAATTAGTTTTTGGTGGCAGAAAGATGTGAGGTGAATGGAAGTTATATTTATTTCTATATACTGCTACTTTCTCCTGCAAAGATGCAAGTATTGATAATTATACTAGAGGGCAACACAGTTGCAGCAAACTCACTGGCATATGACTGAAAAGCAATTAGTTAAGACTTTGAAACAAATCAAAAGTAAGACAAATAATATGAGCAAATGAGGAATAAAAAAAATAAAAACAAAGTAAGTTCAGCTTTTTTGAGAGTTGACAGAAGCATGTGTTTCTTTGTTCATGGTCTACTGGTTGGTGTATAGAGAGCAAAAAATACTGATTTTTAACTTTTAAACTTATTTTAAAATACTCCAAGACCCTAGAAATGCTGCCATTAAATTTGCCTTTTAAAATGTCTACAGAATCCTTAAAATTGATGCATCAGTAAAAACAATTCATCTTTATTTATAATATTTTTGTCTTATTGGTTGTTAATAGGAATATTTCAGTAGTAGTAGTAGTAGTAGTTGAAAATCAGGGACATAGCCTATACTTTTTGAGACTCCTTAAAATATTTTTAATCTCAACAAGACTATAATTTTATATAATCATTAAATACCTAAAAAATATGAAGCACCTAGAATTTTTATGAGAATAGCTTGTCCCAGAGATTTTTCTATTAAAGTTTAATATTAAATTCTATTTTCCGTGTTTTAAGGAGGATAGACAAACAGCCTCAGGGAAGGACATATAATATAGTTCTCATCTATTTGCTTAATAATATTATTACAGGAAAATTTTGGGGCAATTTGCATATGATGAGATGGTCTTTAACTTTAAGATTTTTCTAAAATCTGCCTTCTTTTTAAAAGAAAGGATTAAAGACATATGAGAAATGGCAAATATGGTTTTAATATGGAGATTATCAATAAAGAATTGTTTTCATGAATGTTTATTGTCTGCATGTTTATCCCTGCTAGAGTGAAAATAAATTTCTGGTCTGGTACTAAACTCCATTTGAATTTAACAATCATACCAAAAAAAAAAAAATGCTGCAATTAGAAAGAGCTTTGCTTAGGAAAAATTTTATAACATTGAATGTATTTTTTAATGATTATAGCCACAGTAAAAATTCATATTTGGAAGAATCAATTGAAGTTAAGTGCCCATCTGTAATGGTAATGCTAATTTGAAGATCTTCCCTCCCCCTTAATAAACTGAAGGGAATTTGAAGACCTTCCCTGATTTGAAGATTTTCCCTGCCCCACTAATAGGCTGAATATAATTGTAGGGAGTCTGTGAAGGGAGGAGTTTGTTGAAGTATGGAGCAGAGCTCACAGGAAACTGGGAGTCAGGACACTTAGAGCTAGAGGGAGAGCTGGAGGGAGGAGAGGATGCATCCAAGGTTACAGGCTTGTAAGTGTTGGTTTGTGGGAAGGCCAAAGGATGGTGTGTCTCTCTGCTGCATTGTGGTGTACTAACTTCTATGTTGGTATGACAGATCTGGTTTTCTGGTGTTGGGTTTTGATTTTCTGGTGTCTAAATAAATGTTTTCCTTCTGTCTTCTATATGAAGAAACTGTTATATTTTGTGATTGAGAACTATACCTGCATATTTACAGTTGCTATTGGCACTGTGAATATTGCATTGGTGCTACACTATCCCCCATGATGTATGTAGAGTTGTATTGTGGAGAAAGACCACATTACACCAGAATTATCCTCTTATGACTGCTTAATAAATATTAAATGACTACAAGGTTGGAGTGAAGAAAAGTACAATGTGTTCTTTCCATAATAAACACATTTTTAAAATGACCTGATGACATATGTCAAGGTACAGAAATAAAAGTATAATTGAATTATTAAGTTACCAAATAGATTTCAGTGGGTGACAACTTTATTATGACAAAGAGGAGCATTAGTCTTATTAGTCTTTTAAATTAGAGAATGGATTCCAGCATTGATATTGCAAGACAAATCTCTATGAACTTGCATCTTATTTTTTGTGTTAAGAGATGTCTTCCTATTTTTGTAGATGAATTTCCATGATCTACACTGTTTTTCATGATCTAATTCTTCTTCCAGGGTACCTCAGAGGCATTTGGAACTGTTGAGAGACTGTTCCTCTTCCATTTTCTAGAATTACTTTACCTGATCATATTTTATTAATAAATCTTTCCCCCATGCCTTATAACACTTAAATGTTATTTATTTTCACCGTAACTTCCATTCTTCACAAATGTTTGCTCTCTCCCAGGTCATCAAATACACTCTTCTATTCCCTATATTATCAATCTTGTTAAACTGATTCAAGTATACACTATTGTCTACTCTCAAATCCCTTGCCCCTTTGCCCTATTAAAGATGAAACCTTGCCAAAACCTAGACCTGAAAAATACCCACCATCCATCTTCATTATTCTTATTTATGTATTGATTCATGGAGCTGGAGTAAATCATGAAGCCACATAATTGGTCAATTACAAATATATCTTATTTAATCTCAAATTGGTCCTCACTATAACAAAGCAATTGTTTATTCTCCCTAACACTTTGCTATGTCATGGTGGTTATTCCTGATCTTCTGGTCTCTCTTTAATACTCCCATGGTCCCTGTCCAATAATTTACTGAGAGCTCCCTCTTTTCCTTTCCTTCTTATCTCTTATCAATTGGAAATGGTCCTGCATCATCACTTTGAAAGCCCAGTGTTTTACCATACTTTGTATCCTTAGTCTTTGGCATGATGTCCATAATATCTGTTTAATAAAGTGTGGTTGACTAATTTACCAGGGGAAAAGCTAATTCTGAGAGAGGTGAAGTCACTTATCCAGTGATGGATATTAAGTGTTTGAGGCAGGATTTGAACTAAGAACTTCCAGATTTCAAGTTCAGTCATCGAATCCACTAATTTGTTTGGCCCTTTACTTTCAGAGGAACAATTCCTATAACTGCATTATGAAAGTTTAGTAGTTTAGAGTACTAGACTTGGAGTCCAAAAGGCCTGTCTTCAAATTCTGTCTCAGATACTTGATATCTCTGGGACTTTGGATTAGTTACTTCACCTTACTCAGACTCAATCTCCTTATATGTAAAAAGGGACATTTAGCCCTATTTGCAGCTATCTCACAGGATTAATATAAAGATCAAATTATATAACTTATGGAAAGCAATTTCCAAATCTTAAATTCTACTTAAATGCTAGCTATTATTAATTTTATCATTATTATCCATTCTTCTCCAGCAGTTGGACTAATAGTTCAAACATGGGCATGACCATACTTTCTCTAATTAACAGTCTATTTATGTGCACAGGTTCCTTTGTTGATGTCTAATAACATGCCCATGTCTACCCCACTTCACCACCACTCCCCACAAGGAAAAAAAAAACACAATTTCTCTTAATCTTTGTTATCATCTTGTATCATTGTATTAATCAGAGGAGCAAACTCTTTCACAATTGATAATCACAACATTGCTGTTACTGTGCACATTGACTTCCTGGTTCCACTGACTTCATTTTGCACATAGATTTTGACATATTTTCTTTTTCTTTCTCTTGAAAATAGTAATTTCTTATAGCATAATATAATACCATCACAATCATAGGCCGCAACTTGTTCAACCATTCCCCAATAGATGAGTATCCATTTGATTTTCAATTCTTTTTCACCACAAAAAGTGACTATAAATATTTTTATGTATAGCCCCTTCTCCTTTTCCTTTGATCTCTTCTGGATATAGATCTAGTAGTGGTATTTCTGGGTCAAAGGGAATGCATAATGTTTTGGCCCTTTGGCCGTAGCTCCAAATTGCTCACCAGATTTGCTGAATCAGTTTACTACTACACCAACAGCTTATTAGTGGACCTGTTTTTCGCTCTTCTCCAGCATCTGTTATTTCTCATAGGTTTGAGAGGGTACCTCAGAGTTATTTTAATTAGCTTTTCTCTAATCAATAGTGATTAAAATAATTTTTTTTAAAATATGAGTATAGATAGCTTTGACTATTTCTTCTGAAAACTGCTTGTTTATATGTTCCAACCATTTTATAAATTGTGAAAGGACTCTTATGTTTAGGAATTTGGCTATGCTCACTAAATATATAAGAAATGAGATTTTTATTAAAGAAATCTGTAAAAAATTTTGATATTACTTCATTGTCTATGGTACCTTTTAGCAAAATATAATTCCCTTGATTATCTCTTTTAATTATATCTATTTTTGCTTTTGCTTTGTCTGAGATCATGATTGGTATTCTTGCTCTTTTAATTTTTTATTTATTTATCCATCCATCCATCCATCCATTCATTCATTCATTCATTCATTCATTCATTTTGACTTTGGCTGAAGCATAATAGATTTTGCATTGGTCCTTTATTTCAACTCTCTGTCTCTGTGTGTCTTTCTGTTCTGAGTGTATCTTATAAATGACATATTGTTGGATTCCCATTTCTAATCCATTCTGCTAATCTGCATTGCCCATTAAAACTCATAGTTACGTTTACTAACTCTGTACCTCCCTCCATCTCACTTTTCTTTTTTCATCTTTCTTTTTATCCCATCCTTCCTTAAAAGCATATTTTGCTTCTAAACACTGCCTTCCTTAAACTGCTCTCCCTTTTATCATTCACTCCCTTTCTCTTATTCCCTTCCCTTCCTATTTCCCTATTGGGCAAATTACATTTCTATACACAACTGAGTGTGTATAGAGTTATCCTTTCCACATCTCAGGGGTTAAGGACACCGCATTCTGGAAAATCTTCTGGATTTTTTGTTTATTTGTTTGTTTTGTTTTGGTTTTGGCCCTCCCTTTGTATCAGAGAAGTTTTTTTTTCTTTTTTATGGGATGTTTTCAGTACCTTATTGTAAATATTGATTTAAGTATTTTGTCATGGGCTCCATGTAGATCAATGTGAATTAATGTGTGTAGTGTGTCTCAAATGTCTGGATTATGCCCTTATCAAGTGGCTGAATGCAAGACATTGTGTTAGGTGGCTTGTTGATGACTCCTTCAATATGGAATTCATAGGGTTCAAGGAGGCCAGTATCATTGTCCAGGAGTAATAATGCCATAAAGCAGTGGTTCTCAACCTTCCTAATGCCGTGACCCTTTAATACTTGCATGTGGGTGTATCTGCATGTGAGTGGACATGTCTGGAGATGGATAGCAGAGAGGTGTCTCAGTTCCTAAGACATCAGAAATATGTGTTTTCCAATGGTCTTAGGTGACCCCTGTGAGTCATTCAACCCCCAAAGGGGTTATGACCCAAAGTTTGAGAACTGCTGCCATAAAGAGTAATCCCTTGCTAGCAAGGTATTTTCCAACTTTTGGCACAAAAAGGCTGATGGAATCAGTAAAGAAGTGCTTTGTTCATCCATGCTTTCTTATTGAACATCCAGAAGACAAGCAGTTGGTACTTGTCCTTTCTTTTAAAAAGCTTGAGGGTTAACAGCTTAACATATAAGGGCTTAATTATGAACCCTACAACACTGGCACAAAAGAGACTCTCCTTTGTTGTTTCAAAACCTAAGACTTCTTTCTCTTCTTTGCTGATGTATGTGCTCTAAGGTATTTTTTCCCAATATAGGAGAGTTTCTTCAGTATTCAATATCTGTTCCAATTTGTAGACTTTCTCTTCAATGCATTTCTTTAGGGTTTCAGGAAACTGCCTAGTTTCTCTTGATCTGCAGAAGTTGTCTTTCCTGTTACTTTTATATCGTGTAAGTTAAACTTTTTTTTTTAATTTTCAAAACAATTTTTGTTGACCTGAAAATCCATAGGGATAGATCCTTATTAGGATTTAGCCTTTTCTTGTATGAGGCCAGAGTCTACCAGAATGCCTTCTTTATAAGAATCCTACATCCTAAATAATATTGCACTTTCTATGTGAGATGCAGATGTCAATGTTTTGCAATTTGTAGAGGTGCAGAAAAGATTTTCTTTTTACTTTGTATGCCTTATTATTGTCTCATTACCACCAATAGTGGTGGCCAATCACAGTAGTCATTTTGCTTGAATAAAGTATATCTAACAATTCTATTTTTTTCCTTCAAATTCATAACTTTTCTCTGTTTCTTGGGAGCATTTTTCAAGCCAATTGGAACACTATGCCTGAGACTCATGATTTTAATTGAGTTTATGGCATTTAAATGATATAAGATATGAGAAATTTCAGATGCAAAGACCATTGAAAGATTACCCCCAGATGTCACCTGAGACATTGCTGTATACACACTTGACATGCCCAAATCAGTGTGTAGAACTGCAGTTCTTCTATGACAAATTTAATTTTTAAGAATTAAATGTGTAGCTGCTTACTTAAATTATTAAAAAGTAAAATGCATATTTATAGGTAATAATATACAAAATACCTACTTTCAATACATTTGTGAGTTATCAAACTTTTTAAGATATCTCTACATTTCTGGCCTTCATGTGTTATCTGCTGGTTTTCATGTATTTTTTTTACAAATTTTAACTTTTTATGTATTTTAACTTTAAAAAGAAATTGTATATATTGTTGACATTAAAAGATAAAATATGTCAATATTATGCAGCACTATACATATATTTTATCTGTTTATGAGACTCAGCATTTTCTGTGTCATCTGGGATTTTCTAATGTTGTCTACAGCTTCTAGAAAACTCCATCCAAATTACCATTTAATTTCTTGCACTGACCTGTGATATATCAAAGCCATGATGGCAAAGGTTGTGATGTGGAAGGGATAATGGTACATATTCTTCCCCTTTCAAGCAATTTCAATGAAAGTGAGGTTCAAGCATTGTCTGCCACCCACCCTTTTCCTCTCCACTGTAAAAACTCTTCCTTGTGCTTCTTGTTTATGTGAAAACCTCATTCTATCTCCCTTCCTCCTTCCCCCTTTCTCATCTCTACATTTCTTGAGAGGTCATTTGAACATAATCTGCTCACACCCATGCCCACTGTCTATGTAAACCCCTATTAATTTCCCAATAATGATAAAGTGTTTAAGAGCCATATGAATCTTCTTCCCTTAGAAGAATGTGAACAGTATGACTTTATTAAGTCTCATGATTATTCTTTAATGTTTATTTTATTATACTTCTCTTGAGTCTTCTGTTTGATGTTAATTATTTTCTCATCTTTTCATCAGAAATACTTGAAAGTTCATTAAATTTCATTTTTTTTCTTCTGAAGG
>CM053580.1:108000402-108030487 GCA_028627135.1 Pseudochirops cupreus
GGGTGGGTATGTGAGAGCTGTGATATGTTGCTGCTGCTACGCCACCAACTTGGTTCCCAAACCTAGAGTTTCTTAATTCCAAATTCTGGGTGCTTTAATCATACAGGGTTGCACTCAGTTATTTAATCTTTTTTGACAAATTTTCTCTGGACTAAAAATTAAATGAACTTTTAAAGTGAAATGAACTCAATTCTGGTCTCTCTTGTTGATTAGAAATAACATATTTGCTATCGTTTTTGAAATATGGTCTAATGGTAAATAGAATTTTTTGTAAGTTAGTCATTTAATTCATCATTTAAGTGAATATAGACACCTGTTAAAATATATGAGAACATGCTTTTTTTCTCTCAAAGCAGTCATTTACAGAAAATCAGCTTTTTCACCCCACTGCAATGATACACCACTAATTTATATGCATGGAATTATTCACAATATAAAAAATATTTAGATACAAAAAACTGTAAATTGCTATTTATTCTTGCTTTTGCGTAGTTATATTTCCTTTAGTCTATAAAAATTGTGATAAAAGAATCTTAATGATACTAATTGTTACAAGTAATGTTACACTTACTTTTTTTTTTAAATAGTGAAACAAAAGCAAGCATTTCTTTGTATAAGAGAGATATTATGAATTAGGATATTGACAATTATTTCAAAAAGAAGAAGGAGAAAAAAAGATGGAGGAAGGAAGGAAATGGCTTGATTTCAACTTCACTAAACAAGTTGACCCTCCCATTGTAATAGTAATGGAATTTGAAGATTCCCTTATATTGGCAGGCAGATGGGTACTTAGCACCTTGTATTGGGCTCATGATTGTGTCAAGTATTGAGATCCAAAGCTCCTGAGTCCCACATTGGGAGTAACTTCCTGCTTTGATGGGAAGGGGAACAACAGGGAGGAGCTAATACCATATAGAAAGTCCAAGCTGAGAGGCCAGAACTGCTTGGAGTAAGCTTCTGGAGTTGAGACTGCTACTGCTTGAGAGAGAGAAGAGAACTGTGAAGAGAAATGAGAATGGAGGACTGAACTGAGAGTTGAGAAGAACTGAGAAATGAGAAGAGAGGAGAACTGGAAGGAGGCATGGCTGTGGTGTTGGAACTTTGTCTGTTTTGATGTTACTTAGTCAGATTCATCCCCTGTTAGAGGAGGGTGGTGTTGTGACAGAAGCCCTGGGACCTTGCTGCTGGTTCAGAAGCCCTGAAAGAGAATTTTCTTGTTGTATGTTTACAGGGATCCTAGAGGAGGGTCTTACTGAGGATTTCAGAGGTACTGGGACTATACCAATGATTTATGTTGAGTTCTCAGACCTTGTTGTTGGGTATGAGTTGATTTCACAGGCAGAAAGTGAGTTGATGAGGATGCTGGCAATGTGTTTAAATGTTATTGTGGCTTTGTTAAGTTTTGTCTTTCCATGAACAAAAACTGTGAAGGACTTGATGTGGACCAGACACTATGAACTTTAGTAAGGAATGGGAATTGGACAAGGAACTGAACAAGAAGCTGAGCAAAGAACTGAGAGCTGTCTGCCTTTCAGCTCAGCTGATAGCTGGGTAGATTCAGACAGGAGCTGAGACTATGGAAGTGGAACCATGGACAGCCTGACTTGAATCAAGATAAAAAGACCTCTCCTTGGGAATTTAATGCAAACTGAGATCATGATTTAACAGGGGTGGAGAACATTGACTTTTATATTTAGATGACTGAGTTAAAGACTTACTAATTAAGGGTGATTAGAAACTAATCTCCAATTAAGAAGAAAGAAGACTTTTTGATTGAAGAGATTAAGACAATGTGACCTGGGGTGGAAGACTTTGACATTTGCACTTTGTGTTCATTAAGGAGGCTTGCTTCCTTAAGGGTGATTGAATTAATGGTTTACTAAATGAAGGGCTTACTAAATTAATGTTATCTTTTGCTTAAAACTATGTAACCATTTTGGTGAAAACAATGTGGCCATTTTAGTGATAAGTTGTTATGCCATGACATTATGAATGCTGTACTTTGATTTCTGTCAATGTTTTACTTTAATTTACTGTTGAATGAATAGGGAGTTCACTATACTGTGTAATCAGAACCTTGAACTGTTCACAGCAACAGTCCTCTGGAAAGCATCTTGTTCTTGACTTTCTACCCAGGAAAAGTTCATCTCTTCTCACTACCATGCTGGTAATTCAAGCCTTGATTCTTTTTTTTTTTTTTTGAAGGAAGGAAAAGGAAGTTTTATTCTCTTCCCCTGCAGGAAGAGGGCAGCCCTTTCCATGGTGGGGACAAGGAGAGGAGGCATGTTACAAAAGACAGAACAAGAATTTATACCCTAAGGTGTTCAATCCCCATTCCCCTGGCTATCCCTTCTCCCATTGGCTAGGAGGCAGACTCTCAGTCTTGGCACAAAATCTAACCTAATAGTGGATAACAAAGAAGCCCACCACTATCTCCTATTGGCAGGGAGATGGGACAGGAAACCAAGGTATTATGCATGGCCTTATTTTTTAAATGCCAAAGCAAGGGACGTAAAAACGTCACAAGCAAGGGTGGGGTCAAAAACTCCTGAAAAAGGGCCTGATGCTTAAAGATGTGGCATACAAGGGTGGAGGTCTAAAACTCCTGAAAGGGGCCTAATGCTGATGACAGCAAGGGTGGGGGGAAGGGTCCTAGGTTGTGTAAACCCAGGACTCAGGCTCTGGTTGCCAGATCATTTCTCTCCCTTCTCATTCTGAGGAGTCTTCACAGAGGGTGCAGAGAGTGTACCTCACTCAGTCCTCCCTTCCTTTCATACTATCTGAAGACTTCTCACACCACTGTTGATATAAATCATTTATCACTTCCTTCTATATAATACCACACACTTTATTCCTAAATTCTTCTTTTACCCTGGGATCCATTCCTCTCTTCCAGATTTTCTGCAACCTGTTCTGGGAGAACCCTTAATTTAACATTCAAAATAAGCAATAGATTGTAAATAAGGGATATTAATTAATGTAGTATGTAGGGGCCAAATAGGAGACATTTATCCCACATAGAGTAATGGAACAAGGGAATCTCTCTACCAGTCTGCCATTACACAATCCCTAGAAAATGCTGTTCAACAATTGCTCTCTGGAAGTAGCCAAGGAATGGAAGCTTACAAAAATTACACAATCTTGAAGAGAAATAACTAAGGGAATCTCTATGATGTCAGACTATGGTTACAAGTAAAACTATGGGGTAGAGGACAGAAACACATGCAAAGACCCCCAAAACAAAGACAATTATAAGTAGCAATAGAATCAATATGTTCACAACAATCAAAGTTCTCACACCAGAAGGGAGTGGTTCAGGGCTCTTGTAGTTACTCAGTGGGAGAGTTAAGGCTGCATTGGAGGTGCAAGTTTCAGGTTCTCAGACTTGGCTGATTCAATTGTCCATGTCACAGGAGGTTCAACAGGTCTCTTTACTCTGGTATGGTGAGTCTAGCTTCTCTCCTGGGTCCAGAGGACTATATCAGAGGTTAGCATGACTTGAAAAAGGGCTTCCCCCAAAAGAGACTAAGCTTATCTTCCCCAAGCCCTGATCAGGACCCAATCTCCTAGCTGGTATCTGTGGACTAGAATCCCAAGGGTGGAGTCTGAGCAATTAGTCTTTCAGTCTGTAAAGCATGGAGAAGTTTTTACCAAAGAGGATAAATAATTTCTAAGGAATTTATTCTTTTTGATCAGATAGGGGGGTCCCAATCTCCATTATCTCTCTCTCTGGGTAAGGGTGTTCTATATCCCTCCAGGCTTAGTTCTATTCCTGACAAAGTATACCTAGTCCATGGTAGCTGGGTTGTAATTATCAATTTAGTGAGCTGTCTCTTTATTTCCTTATTCATCCTTTCCACCTTGCCAGAAGAGGAAGGGTACCAAGTAGTATGGAGCTCCTAGGTAATTTCTAAAGTGTGTGCCTTAGATTTAAGATCCTTGGCAGTGAAATGGGTCCCCGGTCTGAGTCTTCCCCTTTCTGCCATCTCATATCTAGGAATGATTTGCTCAAGAAAGATTCAGCTAGGTGCCCCTGGCACAGGAATGCCTCTACTCAAGAGGTTAAGTCATTGACTATGACCAGCAAGTATTTTAGGCAGCCTACTGGATGCAGTTCCATACTCTAGAATGGCCTAATTCCTGGGGGCCTTCCCCCAGCAGGAGTTTGATGCTGGGTGGACTTATTTGTCCTTCAACAAACAAGGCAGCCATCTACCAACTGCCGTGCTAACGTATATAGGCCTGGAGACATGTTCTGGACATCTCAGTGACTACCCTAGTGTAGTACCTGCTTCATACTTGCTTTGGTCAAGACACTTCTCAATCATCAGGGAGGAACCAGTGTCCGAGTTTATCCTCTTGTGCCCCAAGAATTTGGGCTTTCTGTTTCTCTTCCTAAGAAAAGGAGGGGGAGGGGAGACTGGGAGGAAACGAAGGGATCAATCTTCCTGCCCTGATCCTCCTTCACTGGCCCTCTTAGCCTCCTCATCTGCAAGGCAGTTTCCTCTGGTCTCAAAGGATTGTCCCCAGCTGCTTATTAAGGTAGTATGGGCCTGTTCCTTTCATCTGCTGTTAATAAAGAACTTTACCTAAATTCCAAATTTGTACTTTACAAAAAGAAAAATCAAACCTACTATTAGAGATTAATCTTATTGACTTTAAAGGCCAGTTTGCAGACTGCCTGGTTTCTAACTCTACTGCACCTCAGTAAAACTTCTTTAGAGGCCCTTATTCTAACTACTGCCCCTCCCCAGGATTGATGACCTTTGCCTGCACAGATTGTTTCTAGCGGTACCTAACCCCTCTTATTCCATGCACGTTAATAATTTTAGGTATTAGCATTAACCCAATTTTATCAAATCACTCTAGTTATAGTTAACTTATCTAAGGAGCAGGGCACTCTCTACTCATAGTCCTTTTCTTCCTGATTTCTTTTTGCAGGGCTGTTGTTGTGTTAAATTACCCTTCATGATCTGTTGATTAACCATTTCTCTCCCACCAAGCAATAACCAAAAACTTAATAAAGTCTTTTTTTTTTTCAGCTTCTATGACCTTAGGGATGTGGGGAATTAACACATACATCTTCACAGGTTCTATGGACAGGACAGCCCCCTTAGCCTTCTAGTCTGCTCATCTATTCCCCATTGTCTCATAACAAAGTTCTTATAAAACATTTCTTCCTAAGAGTATTTTCTTTTCTTAAAAAAAAAAAGTTTGATCTTTATCTTAATGTTAGAAGGAGCAATCACTAAACCTTTATAAAGGAAAATTAATTGGAAGTTTTAAAAGATATCTTTCTTTTTTCCCTTTAAGCAAAATAAATGAATGAATGAATGAATGAATGAATAAAATATAAATAAACCTTTAAAATTGGACAGAATTCTTAGATCACCAAATTACAAATCTTAGAGACATGGCAACAACAGAACAATGAATTTCAAATGACATCAAATGATTTATAAATTAATTGATCTTACCACTCATGGCATCCAAAAACCACTTCAAAGTTAGAGATAATGTTGTATCCAACACATGCCAGTTATTATATTTAACATTCCATAATCATACCATTTTAATCCCATAACAATTATTTTTCTTTTACAAATTAAAAAAAATGTTAAACAGAAATAAAATACATTTCTATAACTGAAACAGAGAGGTACAGAATTTACCTGAAGCAGAATCTGGCTTCCCCATGATCTTCTACAAGGTATCCAGAGGCACAGGCAATTAGATGAGGCTACTGCCAGTCTGTAAGCACTATCCCCACAATTCTCCTGCATTCTCCTTGCCCATCTGCTCTGGGATGAGAAGGGTTAAGAAAACTTCTGGTTGTTTAAAGACAGATCCCCATGCTGCTGAGGTACTCTCTTAACTGGGGGAGTGTTTTAATGCTACAATTCCTCCAGCAATCCCAATAATCAATTTCCAACTTCTTAACCATTACTTCTCAGAATCTGCTAAGAGGTTTTTGCTATATCTAACTTTCATCGTAATTCCAGGCTGGCCAGACCAGAAACTACAAAGAGTTTTACAGATTTGTTTGAAAAATGTTAGGTTTTAGGATTAAAACAGTATTTTGTTAAGTTTCATAGCAAAACAATCTCAACTGAAAACCCCCTTTTAAAGAAAGACAAACTTGGAGGCCTAAGATTTCCCAAATTACAATATTTCAAAATATTACAAAGCACAGTCAGAGTTTCCCATTCCTCCTCTGACAATAAAGTCCTTAATTTAATACAACTGTTTACCAGTAACACAATTATTATGTTCTTAAGTTTATACTTTGCATTAAAAAAAAACAAAACAATTAATTACCAGTCTAGTGACCTTAATTTAGTTGTTTCCAAATTGCTTACAATTATATTAATCCCATAAAATCCCTAGACAATCCCCTTCCTGAACAGTAAACTAGGGTAAATAAGCCTTCCTGCGCCATACCATGAATCAATTTCTTAATGTCAAATTAACAATATATACCTTTTTGATCATATAAGCATACATTTCTGAGTTCTAATACCCTTGGCCCTCAAAAAGGAAATATTATCCACAAATTTATGTATATTTTTAGTTTCCCGTTCCTTAAAATTAAAATATTCTTAAGTAATATAAATTCCCAAGACATTATGTATTTCACATACATCCCAATTAACATATATAACTACAGAATTGTTTTTAGCAACAGAGCTCATAATTTCACCGAATTACATAATTTGGAAATGTACAATGTCCCAAATATTATGTATTTAAAACTTCCTTCCATACCATTAACAATTTTAGGTGAAACCATTTCCAAACCACTTTACATAGGAAATAAATTATAACTCTAAACTGATGAGATAGAGGCTCTGGGAACCCCCTTGAACTCTTATACAATCTTCCCATTTGATGGGGCACTTGCCTGAGGCTATAAGCCTCTCCTTGTGGCTAGGCTCAAACCTGTTATTCCTTAGCCCTCCACTGTTTCTTCTCAGCCCAAACCTCTGTTACTCCCCAGCCCTTTACTTTTCCATCTCTGGGTGGAGGAATGTAGGCCAGGGGTAGGGAAAGAAGCAGGTCCCAGGGGTGTTCTTTTCCCACAAGTCAACCTCCAAAAGCTTCTTCAGCTTTTTTTTCCCTTACTATTTCCAACAAAAATACAAAACATTCCATACACACAGACACATAGAGACAGACCAGACATAGAACATTACAAAGTGCACCTAGAAGGTAATTCTAATTCAGACCTGGTTAAAAATTCAGAATCCTTTCCAAATTTTTCTTCCTTTCATCTTTTCTTTTAAACTCACATTTAATTTGGTTGGGGATCATTGCTGACTCCCCCAGGTCAGAAGATCCAACTAATTATGGAGGAATCACCTCCCTTGTTCAGTCACTCGTGAAGCCTACCAGATGGCATCATTATCTCAGAGTCAACTCAACCAGTAGTTTTAGCTGAGAGCCATTGCTGGTCCCTCCAGGTTAAAGAAAAACCTAAAAAATTAAGACTCAAGGACCCATGTGGTATCTTGCCTATGAATTGCACACCCATAGTTTGCATGACTGTCCTTTCCACCAGCCAGCAGGAGTTTCCTGGTTCCTCTCTGTATGTTCCTGTTCCTCCTCAAAGTCCTCTCTCCAAGACTTTATCCATGTGGAGCCAGACTCCCCATCTAAGTCGAGACACCACCGGGGAAGGGTCCAGAAGGCACCTGCCTCAAGACTAAAGTGGAGAGCAGTTGCTCATAAGTGTAGGGATCCCA
Source organism: Pseudochirops cupreus (assembly GCA_028627135.1). Taxonomy (NCBI): domain Eukaryota; kingdom Metazoa; phylum Chordata; class Mammalia; order Diprotodontia; family Pseudocheiridae; genus Pseudochirops; species Pseudochirops cupreus. Next base: position 108,008,145 of record CM053580.1, read on the forward strand.
GATGAGCCCCCAAATTTGTGTGGGGACCCCAGAAATCCCCTTCCCAAGAAAAATCAAAAGTCAGAGGCATCTTGAGGAAGGAACAGGAAGTTTTATTCTCTTCCCCCACAGGAAGAGGGTGGTCCTCTCCATGGCAGGGACAAGGAGAGGAGGTCTCAAGGCTTGATTCTTAACTCCCTCAGTCTCCTCTTTCCTCTAATTGGAGGACTGGTGGGTGGGATATCAAATTTCTTCCATTGTGTTCCTTTATAGAAAATAGCATTTGGACTCTCAGTTTACTCCATTTTGCATCTGATGTACTGCCTAATTGTAATTCCATGGGTAAAGTTTCACCTTTTCAGGCTACTCCATGATATCCCTCCCACCGCCACATTCTTCCCTTCTTTCATGTGTTGTCTTCCACTGTAGATTGTAAGCTCCCTGAGGGCAGAGGGAAAGGACTGTCTTTAAAATAAAACAAAATATTAATTATATTTACAGTTATTCACACATAATGCATGCTTAATGGGTATTTATTTAATTCAAAAAGGAGTGATGAAAGGAAGGGATAGAAAGAGGGATAAAGGGAGTGCAGCTGGAAGTAAAGAAATAAGAAAAGAAGGTAAGAAGAAAAGAAGGAAGGGAGCTATTGCCAAAAACAGTATATAATGATGACACATTTTGTAAGCAAAAAAAAAAGTTTTCCCTATTTATACAATAATAACAATATCATAAAGATGGACAATTTTGAAATACTTAAAAATTCTAATTAGTGTTATGACTAATTGTAGTACTGATTATAAAGAACGATATCCATTGTCTCATTAATGAATGACAGATGAAATATTGAGAATGATACACAGAGGAGAATTTCCTGATCCCTAGAACTCTAATGCCTTCCCCTCTCAGATTTCCTTCCATGTACTCTCTGTATGTCACAATGAGCTGCCTAAAGGTCATTTAAAAGGAATGAAAATATTTGTACTGTACCCCTTTTATACTGATTGTATATATCCAAGTCTGTTTCTGTAACAGCAAGCACCCTAGCACACCCAAGATGCCTGCTAGTATAGGTTCTTTGATCTTCTTTTCTAAAAGAAAGCAACTCAAAAAAGGTTAACAATTTTACTTTAATCAAATTTACTTAGCTCAGGGGGAAAAGTCAGCACCCTGAACTACAAACAGAAATTACAAGTAGACAAAAAATACTGACAAAGAAAATAACACAATTCAACACATCAACAGACAGGGCTTCTAGCTGTCTGAAAATTACATACATACAGTGTTAGTTACCAGAGAGTGAAGCACCAATATCTGGGTTTTCAAATCTGGGCACCTCAACAGCTACTAGGAGTCTCATCTGGCCAAATCACACAACTCTTCCCATAAGTCAGCCCCAACGCAAAACCTCACCTCAGAGTATGAATACTCTTATTCTGGGTCAGAGGACATCACCACCTCCATGAACCATTGCCTAATTACAAAGTAACAAAATGTATGGACCTTCCTGAAAACCAAGTCTCACCTAAACAAGCTTCTCTTGTTAGGCTCCAAGTGAGGTCCATTAAGGGGGAGGGAAGATCTTCAAATTCCCTTACCATTACAGTCTGCCATATGGTCATGCACAATCAATCATCAGTTCTGATTTTTGATTCTGAATTTTTCGAGAAACACTTAGGATTGCTCTCAGTCAAACACTAATGTTGAAAGGCATACAAATCACAGAATGAATAGGATTGAAGTGGATGATATATAACTAAATAGTTTTAGATGAAGGAAGGATAAAGAAAAAGTCAGCAAAATCCAAGGAACTCCAGAATATCAAAAGTATAGTTGGTAATATTAAAGATAGATTGTTGTATTACAAAACATAAATTAAATGATGAATATAAATGGCGCATGTATCTCTTTTTAAGATTATGAATCCTTTGTTCCCAGTAGTCCTATAAGATGGAGAACAGAAATATCACTACTTACATTTTAAGACCAAAAAAAATGCTCAGAGACATCTGATATCACATGAGAGATGTCAGTAACATCAAAATTTTTATATAAGTCATAAGTTACTGAGTCAGAACTTCAGGATCAATCTTATGATCACAGCAGCATGGAGTAATGGAAAGTTTGCTAGATTGGAATCAGTGAGAACTAGATTCAAATTCCTCTCCAACCTTTTGGCTCTTTCTCCTTGCACAATCAATATCTCTTAGTCTTATTATATTCATGGGAATACAAAAATACTTTTATTACATATCTTAAAGGGCAATTGTTATGTAAATCTTATAAATCACTGAATTGTACATAGATAAGAGTTATTTCAAATGCACAAGAATGCCTCTTACATTCAAGCCTTTTCACTAATTCTTCAGAGAAATTAAAAAAAAATTCATAATGTTATATGTTGCAAATAGGAGAATATTTGGTTATATAACTTGGGTGATAGAACAATAATATAAGAATTTTGAAAGGAAACAAACTTTATTTTTTTCTGAACTGTTTCCACTTGCAGACAAGTCTAAATTCCACTTTAGCATTGAGGAGTCTGAAAAGAAGAAGGCATTTTGTAAATATCACCCACATAGTTGAAGGACATCTGGAAACATGAAAAAAGCAATTCTACATTCTTTCTCTGGCACAAAAATAGACACAATAAACTGTAGCCTAGAGAAGAAGTTGAGATCATTGGCAGAGTGGAATTCATGAGCATAGGCAGAGGTAAAGGTTGAAAACTGATGTAAACTAAGAAATGAAAATAGTAAAACTAGGCCTAGTGCCAGCAGAGTACTAGAGGCACTATGTATTTGTTGACATAATTATTTACTTGTTATGGATGAATTGGAATAGAAGTTTAATGATTACTCGTCATGGATATAGTTGACTTCCTAGAAAAACACTACATGAAACAAATCCATCACTGCAAAATTTGGATGAAAATCAATAGATTTTTAAAATATATTCTGCATTTTAATTATAGCCAATTACCACTCATTCTTCTACCTTCTTTGAAAATATAAACTAGTGAGCAGGTGCACATTTTTTATTGCCTAAGGTGCATTACAATTTGCTCTCTAGTTTTATAGAATGCTTTCTTAGTCCCCTGGCTGACTGTTTATTCATGTCAGCGTAAGGTACACTCTAATTACTCAAGTCAGCAACACTTGTAACAGTGGCCAAACATCAATAGCAAGCAAAAAAGGCAGTTTCCTCTGGGAGATGTGCTTTATTTTTAAAAATATTTTTTAAATCCAGAAAAGTCTCTAAGCAGTGTATTTAAATTGCTGATCAGCAGGTTGGGTTCACCAGTTCATAAAAACTAATGTTGGAGTAGAAATAGCGACAGCACTGATACTTCTTCTTGCTCACACAGGAATCCATGTACAGGATTCCTTTGTTTCTCAGCTTATAGTTTTGTTCAAATGAGTTGGTTTCTCAATAGTTTTAATATGCAGCTTTCCAAGTCAAACTTTCCAGTGGTTTCCAGTAAGAATTTTTCTAAATGAATTCTCCCTTTTTTATTTCTAGGAAGGGTCAGAAAATTCTCAATAAAAAAAAAGCCAATATTGCTTAATATGTGTTCTCCATTTTCACTCAGAGCTATCATCATTGCGACATTTAAGACAAATCAAAAAGTTGAGGAAGGGCCATAATCCTAAAGTATAAACATTACATTTTAGTTATTTGATGAAATTCAAATACCTCAACTATGTTCCACCATATACATCTTGCCTCTTTTTCCTCTTGTGACTCAATTTATTTTCATTAAGCATTTGTCCTTTATCCCCTATAAATACTGTAACCATCGATTTAACTCAAAATTCAATTCAATAAAACATTTGTTAAGCATCTCTTATATGTCAGACACAATATTACATTTTATGAATGGTAAGAAACAAAACTATTTGTGTCTTCAAAGTCTTTACATTATATTTGGTGGAAAACTACATTTCTATACATAATCCTATACCAAGAAAATAAGAATAATAATAATATCAAGGATGGATAAGTTTTTAAAACAGTTATTCAGTCAAGACCCTCTGTAGGAGATGACATGTGAACTGCTGAGCTATGTTTCAGGATAGAATTCCAAGGAATTCTAGAAGTGCATATGAGAAGAGAGATCATTCTAGACACGTGAAGGGGGCCGACTTTGTGAAAGTACAGAGGTAGAAGCAATTCCAAACAGGATAACAGAAAGTAGAACAGTTTGGCTTGAATGTATACTATGGCACAAGAAATAATATGACTTTAGTTGGGAAAGATAGGATAAAGTCAGATAATAAGGGACTTTAAATACCATATAGAAGAGTTTGTATTTTATTACTCAGGACAATGGGGAACAGCTGAAACTTCTTCAGCAAGGGATTGATGTGTTCAGACCTATGTTTCAGAAACATCAGTTTGTAAGCTTTGTGGAGAATACCTTGGAGGGGATTGAGACTTGAGGCAGAGAAACCAAGGGTGTAATGCAATAATCCAGGGTTTAAATGGTGAAAGTGTCAACTAGAGTAATGGGAGCATGCACAGGAAGAAGGGACAGATGCAAGATATGGCATGGATATAGGAATGAAAAGACTTATGATAGATAGAAAGGAAAATAGAAAAATCAAAAATGACTCCAAAGTCGCTAATCTATTCCTAAAAGAATAGTGGTTTCTCATGCCAGATAAAGGAAATTTAGGAAGAGATTGGTTTCGTTATATACAAGGGTACCTTTGTGATTTGTCTTCACTGAAAATAAGCAGATAATATTTTTAAATGTTCAAGTCTCAAGGGATTTATTTACTTCCATTTGTAATTATTTTACCATTTATTTGTATATTACATGAATAATATATATCTGCTTTGGCCTGAAGAGCCCATACTTTAGACCCTGAGAATCCTGAAGGACATCAAGTTTTCCTAACATTGACCTTCAAGGTTATTCTGTTTCACCAAGTCTTCCAAAAAAGTTCCTTACTTTCAGTTGTTTACTTTATTATATGTTTTTCTCATGTTGTCTTATACTATTTTCAGTTTAATTCGGGATCAGAGGATGTTTAAACTGGAATGGTCCTCAGTGATCAAGTAGTCCAACTTACTCATTTGAACAAAAGAAATGGATGCCCTTTGAAAACAGACATATAATGCTTTGCTTGACATGCTATCCCCATATTACATTCAAATTTGAGATATATAGATAGATACACACACTTAAACACACACATATATACTCACTCATATTCATGTATGTTTGCATGTATGCATATGTGTGTATGTATATGTATATGTATGTGTGTTAAATCCCAGACTCACCTTCTTCCAATCACACTATAACCCTAATGAAGGTTAAGAATTGTGTTGTTTTCTCATGATTGTATTCTGAACATGTAATAAGATGCCTTGCACCTCAATAGGTTCATGGTAAATGACTTCTGAATTAAAGTAAAATTACTTACTCAAGATCACCCAGCTACTTGGTCTCACTGTTATTGGACATTGGATTTTCCTGTGCTTTTTCTATTGTAACTATTGTCCAACTACATTTGGTTAGCACCTCAAAAAATCTGAATAATTTTTTTCTGATATTTATGCTTTTTTTGACTTTGCAGGTTTGAGCATGCAATTGCCAACTGGTAAACAGCTAAGTAGATAGACTGGCTTTTCAAATTATATGATTGCAGTATCTTTTTTGAATTTGAACAAAGGTATTACTTTAGTCTTTTGAAATGATTCTTTTTGCTCTCAGATTTAACATTGAATTTGAATTATTTGTGTTTACATAATAAAGAGAAGCTATCAGAAATTATTATAGAAAATGATAGAAGAACTATGGATATTCATGTTCTCCTTTTCCTGCAATGTTTCCATTTACCAATTGGAAAAGAAATAATCTCTATGCAAGTAATTGGTAACATGAACAACTTGAAATTCATTACCCATAATTATACTTATAATAGAATTTCAAGGTAAGCAATTTAATCTAAATTGTGAGTCAACAAACTGTGCCTCACAAATCAAATCCTTCTCCATACTTAGACTTTATGTCTTGGGGCCAACCAATCTCAGCTGACCAAATTTAACAGTGGGTCATAGTTTTCAGGTCCCTGATGCAAATCAAAGTCTGCTTAAATTGTGGTCTCAAAAATTGTAAAGGAAGATAATGTGTCAGGCAGTGCATAAAATGTTGGTTTTAGCAGAATATATATATATATATATCAGGTCTAATATGTCAATAAGCCCACTATTCAATTTGATTTAATTTCATGTCACAAACACCTATTTACTTTGAAGTACTGTACATTCTTAGTAAAAGTAGGGAAACATCATCAGATTACCTTTATTTCATGTCCATTCACAATATTTTCTTACCTTAAGACTTAAAAAAAAAAGTACCTTAAATATTCAGCTTCTTTAGATCCATTTTATATGATTAAAAACCAAGATATCCCTCATGAATTGGGGGAGGGGGAGTGGCAATGACTTCTTCTTGATATTTTCCCCTTTCAGTCACCATCTTGACTGCATCAAAAGATAGTTTCAAGACCATCTCCAGAAGCCTGGTTTCATCTTAGTGTATAAGGGATACGAGTACAGACCAAGATGACACAGGTGCAGAACTATTCTAAATGTGACAGCACTGGCACAACATAATTCCTTTCTTTCTTTGACACATTTTCATGACATTTTAATATATGGATTCTTTCTTGGTGGGAATCAATCAAGAGGTTTAAAGTTCTTAACCAATATATGAGTTATCTCTGAAATTTCCTTCTCTTCTCCCTCCTTGACTGAATCAAGTTTAATGAGGTGAAAAGTGTGCTGAAGGGAACTTTTGTAATGTCCTGCCTTGAAATTGTAGGTTTTAATTGGTTACAACCAATCTTAATCTGATCCAAAAAATTCTAAATCACATTTAACACAACAAATCTTTCCAACCCCTACTGTTTGTTACTTAGCCAAGAAATGTAAGGATTATGAATGATGTAATTTCTTCTTATGGCTCGAGACTGAGTCTATAAATATGAACTGGCTCTTGTGTGGTGGATGTGGGAAAAGAAGGGGTCCATTTCTGGTGTCTTCTAGGCTTAGATTGAATTTTTTATCTTTCCCAATTGTTGCTTAGCACTTATCTAATTCTCTCATAAGGTATTTGACTCATATTCTTACAGTACTGCAAAAAGGCACATACATCATCATAAGAATTTACACTAATGAAAACGATAGTATCAGGGGCAAACTATAAAATGTAGGAAGTTTTCTATTGAAAGTTGTAAGCATGAATACTTCTAGCATGTAAGATCCTTGACAAGAGATCTAATATATTTCTCCTTGAATGGCTAGCTTTCCAAGCAAATTTTTGGTCACCAAGTCCAACAAATATTCTTTTATTGCTTATTTTGAAAACATGTTACTAATGAACTTAATGACAATAATAATTATCATTATGCTATATTATCACTATCATAACAATTATTAAATGTAGCACAAGGGACTATGATTGGAAGGAATAGCATCACATTATGATAACAGATGATGGTAAAATTATTTTGCAGACCATGTAAAACATTCTGCCAATGTCATGACTTAGGTAATGTGAGTCCAGTGTATTTGAATAACTAGGTCATGATATGTCATATGTTAGTCCTAATACAGAGATTTGCATGAAACCGCTATAAGAGATGCACAAAATGGCAATGTGGGCATAATATTGGCAATTTTTCTTTGATATCTCTATACTACCTCTGTGTCAATTATGGATTGCAATTTTAGAGTCAGGAAATTTAAATTTTATAGAGGACAAAAGGAGAATCAAAAAAGGAAAAAGTCACCCAAGGTTATAGAAAAATACATGGGAGGTATAAGCAAGATGCTGGATATTACCAGTGATCATGTATATGAGTCACAAATAATATCATCAAGAATATGTAATAACTATAAAAGTAACTAAGTCAGTAAAATAGCAGAAAAAGGGCATAGCAGACATACAGAACAAATTCTAGTATGATATTTGTGAAATATTAAGAGAACTAATGGAAAACTATCAAGGTATTGGATGGATCTTCTTTGGAGGATTTATTTAAAGATATGGATAAGAGTCACAATAGGATGAGAAGATACAGATGGTTTGACATCTATGCTAATGGAAACAAACACAAAGATTAGGACATTAAAGTATTGAAATACATAGGCACAGACTGTGAAATGACTCTGGCTCCATTATGTTGAGTGGGATCCATTTTCTTACAGCTATTTAGTCTAGTGAATAGAGTTCCAGTTCTGAAGTCAAACAGACCTGAGTTCTAATTCTATCTTAGAAAATGATTAACTATGTGACTCTGGGTAAGTTATGTAAACGCTATCTCAGTTTATCTCTAAAATGAGGATAATAAGAGAACCTCCCTCAAAATGAGTTCATATTTGTAGAGAACTTTGCAAACTTTAAACCAACACGTAATGTTATTAAGCATCATCATCATTATCATAAGCAAAACCCTCTGACAGAGTTCCTCTATCTCAGCAGTTCTCAACCTGTAGGTCGCAACCTCTTTGGGGGTCAAATTACCCTTTCACAGAGGTCACAGGGCTTGCCTAAGACCATTGCAAAACACATATTTCTGATGGTCTTAGGAACTGAGACACCCTTCCTCTATTCATCTTCAGGTGGGTCTGCCCATATGCAGATATGCCCACATACAGGTATTAAAGGGTTGCGGCATTAGGAAGGTTGAGAACCACTGCTCTGTCTTGTCTTACTTAATTAATAGAGTCTCTCCATTTCTCCTCTGTCTCCTGGGAAGTAGCAGAAAACCAGTATTATATCTTGGTTAGATTTAAGCCTACATATGTGTCCCCAACACACTGTAAAATTCCTTGGGGTTGGCACCATTGCCTGAATCACTGACCTCATCACCTTCCCCCTGCACACCACCAAAGTCTGGCTGCTGATTCAAGGAGAGAAACAGGGGGCTGTCTGAGCTTCCTTTACCACTTTCCAGGGGTGTTATGGGTACCGTCTAATCATGGTGAAGACTGACAGCCCTGGCAGCCTGTAAAATCGTCTGGTGACTGGGTAGTAGTGCCAGATGAGTTCGCTTCTATTCCCATTGGCCTCTGTGATTCTGTCAAGCAATTCTACACCAAGGGATCTGAGCATTCAGGCATAGCTATACTTCTGGGGTACTGGCAGTGGGCATGGCCCCAACCCACAGATGTGGTGAAAGTAAATTTCCAGGTCCAGAATCATGCAAGTGGCAGTCAAGATGCCAGGGCTTCATACAAAAACCTGTAAGACTATCATCCAAAAGTAGGACCTTTGGGGCCTAATGAAAGGAATTTCACCCAATGTTGCCCACAATGCTATTGTCAATTGCACAGAGCTGGTGACCTATGAGCTCATCAAAGATGCCCTCCTGAAGGTCAATCTTCTGATGGCATTCCATGCCACTTCACATCAACCTTTGGGGCTGGCTTCTGCAGTACCGTCTATGCCTCCCTCATGGATGTGGTCAAGTTGAGATACATAAACTCTGCTGCAGGCTAGTATGCCAGGACTGGCCACTGTACCCTCACCATGCTTTGGAAGAAGGGACTTCAAGTCTTTTACAAAGGGTTCATGCCTTCCTTCCTCTACTTAGGCTCCTGGAATATAGTGACATTTGTCATCTACAGACAACTGAAATATGTTCTGATGGCCACTCACACTTCCTAGGAAGTACCTTCCTGAGTCCTCTTTTACTAGTTTTCTATCTCCTTTGATTCCAGATGTCATCTGGTACCTCCTCCCTCCCATTTTCTCCATTCCTGTCTTTCCCTCACTTACCACTGATGAAACCTCACCATCCTCCCCAAGTCCCCTTTAGAGTTAGCCCCATTTATTCCTTCTTAAGCTTGCTTCTTCTACCTTTGAAGTCTCACCCAGTTCTTAAGTTCCTTACTTCTAATAAATCTTGTACAGAACCCAAGGGGAAAAAAGTTACTTAAGTCTGTCTCAGTTTTCTTATCTATAAAATGGGAAAGTAATAGCACCTAACTCACAGGGTTATTGTGCAAATCTAAGGGAATAATAGAAAAGCGATTAGTTTTTAAATTTATTAATAATTTTATTCAAATTTAAATTTAATAAATTTGTTAATTTAATTTTTAAAACACTAAAGGTTGTCATAAAGAGTCAGACATAACTGAAAAGACCAAAAAATGGGATAATGTTTATAAAGTGCTTAGGACAGCATCTGGCACACAGAAAGTGCTATAAAAGTGCTTATTCCCTTCCTCTCCTTTCTATTCAACATCATCATCATCAGTATAATCATTATTTTAATTACAATTATCGTTATAGTTATTGCAAGAAAGAACATAGTTTCAAACAAATTATGGATTCTAGAATATCATTTTGTAAATTCAAGATAGCAAGGGACTTATTATTGCATAATTCTTAAATTCTCTAACTTGTAATTCAGTCACCAAATTGGAAGCATGAATTCATTTATATACTGAATGCTTTCAGTGTTTATCTACATTATGTATCTCTACAATTCTTTTTCCAAAGACAGTCATTTCCATATGCTGCATTACTTTTGTAATTTGTTTTCCTAATTCAATTCTACTCCATTCAATAAGTTATGAAGCATCTATTATTTGCAAGATACTATGTACGACACTGCTCATACAAAGTAAAAAAGGAAGCAATCACTGCCCAAATAGTGTTTATATTATTGGGGGGTGAAAAGCATGTACCATATGTACTATAGACATTTGTCCTTTTTTTAATGCCCTGAACCTTACTCCCATGTCCATTGGAATATTTTAAGCATCTTGAGGATAGTGATTGCTACATTTTTTCCTTCCTATTTTACTACCTATCATGGCAACTGGTTCATAAAACTGAAAAGTCAGTTTAAAAAAAGTGGGCAAAAACAATAAATGGGAGAAGCTCATGTTGGAGGCAGTGCCTTAAGTGAGATTTGAATATGACATTTTTTCACTTTTTTCTAAGAAAAGTTTTTCAAATATTATGCTACAGGGGGCAGCTAGGTGGTACAATGAATAGAGCACCGGCCCTGGAGTCAGGAAGACCTGAGTTCAAATCCGGCCTTGGACACTTAACACAAAAACTAGCTGTGTGACCGTGGGCAAGTCACTTAAACCCTATATCCCTCCAAAAAAAAAAAAAAAGCTAAATATTATGCTACAATTTCTGGAAACAACTTCTCAGAACTTAAAGGACTGGTGATGTCATTGTGAGTACTCTACCTATTGATGGAGATCAGATTCCTACTATGATTCTGTTGGAAAGGTTTCTAGAACACTTTTCTTGTATCTCATTTGAACCTTACAATGGTCCCATGTAGTAGGAGTTATTATGATTTTACACATAAGGAAATTGGATCTGATAGAGATTATTTGACTTGCCCAGGGTCACACAAGTAGTCATTCAAACATGAGCTTTACTGACTCCAAGGCCATTATCCACTATAGTATTTTGGACTTTGAATGACAGGTATATTTCTTCCTTTCCACTATGGAGAAAAGAACTGGGAATAAAGAAGTGAAAGTCTTGTCCCTTAAGGAACTTACATTCTACTGGGATGAGATATATTTGTATACAGATAGGTAGATGTCTATATTGGTGTATGTGTGTGTGTGTGTGTGTGTGTGTGTGTGTGTATGTGTGTGCGTATCAGGTGGTACAGTGGATAGAGAGACAGGTCTAGAGTCAGGAAGACTGATTTTCCTGTGTTCAAGGGAGCCCTTACACACTGACTAACTGTGTGACTTTGGGCAAGTTACTTAACCCTGTGTGCCTCAGTTTCTCATCTGTAAAACAAGCTAGAGAAGAAAATGGTAAGCCACTATAGTATATCTGCCAATAAAATCCCAAATGTGGTCATGACTGAAAAATGCCTGAAAACCATACATATGCATGTATGCATGTATATATATATATGTATGTAATTTATCTATTTGTTCATACATTTAGATATATTCATTTATATTGTATTTCCCCAAAAAACATTATGATCATTATAACTAATGTTAAATAACATTTTAAGTTTTATGAAGTTTTTGACCTACATTTATCAATCTTTATCCTCACAACTCTGGGAGTTTTATATTTAAACTCTATTATCCACATTTTATAACTCTGAAACCTAAGGCAGATGGATGGTAAATGACTTTCCCTAGGTCATGAGGCTAATAAATGAGTTAGGATTTTAACATAGGTTTTCCTGCTCCCTAGTTCAGATCTATACCCAATATGCCACCTAAGTAGTCTAATCCTAAAATACAGGGCTATTTCATTTTTTTTTTTTTGATGTTACCACTAACTAGCAATTTCATTGTGCATATTTGAGGGATAAGTGTTTGTTTAATTGTAAGATAAAGGAAACTTTTTCAACTTTAACTTCATTTTCAACACCTGCCTCCACTGACATAGCCTTTAAGAACCCAGCTACTCTCCTATGCCACAAATCACTTTTAGGATAGGACTATGGTTATAGATCATAAAACAAAATGACAGAGATCTGATCATTACACAATTTGTCTGACTTAACAACATTATTTTGTTAAATGAATAAAGAAAATTTCATACTTGAAGTTCAATATACAACCTTGTAGCAGTGGATATTCATAAAGCAGTGGTGAGCTTGGCCAGGAAGGGTTTCTCCTAGTAAATGAGTTGGATTCTGATTTTAAGTCATATTCTTGGCATTCCTTTTCTTGGCACAGGAATAAAAGCTGGCCAATGTTATTATCGCAGGTGGTTCAGGATAAGGAGAAAAAAGAAGTCGGTGCTTTAATTTTCTGCAGCTACCTGATTCTGGCCAAGTCTCATGTAAACAAATTTTCTAAGTCCTTATGCAAGGTCATATGTAAACATATTTGAAGAACATTCAATTCTTTTTGTTGTTCTTTCATTATAAAAACTACATTGTCCAGGTAAGATTTAAAAGGGAGTGATTTTGTTTTTGTCCCTTTTCTATATCCCCAGATCTTACCTTTGGCTCATGCATCACCACAGTTGCTCTGTGCCCAGCTGGGAGGTCAGGCAGAACTACTATCCTCTCCTGAGGCTAATACTAAAGCTGCTGCTTCTCCAAATTACTGGAGAATGATGCAAATTGTAAGAGACTGAAAAGGTCACCTCTACAATACTCCTGCTTATAAGAGTTGAATGATCAGTAACCTGCAGCTTCTTACAAACTCTTTTATCTGCCACACAGACTGAGAGAGGACATAGAGTATTCTCTAGAGTTTCCTCCTGGAATCACTTCAAAACACCATCATGGGTAAATATTCCTTACTTTCTCACATGTTTTATTTAAAGATTTTGGGGGAGATTTTATTTTAAAAATGAATTTTATGGCTGTCACTGGCACGTTTTGTCATTTGAATTGTTTTTCTCTTAGATACTATGTAAAAAACAATATTTGGTAAAGAAAAGATGACTTTCTTTGGTCTATTTTATATAAAAGATACACCCATGTCTTTTGGTTTACATCAAATGTTGTCTCAATGACATGTATAGTCAAAGCAATGTAGCTGTTTGGTTAGATTCAACACTTCTTTTAATTAAATTCAGGGATAACGTGTTGATGCCAAATTTGGACAAACAAAATGGCAGCTAACTTAACACCTAATGAGAGAATGGCTTGGAGAGCTTTAATTTTAGTAACCTGGTTCACACCTTGTGATTACTCCCATAATCCTTTGAGGATAAAGACTGTCTTATTTTTAGATTTATATGTCTGGTTCCTAGCATAGTGCCTGACAGATAATAAATAGGTACTTAATTAATCTTGCTTGATTGACATTGATGAAACAAAGATTTTTATTGGGTGGAGTTCTGCCTCCATTAAAGTAGATCACAACTATCCATATCTCTTCACTTTCTATGACTTGTCCACATTTTGCTACACTCCCAAATTCTCCTTAGGGGATTCACCCAACATTCTGGCAGTTTTTTTTTTTCCTCTTGACATTGTATGGCTACCAAGGGAAAATATAGGGTAGCCATCATTTATTTTTACCTTTTACTATGTGAGCGGCCCAACTCCTTTTCAAAATATATATCTCTCTGTAGAAGCAACATAAAAATGTTGACTATATGAGCAAAATATGCATGATGAATTCATCACACAGGAGCTTCTATGTTATAGAAACACCTTAGAATATGGTATTCCAGAAAAAAAAGCAATTAGGATTTCAACTGAGAATAATCTACCTAGAAAAAAGTATAATTCAGAAAAAGGAAAAATTAGCAAAATAGAGGACTTTAATCATTACTGATGAAAATACCAGAGTTAAAAAGAAAATGTGAGTTTCAATATGACTCAGAAGAAGCATAAAAAAGCAAACATGAAGGAGAAATAACAAGAAACTCAATAAAGTAAAACTCTTTACATTACTATAAAAGAAGATAATTTTTACATATAAGGTCTTTATCATTATTATTAGGGTAATTGGGGGAAAAAGTTCATACGGAGGAGGGCATGGGTGTGAGTCACTTAAGTTGGGATGATCTGAAAAAAATAAAGGGGTTAAAAATAGAAATGCCATGGGAGAATGGGGAAGGGAAAGTTAGAACAAGATAAAAAACTTCTCACATTGAAGAAGGATGCAAGAAAAAAAAATTTTGTACTGAAAGGAGAAATGTGGGAGGTGGGGGTGGCAGGCAATTATTTTTAAAATTTATTTTATTTTTAACTTAGGAAAAAATAAAACATTTCCATAACTTAATATATTTTAATAAGATGATTGCACATGAAACTGCAAATCCACTATGTACATTTAGCTATTCCTGTTAAATATATAATAAATTTGTTATGCAATTTTTTCTTCCATTCTCCCCTGCCCTATAAATTTTATCCATACTTCTATTTATCACTTCTTTCTCTTGATTCAGTTAGTATCTTCTTGCATATGCCCTTTGTGTGTTCCCCAAATGATAAATTGTCAAAAGATATGAACAGGTAATTCTCCAATAAAGAAACAAAAACAATTTATAGTCATATGAAAAAATGTTCCAAATCACTCTTGATTAAGGAAATGTAAATTAAAATAACCTTGAGATCTGATTTGATATACACAAAATTGGCTAAAGTGATTGAAGGAAAAATGAAAAATATTTGAGGGGATGTGGAAATTATAGTTAAATTGAGTATTTATAATAGTCAAAATGATTTAGTTGCTCAAAGTTGTTCGTAAAACAACAGTGCTGTCACTTTATGCAAGATTATCTTGGTTCTGCTCATTTTTTTCCACTATTTCATGCATGTCTATCCATGGTTTTCTAAGGTCTTTTAGCTCATCATTTCTTATAGTATCATTTCTTACATTCCACCACAATCATATACCACAACTTGTCAAGCCATTCCCTAATTTACAGGCACCACTGCAATTTCTAGTTCTTTGCCACCAAAAAGAGAGCTACTATAAATATTTTAGAACATATAAATTCCTTTGCTTTTTGTCTAATCATCTTTCTAAATAGGTCTTGTACTGGTATTGCTGAGTAAAACAGCATAGGCAGATTAATAAGACTTTGGGCATAATTTCAGGTTGCTCTCCAAAAGGATTGGATCAATTCACAATTCCACCAACAATTAATTAATGTCTCAATTTTTCCACAAAACCTCTGTCATTTGTTTCTTTTCCCCTCAATAATTTTAGCTAATTTTATAATATGAAAAATTATATCTCAAGATTATTTTATTTTGTATTTCCATAATCAAGAGTGATTTGCAGTATTTTTCATATAACTATAAGTTATTTTGATTTCTTCATTAAAAATTATCTGTTCATATTCTTTGACCATTCATCAACTGGAGAATGACTCATGTTCTTATAGATTTGAGAAATTTCTTTATGTATTTGAGATATGAGATCTTTCTCTTAGAAATTGCCATTTACCCCCTAATTTTCTGTTTTCCTTCTGATCCTGACTAGATTTGTTTTATTTGTACAAAACTATTTAATTTAATGCAATCAAATAATCCATTTTACATCTTCTCTACTTTTTATCTCTTCTTTATTCACAAAATATGGCAGACAATTTTTGAACTACATTTTAATCAAAATGAGAAGAATATAAGACAGAAGGTTAGATACATAGCATGTGTTCGTGTGTGTGTGTGTGTGTGTGTGTGTGTGTGCTCAGTTGTTTATAGAAATCTATCTTACTGTACAGGATAAGATAAAATGGAGGGGAGAGATGATGGGAGGGAGGGCAAATTAAGGGAGGCAATGGTCAGAAAAGAAACAGACTTTTGAGAAGGAACCAGATAAAAAGAGAGAAAGAAAGATAAACAGAAGAAAATAGAATGGAGGGAAGTACATGGTTAGTGATCATAACATGGAATTTGAATAGGATGAGTTGGCCTATAAAATGGAAATGGGTAGCAGAATGTATTAGAAACCATGATCCTTCAACCACAACTGAAACAGAAAGACACACACATAGAGTTAAAATTAGGAGATGGAGCAGAATCTATTACGCTTCAGTTGAAGTAAAAAAGACAGGGGTAGCAATAATCTCTGAAAGCAAAACAAAAATAGACATAAATAAAAGTAATAAGTAGAGAAATGTGTGTTTCCTGGTTGTTTTTCAGTCATATCTGATGGTTTATGATCCCATTTAGGTTTTCTTGGCAAAAATACTAGAGTGATTTCTCATTTACTTCTCCAGCTCATGTTACAAATGCAGCAACCAAGTTAAACAGAGTTAAATGACTTGCCCAGTCACACAGTTAGTAAGGGTCTAAGGCCAGATCTGAACTCAGGTGCAGCACTCTGTGCTTCAGCCCTTTTACTGCCTGAAGCAGAGAACTACATTTTCATTTTTAAAAAAGTACCTAAGATGATGAAGCTGTATCAAAAATACTTATAGCAAGCTTCTCTGATAAAGGCCTTTTTTTCCCCTTCAAATACTTAGGTAATCAGAATTAAATTTATTTTGAAAACACAAAAGGAAGGAATCATTCCAGATATGAACAGGCAGTTTTCAGACAAAGAAATTAAAGTTACACACACATGTGTGTATGTATGTATGTATATCACAAAAACAACACTCTAAATCACTATTAATAGGAAAAATAAAAATCAAAAGAGCTCTGAATTACCACCTCATATGTAGCAGTAATGAGAAATGTTGGAGGGAGGAAGAGATAATAGATACCTTACTGAATTTTGGGTGGAGTTATGAACTAGTGCAACCATTTTGGAAAACCAATTGTAACTACGTCCAAAGGCATACAAAACTGCATACTTTTATCCCAACAACACAAACACTAGGTCTATACCCCTAAGAGGCTAAAGAAAAAGCAGGAAAAAGAACTATATATACAAAAATACTTATAACAACATTTTCCATGGTAGCAAAGAATTAAAAATTGAGAGGATACACAGAAATTAAGGAATAGTTGTACAAGTTATGACACGTGATTGTGATGAAGTTGGTTCATTGCTGTCCTTTACTCTCAAAAAGGACCAATATGACAATACTACAATGTGTCCAGTGGTGGCTGATGAGAATAATATGAGCTCAGAAGGCTCTACCAAAGGTTGAGCACCAAATACTCCATGTGAACATTTGGAATGGGTTCTCAAAATTTACGCATCTCACATTTCTTTTGAGATATTTCAATTCTTCTTTGCTCCTAAAGGGTAGCCTTTCTTCTAATGAGGCCACACCTTGCTGGGTAGTCCTGGGCCAGTGTATCTAATGTCACAATTTGAAAGTTTTTAAGAGACTTTGAGAGTGTCCTTGTATCACTTATTCTGACCACCATGTGAACATTTGCCTTGCATAAGTTCTTCATAATATAGCAAGCATATGTTTGGCATTAAAACAACATGGCAAGCCCTTTACAGTTGCAGTCTCTGTACTAGAGTTTGAATACTTGGCAATTTAGTTTGAGAAAAGGCCTCAGCTTCTTTTATCTTATCCCACCAGATGATTTTCAGGATCTTCCTAAAACAAATCAAAAGGAAGCGACTCAATTTCCTGGCATGGAACTGTTATTCTGTCCCAGTTTCATATGCCTATGATGATGAGGTCAGTACAATGGCTCTGTGGACCTTTACTTTTGTAGTCAATCTAATAACTTTTCTCTCAAACACTTTCCTTTGAAGTCTCCCAAACACTGAGTTAGCTCTGTCAATGCATTATCAATGTGTACACCCCCAGAAAATATAACATCAAGGTAAGCAAATGAATACACAGCATTCAAAGCTTCTCCATTTGCTATAACCAGTGCTTCCAAATATGGGTGGTATTGTATTGGCTGATGGAGCACCTGTGTTTTCTTGGTATTAATTGTCAGACCAAAATTAACACAAGCATCAGATAATCCATCCATACTTTGTTGCATATAAGCTTCAGATACTGCATTGAGTGCACAACCAACCATGAACAAAAAATCATTCACAAACACACCCTTTACTTTGGTTTTGGTGTGTAGCCTTTTTAAATTGTAGAATTTAACATCATTGTGGTAGTTATGTGTATCAGTGTGTATATCAGTGTGGATGCTATGTTCATCTATGTTTACGCTATGTTATCTTTTGATAATATGGCTGAAAATATTATACTAAAAAATATGCGAGCTGCACACAAATGGTTTCACACCTTTGGTGACTAGGGAAGCACAAGGACATTGTCCATTACCTAAACCTGGCCAACCATGCTGTCATAAAATTGACATATAATACTGATGAACTTCTCTAAGCAATCAAATTTTGGCATTAAAAAAAATCACATTAGTTATGTAAAGAATTATTAGAACCAATGAGAGGAACCACAAGAAAGAAGAAACAAAAGAAATGAAAAGAAAAAAAGAAAGCAAATAGTATGCTTCAATCTGCATTCAGATTCCATATGTCTTTCTTTTCTGTTGACAGCATTTTCCATCATGAGCCATTTGGATTGTCTAAGATCCTCACATTTATGAGATGAACCAAGTCTGTTAAAGTTAGTCACACAATGTGGCTGTTGCTGTGTACAATGTTCTCCTGATTCTGCTCACTTCACTCATCATATAAGTGAGTTCACACAAGTCTTTGCTGTTTTTTTTTTCCTAAAGCCCAGCTGATAATTTTTTTCTTATCATGTCATAGTATTTCATTATATTCATACAACACAACTTGTTCAATCATTCCCCAAATGATGGTTTCTAGTTCTTGGCTGCTAGAAAAAGAGGTGCTATAAAAATTTTTGTACCTGTGGGTCTTTTTTCCCATTTGCATTATCTCTTTGGGATACAGTCCTAGAAGTAGTATTGCTGGGTCAAAGGGCACGTACAATTTTTATGGTCCTTTGGGCATCATTTCAAATTTCTCTCCAGAATGGTTAGATGAGCTCACAGCTCTGGCAACAATGAATTAATGTTCCAAAATCCCCACATCCTCTCCAACTTTTACCATTTTCCTGTTTTGCCATGTTAGCCAATCTGATAGGTGTGATATGGTACCTTAGGGTTGTTTTGCTTTGTATCGCTCTAGTCAATAGAGATTTAGAGCATTTCTTCATATGACTATTGATAGCTTTTATTTCTTCCTCTGAAAACTGCCTTTTCATACCCTTTGACCATTACCAATTGGGTAATGACTTGTATTTTAATAAATTTGACTCAGTTCTCTTTATATTACAGAAATGAGGCCTTAATCAGAGACACTGGTGGCAAAAATTGTTTCCCAGCTTTCTACTTCCCTTCCACTCTTAGTTACATTAATTTTGTTTGTGCAAAAAAAATTTCAAATTAATGTAATCCAAATTATCCATGTTTCATTTCATACTGTTTTCTGTTTTCTCATAAATTCATCCCTTCTACACAGATCTGACAGATAAACCATCCCTTGCTCTCCTAATTTGCTGATGGTACCAGCTGTTATACCTAACTCATGCACCCATTGTGACTTGATCTTAGTATAGAGTATAAGATATGGGTCTATGCCTAGGTTCTGCTATATTATTTTCCAGTTTTCATTAAATAGTGAGTTCTTGTAGCAGAAGCTGGAGTCCTTTGGTTTATGATTAGTAGATTACTATAGTCGTTGGCTATGTTATCTTGCATACCTAATCTATTCCACTGATTCAATACTCTATTTCATGGCCAGCACCAAATACTATTGATGATTGCTGCTTTATAATGCAATTTAAAATCTTTTATAGCTAGAATATTTCCTCTTGCATTCCTTTTCATTAATGCCCTTGATATTCTGGAACTTTTGTTTTTCCAGATGAATTTTGTTATTTTTTTCTAGGTTTATAAAATAATTTTTGGTAGTTTGACTGGTATGGCACTGGATACAAAATTTTCCATAAGCCTTCATGATAGTTGTTCCAAATGTCTTCATGAGATCTATAAATGTTGTGTTTAGAACTCCATTCTGTTCTTCACATTGTTACTCGAACTGTCAGGCTGCAAACACCATATCACTCCTTATTCAAACATTTCTGAAACCACACTGGCTCTCAGGAAGATGAACATCATTCAGGTGAAGGATTTGTCTGTTTAGGAGGGCACTGGCAAGAATCTTGCCACTAATTACTAGGAGAGAGACCCCATTGCCAACCCTCTTTGACTGTCACAGGACAATGTATTTCCTTTACCTTTATAGAGATGTACAATGGGGGATAACCTACTCTTGCCATATAACCCAGAAAATTTCAGTCAGTTTTTGTATAAGCAATGTACCCCCATCTTGTAAATCTCAGTTGGAACTGAATCAATACCAGGTACTTCCCCAAATGAAAGGAGCCTAATGACATTCATAATGTCTTCTTCAGTTGAAACTTCAGCTAGGTAGGTACTGACTTCAACCTGAGGTTGTTAGATGATCTTTAGCTTCAGTATTAATTGATGATGGTATGGTGAGAACACTATGAAAGTGTTCAGTCCAACTCTCTAGGATCATGTCCTTATCACTAACTTAATGTGGCTCCATCAGCACTAAATATTTGAGATACACCAAAGGTCTTTGTCCCATAAACAGCCTTCAGAGCATCATAAAACATCTTTGGATTATTACTATCATTGTAAAATTGATTTTAATCTGTCTTCAAACTGAGCCAAGAATCCTGTATCTCTCTAATTTTCCCTTGTACTTTACTTTTGATGAAATTAAATGACACCTTCTTAGAGATGGTTAAACTATCCTACTAGTAAACCCTTACAGGGTTTTCTCTATTTTTTCCTTTAGAAGTTTCTGAATTTCTTATCATTTTTTCCCCTTGTAATCCTATGTCTTTTATTTTGTGGATTTACTTCTTTCCACGAGATTTTGATTTACAAAATTTCTCCCATTCATTCCCCTATCCACCACCCCAAAACAGTGATCCCACTGTATTCCCCCTCCCTGAATCAGCTCTCTCTTATATCCCCCACCATGACCTCTCTGACTTTCTGGTAGGGCAAGATGGCTCTCCCTACCCCAGTATCAGTATATTTCCCTGCTTCCTATTCCACACCCCTCTTGTTCTATTCTCTACTTTGTCCCCATCCCTTTATAAAAGTATGTGCTTCCAACAACCCCTGCCCCAACCTGTCCTTTACTCCATCCTCCCCCCTTTCATCCCTCTTCCCCCTACTCATCTGGAGGCCAAGATACCCAATTTAGAGTATATGTCATTCCTTCACTAAGCCAACTTCAATGAGAATAAGTTTGACCCATTCCTTTTTGCCTTCCTGTTCTCCCCCTCCATCAGAAAAGTTATCTCTTGCCTCTTCTATATGAGAGTATTAACCCCATTCTGTCTCACTCTGTCTCTTCTCCTTCTATTCCTCTCCCACCTCACAATTTCACCTTTTAAAATATCATCCCTTCCTATTCAATCGATCCTGTGCCCTCTATGTACACATATATATACACTCACATATGTATTCATATGCAAATATATCCTCCTACATAGACATATGTGTATGTGTACGTACATATACATTTGTATTCCCTTCACCTATTCTCATACTGAGAAAAATTTCATAAGTTACAATTATCATTTTTTCCATGTTGGCATGTAAATAGTTCAACTTTGGTAAGTTCCTTATGATTTATTTTCCATGTTTACCTTCTCATTCTTCTTGTATTTGAGCGTCAAATTTTCCTTTCAGTTTTGGTTTTTTCATCAACAATGCTTGAAAGTCCTCCACCTCATTGAATGACCATATTTTCCCCTGAAACATTATACTTAATTCTTCTGGGTAGGTGATTCTTGGTTTTAATCCTAGCTCCTATGATCTCCAGAATATCATATTCCAGGCCCTTCAATCTCTTAATGTAGAAGCTGCTAGATCCTGGGTTATCCTGATTGTGTTTCCACAGTATTCAAATTGTTTCTTCTTGTCAACTTGTAATATTTTCTCCTTGATCTGGGGACTCCAGAACCT
>CM053580.1:108030987-108049181 GCA_028627135.1 Pseudochirops cupreus
CCAATTTTTCCTCCCCTTCTCTTATTTGGTTTTCAAAATCTTTCTTAAGCTGCTCTATGTCTAGTAACAAGTTTATATTTTTCTCGGAAGCTTTTGGTGGGAGAGTTCTGACTATGCTGCCTTCTTCCCATTCCATGCTTTGAACCTTTTTGTCCCCAAAAAAGGAATCTAAAATTGCATTGCTGGGCTTGCTTTGATTCCTTTGCCTACTCATGTTGCCAGTCAATTACTTGACTTTTAGGTTCGGTAGAACTCTGCTTTCAGAGGGGAGAGCTCAGTCCTATATCAATGTGGTTTTTGCAGCAGCTGGAGCTTTTAGGAGGCCACCATTTCTGCAGCCTCCACCAGCTCTGGCTCACTGAAAATGCACCTCAGGACCACCACCCAAGATGGTAATGCCAATCCAGGCAGTTCAAGGCAAGAGCACTTAGCCTCTGAACAATCACTTGGCCCCCCTGCAATCTGCAGGCTGGGAGCTTCTGACTCAGCCATGTGGAAGCAGCAGTGCTACGCTTCAGCCATTTCTATCCCTGGGGCAGTGGGCCAGACACTCTTCCTCAAATTTATCTGAGTTCTCCTGACCTTTCACTTAGTCCTTGTTTCTTATGATTGGTAATTCCAGAAATCACCACAGCTGCCAGGGATTTGTGCTCCAGCAGCAGCTTGTTCTGTCAGTTCCAGGTCTCCAGTGGCAGGTTCATGTGGTGCTGATCTGGGTTCCCAGCACACTGTGATGAATCCCTTCACTTCTGCCTACCATACTGCCTTCAGCAGGAGATGTGTTTTTCTGTAATTTTTGTGGGTTCTGAAGCTTTAAATTTTGTTTAGACTCATATTTGAGGTCATTATGGTGAGGGCTGCTGAGTTTTGCTGCTTCTACCCCACCATCTTGATTCCACCACTTCTCATCATTTTTTTGTAAAATCAGTCTTAATGTTTAAAAGTGTTCTGACCTAGATAGGCAAATGCAGTGCTATACATCAAGTCTCTGAAAGCTGCCCATTCCTTTTCTGCTCCACTGTGAGTTGACTCAACTTTCTCTCCTAATTAACAACAAACCGTTCCCTCAGAGAAGAACTTTAATCAGTTGAAATTGTTTGTTCTGGTAGTCATTGTGCCTTTGGACCCACTGTTTTTGTTGAGTGAGAATATTTAGCTTGGAGAGGATAAGTCTATTATTGTTGCAGCACTCTGCACATACATTGCCTTCATCACTCACACCCTATCTGTCTCTTCTTCTTACAGTCAGGTACCTATTAAATGTCAATGTTTGCTGGTAGGGTGCGTCCATGAAGTTTTATTGCATTTATGTAAGTGGAAGACACTTTTGGTGATAAGGTCATGAAAAGTCTTCAGTAGTAAGTGACTGTTGCTGTTGCTGTTTTCAACTCCATTCCTCCTAAGGACTCCCTGCCATGTCTAGTAGTCTAAGCCTACTCTAGCATTAAATTTATAATTATATATTATAAATTATAAGCTTGTCCTCTTTTGACATGTTGATGATAAGGTGTCCAGGTCTTCATGAAATTTTTCTTTCATTTGGTCAGGATATGTCATGGTGGGAACATAAGCACTGATGATGGTAACATAGTGTTTTCCTGCAAGCAGCAATCACATTGTTATGAGTCTGTCATTTAATCCTTTTCATAGGCATACAAGCTTGTTGACTACATTAATTTTGATTGCAAAACCTACACCAGCTTCAAGGTGTTGCCCTTCACTGTGGCCACTCCAGATAAACATGTATCCAACTCCCACTTTAGTAAGCTGGGCTTCATTTGCCAGAGTAGTCTGACTCAGGGCTGCAGTTTGAATATGATACCTGCTGAATTCTCTCACAACAAGAGCTGTTCATCTTTTTTTACTGGATTTACTGGATTTTGCTTTACTGGATTTTATGTTGTCTATAACTGCACACATATCCCATGTACTGATGGTGAAAAGAATCATCTCTGTAGAAGATTTTTCTATTTTTTTTTCTGTGTCTTTTGACCACAGGATGGGATCCTTACCTGCTACAGTAATCAGGTCAGGCTTGCTTAAGCAGCATTTTTAGGGCACCTTTTCTAGCCTCTTCATCATACCAGGAAGTAACCAGTATGGTCCTCAAAAGGCTGCTCAGGGGGCTGATGAACCCCACTGTTGCCTCCAGTGAGAAAAAAACACTATGGCCTGGGCTGTTGGCATGTAGGGCTGTGACTACAGCTCCCATTTTATCTATACCTGCTGATTCATCACTTGCCTGTTGCCATAAGACTTTGAGATAGGTAAAAATGGTAAAATAGTATAGGTGATGGGTGATGTCTTTTGATTCATATATAAATTGGATTTAAATGAGGTAGGATTTGGTGAAATCAGCAGCCTTGCTCTCTCCTGCAGAATCATCACTGTCCAGTGGCAGAACAGAGTCAAGATGCAATGGATGACTTCGGCATCTTTAATGTCTAACCAAGCCCAAGAGAACCTGCTTCAGCTGTCTTCATGGCCATTGGAACAAGTTGTTCTTACATATCTATCCCACTAGAGGAAGTCTTCACATGCTTGGGGCACACTCCCTCCCCCCCCACCCCAAATTCACCAAGAGGTTTGAGACTCCTTGATTACTCTCAACCTGGTTTATCCATTTACTGAGATGGTTTACTAATGTGTGGCTGCTGTGCATGCTACAGCTTCCTTGAGGCAATGGTGAAAATTAGGTGGATCAAGTGGACAACAAAGGTAGAAGGCAGCCCTGAAAAGAACTCATCAGCCCTCACAACAGAGGTTCTAGTCTTCCTTGAACAGATGCCTTTGATATAGAACTATTATGTTATAAGAAATTATGGGTGGGTGCTCTACTGCTGACCTTCAATCTCCTCCCGAGTCACTGCCCATTACCGATGAGCCATGGTGTCACGGAAGTTCTTCGTCGGGGGCAATTGGAAGATGAATGGGGACAAGAAGTGTCTGGGGGAGCTCATCACTATGATCAATGAGGTCAAGGTGCCCATCAACACCAAAGTGGTATGTGGAGCCCCTGCTATCTACCTTGACTTTACTCATCAGAAATCGGATGCAAAAATTGGTGTAGCTGCTCAGAACTGCCACAAAGTGGCCAAGGGTACATTTACTGGGGAGATCAGCCCCGCCATGATTAAGGACTGTGGGGCCAACTGGATGATCCTAGGACATTCTGAAAGGAGACATATCTTTGGGGAATCAGATGAGCTCATTGGGCAGAAGGTAGCCCATGCTTTGTCAGAAGGCCTAGGAGTGATTGCCCATATTGATGAGAAGTTGAATGAAAGGGAAGCTGGAATCACTAAGAAAGTTGTTTTTGACCAGACCAAGGCCATTGCGGATAATGTGAAGGACTGGTGCAAAGTTGTCCTAGCCTATGAGCCAGTCTGGACTATTGGTACTGGCCAGACAGCTATGCCCCAGCAGGCCCAAGAGGTACATGAGAAGCTTTGGTGCTGGCTCAAGACCCACGTCTCAGAATCTGTATCACAATCTACCAGGATCATTTATGGAGGCTCTGTGACTGGGGCTAACTGTAAAGATCTGGCCTGCCAGCATGATGTGCGTGGCTTCCTGGTGGGTGGAGCTTCCCTTAAGCCTGAATTCCTGGACATCATCCAAGCCAAAAACTGAGCCCTTCATGTGGCCCTCTGACTCCCTTACATGCCAAGCTGGGACAAGGCTACACAAGTCTAGTTTATCTCTCCCCCTCCCATGTGATTGTGATGCTGATTCCCCTCCCCCCAGATCCAATTCAAGCTACACCTTCCTCTACTGTGTAGATTGTGGGCCCCAGTTCTCAGCTTCTCAGCCCTTCCTCCAATGGACTAGGCCTTTCTCCATTTATTGTAAATTTGAAGGAAGAAAAAAAAAGAAAGAAAGAAAGAAATTACGGGTGGATGATTTCAGGAAAACATGAGAAGACATATAAATTGACGAAAATTAAATGAGCAAGACCGGGAGATCATTGTCTGCTGTATCTTCAATGCTGTAAGGAGAAAGGATGATCTGCTAAAAAAGTCTTAGCTTCTCTATTCAATTCAATGATACTAGACCATTCCAAAGGACTCATGATGAAAAAGGTATCAGGCTCCATAAAGAAAACTAATGAACCCTGAATTCAAATCAAAGTATAGTTTTATCATTCCTTTATTTTTCTTGCTTTTTAAAAATATATGTCTTTATGGAAATGTTTTACATGATTTCACACAAAGACTTCTTTATGAACTTTTTGAGTCTTGAGGTTGACAGATATGAAATAGACATTTTGCTCCTCTGAATTTCTTCTTTTTGTTATATAAAAAAAAACATGAGGAGAGTTAAGAAAAGTATATGTAGTTATACACACAGAGATGCACACTCATATTGATATCACATTGTTTACCTTTTTAGTTGATGGGGAAGGGGCAAGAGGGAGGAAGATAAATTGGAACTTATTTTTTTAAAGAATGGTAAAAAAAATTAAAAAGAAAAATCAGTCAGCTTGGTCATACATACTCAGAAACACATCCACAACTATTCAGTAGGTTAGTCCTGAAATAAAATATTTAGTATTTCTGCACCAACCAGCAGATGAGAGAAATTTTTAAAATGATGAAGTATAAAAGAAGATTTTAATGAGAATTTACTATCAATACTGAAATGGGAATGTGACTAATGTTATAATGTATAAAACTTAATGAATAATGTATGTATGTACACACACGTATGTACAATCTATATCTATATCTATATCTATATATGTATATATATGTCCTTACATGCCAATATATGTGTATTGCATAGTCTTAATGTGGCATGTGTATATATGCATGTCATAATGCATGTATGTATATATATATACACATGATACAAATATATTTACATAATATACATGCATCACGATCTAAAACATTACAAAATACTGCATATGCAAATTTTTATACTGTTGAGAGCTTTAAGGTTAAAAAAAATAAGAAAAATATGCTGAGGCAAAATTAATAGAATTTCCTGTTACTTTTTTTGTTTTCTGCATAAAAAGTTCACATTGTGCCTCAGGCAACATTTGCAATTTAACCATAAGTTCATTTTATGAAAATAAACATCATGTGTCACATTACAGCTTGAAGTGTTAATATGAATTATAATTATAGGTTATAATGAAGTGTTTCATAAGGGCTGTTACTACTGAACCTTTCTCTGGTATTCTGTAAATCCCAGGGAACATGCTGAAGACCATTAGCATTTGTAAAATTCAAAAGTTTTAAATTTAAATGCAATATATCCTGTGCTGTTGTCCCAAATGCATTAACTTTTCTTAGCTATGCTTATGTTCTGTATATAAGAAAAAGAAAAAAAAATAGGATGAACAAAATATCACCTTCATATGTGCTGACTCAAAAAGTTCATATGAAATCTAATACCTGTGATATCTAGGTATCTTTCAGATTCATGTCTTTTCAAATTGTCTCTATTATCTGTGTAGCATCATTTCTCATGTTGGATATGAAAGCAAAAGACTTCAAACACATCTTCTTGAAAATTAATAGTGGATAAAGGCAAATTTTACAATGCTTCCTTCTCATTTGTGTCCACTCCTCTTTCTCTACCTCTTTTGTTTTCTTTACATTTTCTACCAGTTTCCACAATTTATCAGTCCCACCAATTGCTATTCATTTGTTAGTTCAAATCAATGATTAACCTTTCCAATCAGGTAAATGTAATGATCCTGGGATTTGAAGATCTTCCATGCCCCTTGAACTTGCTGACATAGCAGGAAGGGGTGGAGCAAGAGAACACCAGAACCAGTCTCAGTGTGGTGCTGACTGGAAGCAGCAGCAGAAGCAGTGGCTGCAGTTGCTGTGGGAACTCCCTTTTCTTTGAGCCTGCAGAATCTCTGCTAAGGAGACCTGCTGAGGACTTCCAGGCACAGGAACTGTGGGGGTGCCAAGCTGCTGGGAGCAAGCTGCCTGGATGCTGAGTGGTTGTGTGTGTGAGGAGAGGAGGATCTTTGCCTGAGGTAGCCTGTCCTGTTTTGAAGGCTTGAGAATGTGGGTATTTACTACGTAACTACATGTGCCAATTTCATAACTACTGCGTTGGCTTTGACTTTCTGCTTTTGGGACTCAGTTTTCTGGTATTTAAATGAATGCCCTAGCTGTATTTCTTATGTAGAGAGCCTGTTACATTTTGTGATTAATAACCATATCAGCAAACTTATAGTTACTATAGGCATTGTGAATGCTGCATTGCTGATACAGTAAATGGAGTTTAAAAGAAAACCATCTTTGCAACAAACTTTTCTGATAAAGGGCTCATTTCTAAGCAACATAGGGAAATGATTCAAGTTTATAAGAATAAGAGACACTACTTAATAAATAAATGGTCAAAATATACAATTTTCAATTTTGAGAAGGAATGCAACATTCTATAATGTGAAAAAGTGAAAAAGTGCTCTGAATCATTAAGAATTAGAGAAACATAAGTTAACCCAAGTAGATATTGCATTTCACACCTAAGAGATTCATAAAGCATGCCACAAAAATAAAAGGCTGTATGCTTGAGGAGCTGTTTGAGTATAGTCACTTTATTTCACTATTGATGGATCTATGAACTGAACACAGTATTCTGGAGAACAATCTGAAACTAGGCCACAAAAGTTACTACATTGTTCAAGCCTGACCCAGTAGAAGGTCAATACCCCAGAGAAACAAAGAATATAAAAAGGACCCATATAGAGAAAAAATATATTTCTAGCAGTTCTTTCTTTTGTGAAACTGACAATATTCCCACTAAATGGAAAATGACTGAACAAGTACTGATATATGTATATAATGTGCTATCACTGAGCTGTAAGAAATAATCAAAGGGGGGGGGGGGGCATGGCCTAGATGGTGGCATAGAAGCAACAAGTTTCTGCAGCTCCCACATAGGCACCACAAATACCCATAAAATATGACTCTAAACAAATTTTAGAGCTGCAAAACTCATAAAAATACAGAAAAACACATCTCCTGCTGAAGGCAGCTTGGCAGGAAGGGCTCATTGCAGCACACAGAGAGCCAAAACCAGCCCAGCCTAAAACCACAGCTTTGGCCCCGCAGCAGCCAGGATGAGCCACAACTGGAGTCTTCAGGAGAGTGGATCAATGACAGCTGTAGCAGTTTGCAGAATTATCAAGCCATAAGAAACAAGGACAAAGTGAAAGGTCAGTGGAACACAGCAAAATTTGGGGGGGAAAAGCGTTCTGGCCGAACTGCCTCCAGGGCAAGGAAGCAGGGAAAATAGCAGCCTCACAGCTACCTACACATTGCTGCTTCAGAGCTCCCGATCTGCAGACTGCAGGGGGGCCAAGTGATTGTTCAGAGGCTAAGTGGTCTTGTGTTGAGTCGCCTGAATCCGGATCATGGTCTTGGGTGGTGGTCCTGGGGTGCATTTTCAGTGAGCCAAAGCTGTTGGGGGCTGGAAAAAAATGGCAACCTCCTAATAGCTCTGGCAGCTGCGAAAACCGCAGCGATTTGGGACGGAGTTTTGCCCTCTAATAGCAGAGTTTCGCACTGCTAAAAAATCAAGTAATTGACTAGCAACAACATTAGCAGGCAAAGGAAGTAAGGTAAGAACAGCAAATGAACTTTAGATTCCTTCTTTGGGGACAAAAAGGACCAAAGCAGGGAACAGGAGGAAGACAACACAGTGACAATTCCCACAACAACAGCTTCTAAGAAACATGAAGACTTGCTACAAGCCATAGAGCAGCTTAAGAAGGATTTTGAAAACCAAATAAGAGAAAAGAAGGAAAAATTGGGAAAAGAAATGAGAATGATACAAGAAAATCATGAAAAGAGAGTCAACAACCTGACCGAAGAAAATAATACCTTAAAAAACAGATTAACTCAAATGGCAAAAGAAGCCCAAAAAGCCAAAGAGGAGAAGAATGCCTTAAAAAGTCAAATTTTCCAGATGGAAAAAGAATCTCAAAAGCTTTCTGAAGAGAATAATTCCTTCAGAATTAGAGTGGAGCAAATGGAAGCAAAAGACTTTATGAGAAATCAACATACTATCAAACAGATCCAAAAAAAATGAAAAAATAGAAGGCAATGTGAAATACCTCCTTGAAAAACCACTGACCTGGAAAACAGATGCAGGAGAGACAATTTTGAAATTATTGGACTACCTGAAAGCCACGATCAAAAAAAGAACTTAGAAAGCATCCTTCAAGAAATTTTCAAGGAAAATTGCCCTGATACTTTAGAACCAGAGGGCAAAATAGAACTGGAAAGAATTCACTGATCACCTCTAGAAAAAGATGCCCAAAAGAAAACTCCTAGGACTCTTGCAGTCAAGTTCTGGAGTCCCCAGATCAAGGAGAAAATATTACAAGCTGCCAAGAAGAAACAATTTAAATACTGTAAAAACACAATTAGGATAACCCAGGATCTAGCAGCTTCTACATTAAGGGATCAAAGGGCCTGGAATATGATATTCCAGAGATCAGGGCAGCTAGGATTAAAACCAAGAATAAACCTCCCAGAAAAATTGAGTATAATGTTGAAGGGGAAAATATGGTCATTCAGTGAGGTGAAGGACTTTCAAACACTCTTGCTGAAAGAACCAAAACTGAAAAGAAAGTTTCACACTCAAATACAAGAAACATGAGAAGGTAAACATGAAAAAGAAATCATAAGGGACTTATCAAAGTTGAACTATTTACATGCCAACATGGAAAAGTGATAATTGTAACTTATGAAACTTTTCTCAGTATGAGGATAGGTGAAGGGAATACAAATGTATATATACATACACATATGTCTATATAGGAAGGTTTATATATGCATATGAACACATATCTGAG
The DNA here is from genome assembly GCA_028627135.1 of Pseudochirops cupreus. Taxonomy (NCBI): domain Eukaryota; kingdom Metazoa; phylum Chordata; class Mammalia; order Diprotodontia; family Pseudocheiridae; genus Pseudochirops; species Pseudochirops cupreus. The sequence continues at coordinate 108,039,818 of CM053580.1, forward strand.
TATGTGTACATATGAGTACATAGAAGGCACAAGATCAATTGAATATGAAGGGACAATTTTTTAAAAGGTGAAATTCTGAGGAGGGAGAGGATTAGAATGAGAGGAGACAGGGAGAGACAGAATGGCATTAATCATCTTATACAGAAGAGGCAAGAGATAATTGTTACAATGGAGGGGAAAAACAGGAAAGCAAAAGAGAAAGGGGTCAGCCTTTCTCTCATTGAATTTGGCTTAGGAAAGGAATGACATAAACTTTAACCTGGGTATCTTGCCACACAGGAGAGGAAAGGAGATGGGAATGAGAGGTGGGTTGATGGAGGGGAGGGCGGTGTGGGGGCAGGACCATTTCTGGCAGCACACACTTCTGTAAAGGGACAGAAACAGGGTAGTGAACAGAATAAGATGGGGCGGGATAGGAAGGAGGGACATATATTCAGTGTCTCACAATATGTCCACTGTGGAGAGGCTCTGTGTAATTACACACGTACTAGGCTAATAAGCAGTTTGTGCAATACACCAAGGCCCAAAGCCAGCAACCCCACCCCAGCATAGGCTATCAGTCAGGCCTTGACTCCATTCCTGACCAATATTGAAGCCCCACCAAGGGGCCAGAAAGCAAAACGATCAATCCTCACCAAGCCTGTCAGCAGAGAGGACCTATTTCCATAGCAACTCAACAGCAAGCCCCAATCCCTGGGGCAGGCCAGCAGCTAAACCCCACACTCAGAGAAGATCAACAGGGACCTGCCTCCCTGCCCCCCCAACCCCAGAATATAAACCAGAAGGAAAGACTACCCCACTGTGAAAGCAAGCAGGTGAGCCCTGAAGTCCAGTAAAAGCCAATAGTTAGACGCTGAGACCCAGCACAAAAAAAAAAAAAGCATGGGACAGTGCAGGACTAGAATCTAACTCTCCCGTAAAAACCAGGAACAAAAAAGCAGAAAAGATGAGCAAAAACTGCATACATAGACATAAACATAGACATACACACATATATAGATTTATGTGTATGTATGTATATATATATATATATATATATATATATATATATATATATATACTAAATATATATTCACCAAATGGTATAGCATCTAAATTTTTGAAGAAGTTGAATGAGTTACAAGAGGAGACAGATAATAAAAATTTACTAGTTAGGGACCTCAACTTTCTTCTCTCAGAGCCAGGTAAATCTAACCAAAATTAACAGGAAAGAAGTTAAGGAGGTGAATAAAAGTAAGGAAAATTAGATGGGATAGATCTCTGTATAAAACTGAATAGAAATAAAAGGGAATATACCATTTTCTTAGCAGTACATGGCTCCTACACAAAAATGGACCATGATTTAGGACATAAAAACCTCACAATCAAAAGTATTAAAGCTAAAACAGGAAATGCATCATTTTCAAATAGTAAAACAATAAAAATAACATTAAATAATGGACAAAGCATTAAAATTAAAAAATTAAAGATTAAAATTAATTGAAAATTAAATAATCTAATCCTAAATAATAAGTTGGACAAAGAACAAATAATAGAAACAATTGAAAATTTCATTAAAGAAAATGAGAGCAATGAGACAACATATCAAAATTTATGGGACACAGTCAAAGTAGTAATTAGGGGAAAATTTATTTCTCTAATTGCTTATATCAATAAAATAGAGGGAGAAAACAGATCAATGAATCAGGCAAGCAACTAAAAAAAACAGAAGACACATTAAAAATTTCCAATTAAACACCAAATTAGAAGTCCAGAAAATCAAAGAAGAGATTAATAAAACTGAAAGTAAGAAAACACTTGAACTAATAAAGCTACAAGCTGGTGTTATGGGGGAAAAGCAAAAATATACAAAAATCATTGGTTAATTTGATTAAAACATAGGAAAGAAGAAAAATTAAATTACCAGTATCAGAAATGAGAACGGTGAATCCATTGTCAATGAAGAAGAAAGTAAGACAACTGTAAGGAGCTTTTTTTGCCTAATTAAATGCCAATAAATTTGACAATATAAATGAAATGGATGGATATCTACAAAAATATAAATTGCCCAGATTAACAGAAGAGGAATTAAATACTCTTAAATAACTTAATTTTAAAGGAAAAAATTGAACAAGCTATCAACGAACTTCCTAAGAAAAAAAAACTCAGTACCACATTTGTTTACAAGCAAATTCTACCAAACATTTAAAGAAAAATTAATCAAATAGTATATAAACTATTTGGAAAAAAATAGGTGAAGGAGTCCTACAAAATTCCTTTTATGACACAATATGGTGTGGATATCTAAAGCAGGAAGAATGAGAAAGAAAATATTAGATCAAATTCCCTAATGAATATTGATACAAGAATTTTAAATAAAATATTAGCAAAGAGATTACAGCAATATATCACAAGGACCATACACCATGGCCAGGTGTGATTCTTACCAGGAATGTAGGACTCACTCAGTATTAGAAAACTATCAACATAATGGCCCATATGAATAGCAAAATTAACATAAATCCTATGATTATCTCAACAGATGCAGAAAAAGTTTTTTTTTAATTTTTTTTTTTACAACATACACATCCATTTCTATTTTAACCACATGAGAGCATAGGAATATATGGAGTTGTCCTTAAAATGATAAAGTATCTATGTAAAGCCATGAGCAAAAATTATCTGTAATATTAATAAGCTAGAAGCCTTCCTGGTACAATTAGATGTGAAGCAAGGATGCTCATTATTACCTCTATTATTCAATATTATACTAGAAAAATTAACTATAGAAATATGAGAAGAAAAATAAATTGAAGGGATAAGAAAAGGCAGTGAGGAAACAAAACTATCACTCCTTGCAGATGATATGATATTGTGCTTAAAGAATCTTAGAAAATATACTAAAAAAAAAAGATTACTTGAAATTATTAACAACTTTAGCAAAGTTGCATAATACAAAACAAATCCCCATTTCTACTTATTCGAAGACTGACAGCAAGACATAGGAAGAGAAATTTCATTTAAAATAACTGTAGACAATATAAAATGCCATACCCAAATGGCACTAAATCAAACTATCAAAAATTATTTAATAGAGCTAGAAAAATAACAATAAAAATCATCTGCAATAACAAAAACTCAAGGATTTTAAGATAACCCATGAAAAGATGTGAAAGAAGTCAGTCTAGTCATACCAGATCTCAAACTATATTGTAAAGTGGTAATTAGCAAAATATTCTGATACTATATTAGAAATAGAGTGGTGGGTCACAGGAATAGATTAGGTACAAATTACATTATATTAAATGACTATATTAATGTAATGTATGATAACCCCAAAGATCCAGACTTTGGAAACAAAAACTCATTATTTGGCAAAAACTACGTGAAAACTAGAAAACAGCATGGCAGAAGATAGGTATAGACCAAGACTCCACAGTGTATACCAAGATAGGTATGTGACTTAAACATAAATGAGGAAAACATACAAAATTAAGAGAGCATGTGGTAGTTTATCTGTCAAATTTATGGTTAAGGGAGAGCATTATAGAAAGTAAACTAGATAATTTTGATTATATCAAGTTAAAAAGCTTTTGCACAAACAAACCCAATGCAATCAAAATTATAATGAAAATAGAAAACTTGGGGGGGGGGGTGAATAGCAACAAGTAACTCTGTTAAAGGTGCCATTTCTCAAATACATAGAGAATAGGGCAAAATTTATAAAAATACAAGTCCTCCAGTTGATAAATGTTCAAAGTATATGAACTGGTAATTTTCAAACAATGAAATCAAAGCAATCTATAATAATATGAAAAAAATGCTCCAACTCGCTATTGATTAGCAAAATGCATATTAAAACAACTTTGACTTACTTTCTCACACCTATCAGATTGACTAGTATGACAAAAAAGGAAAGTGTTGGATGTTAGAGATGATTTTGGAAAACTGGGATGCTAATGGACTGTTGGTGGAATTGTGAACTGATCTAACAAAAATAACAATTCTGGAGAGCAAGTTTCAACTATGTGCAAAGGTCTCTAAAATTGTGGATATCTTTTGATCCAGCAGTACCATTGCTTGGTCTATATCCCAAAGATATACACCTTCTCCCCCCAAAAAGGAAAAAAGACCTATTTGCACAAAAATATTTATAGCAATTCTTTCTATGCTGGTTAAGAATAAGAAAACAAAGAGAAGTCCATCAATTGGGGAATGGCTAAAGAAGCTGTAGTATATGATTCTAATGGAATGTTATTGTACTACAAGAAATGACAAGCAGGATGATTTCAGAAAAAAAAAACCTGTAAAGACTTAGACAAACATGCATAGCAAAGTAAACAGAATCAAGAGAACAGGATACACGGTAACAGCAACATTGTTCAATGAAGAACTGTGAAAGACTTAGCTATTCTCAGCAATACAATGATCCAAGACAATCCCAAAAGACTAATGATGAAGGTTATCATCTACCTCCAGAGAAAGAACAGTTATTATTTTAATACAGACTAAAACATTCTGTTTTCACTTTCCTTTTCCCCTCCTTTTATTCATCCTCTTGTACATAGTGATTAATGTGTTTTAAATAATTACACATGTATAAGCCATATCTGATTGCTTCCCAAATCAAAAAGGGTGAACTGATGGGAGGGATGGAGAGAATTCAGAGCTCATAACTTCAAATAGAAATGTAAACAAAAACAGTTAAATACATTAAATTTTTCAGGGGCTTAATACATAAAGAAACTTGTTAAGGAGGATATTATTAAATTTGGTAAAACAATATTTAAAAAATATCTCATTGTACTGAAATAGTTATGGATGCCCTATATTTTTTGACCAGATTAATTTTGGGGAAATAATTTGAACTTGTGTTTGCTGTAATTGTCAGCAAATGGATAGGTTTTTTGATGTACAACAGAAAATCAGCTTTCTTCATGCCTTCCAAATGTATTACTTGATCAAGAACGTATGCCTTCCATGTGGAAAGTATTTAACTTATGGGAATAATTTATTTTGGGGAAATTTTATGGGAAATTTCACATAATATACATAAATGGCAATATGGTCTAGTTTCCCAGAATTTCTCAAAAAGCATCAGAATTATATATTGAATCCTAGTTGTCTTGAATCTTGTTACCATTTGTGCACACACACACACAGTTGATGGAATTGATTCAATATTTTTCATTAATGATTATTCAGAATAGAATAAATAGTTCCAGGAAGTATTAAATTAGATTTATATTGTACTACAACAAATGTTTCTAAAGAATGCCTAAAGTACACTTGTGTGGTCTTTCAGACATACTAAGAATTATAGCTATAAAGTTTTCTTTTTAAAGATTTACATCATTTTTTTTTTGCTTTTTTATACTTTATTGAAGAGGAGCTAATTCTCTCCTTCAAAAACAAAATAAAACCACCTTCCTTGATAAATATTCAATTAAGTTATATGATATATACTCATTAGTCCAAATCCCCCATCATCAATTGTAATTTTTTTTCTTGTCTGTATTGAATTTAAAATCTCTTTCACAATCACAAAATCATGGATTTAGATTAGGAAGAGACCTTAGATGGCATCTAATCTGAACTGCTAATTTTAATGAGAATAAAATAACTTTCAGAAAATATTTTGTAAATATTGAAGTGCTAGACAAATTATTATTATTATTGTGAAACTGAAAATAAGATAGCTTAAATGATATAACCAGACTTTTCTTTCTTGGCCCACAACATTATCTTTGGGGTTCAAGAGAAGATACATTTGTCCACTGTGTTCAGAGAACTCTTATTAGAGACTTTGTCAAATGCTTTGCTGAAATCTAGTGTACTGTGTCTAAAACACAATGTCTATCCTCTGGGCAAAAAAGGAAATAAAGTTACACTTCCTTCGTTTATAGTGAAACCAGGCTATGAGAACTCAGTGTTCAACTTTTTAGGTGCTAGCAAGTTAGGTTTTTAATAGTTTAATTAATTAACTTTTCATTAATTTTGCTATGACTTAGGGCAAAACTCAGAAATACATAGCTTATATCATCAACCATATTTCCTGTTTTGGAAATAGAGATTATATTTATCTATATTTGCTCTCTTAGTATCTATCATTCAATAATCTTCAGACAATTCAGAACTATTCAACATTTGGATGTCTTCCTCCTCTCTTTTATCATGAAATGTAATTGTGTGAGGCCAGATGACTTGAACTCATCTGGGTCAGTTGAGTGGTCTGTTGTCTTATTTAGCTTTCTTGTTAGATGCTTTCATGCTACATCTTTCAGTGTGGAAAAAAAAAATAACGACCATAAACCTTGTTAGAAATTATTGTAAGAGTTAAAAAATACTCTCTCTGTTAGTCTTAGATTAATATTAACCCAAACACTCCCAACCAGTTGGAATTTCCTCCCTATTCTCATTGTTTCTGGATTGCAAATCCCTCCAATTCATTCATTATCCCTCAAGAAGTTTTCTTGCCTTTCCCTCCACAAGCATTATTCCATTCCATGCTTTTTCCCACCAATATTTTTACAGCATTGTGCCACTTTTGAATTTATTCTTAGTTATGTGCTCTTGTTGTTTATTTTATGCAATCCTTTTAAAATCTTAGTTTACCACACAGTTCTCTACATATCTGTGTAAGTCTCTTTAGATATTTCCACCTATATTCATGATTTAAGTAATTCATAATTTATTCACAAATTTATTCATGAGAGTCCCTCATGACCTTTTGACACATAATTCTGTTTTAGAGTCTAAAGTCAAGAAACATACCTATATTTTTTACAAACTTTTTGAATTCCACTTTTGTAATTTCCATTACATACACTAAAATGACCCGTCTTCCTCATTATTTCCTCTTCTTACCAAGAAACAAAGTTATAAGGAAAGCAACACAATAATGATAAATATTATTTTTAATTTGAAAGAAACCATCAATACATATCTTGGGCAGTCAAAGTCTGCTATCAAAGCAACCATAAAGGCTTTTAATTTTTTTTTTCTATTTTATATCCAGATAGATCCATAAAATTTTTTGAAGTATTTTCTATATGCCAGACAGCGGGCTAAACATTGAGAATGAAATTTTGGGAACATTAACCCAGTCCCTATCTAATGACATTTTAAATTTTAAAGGGAGGAGGAAGACAACATGAAACATGATCGGAATGGGAAATAAGAGAGATAGGGAGTTGCCCTAGATGAATTGGAGAAATCCAGAAAAAGTTGAGGCAAGAGTAAATTTTTTAAAATATTTTATTTTCCCCAAATTCCATGAAAAACAATTTTTGGCATTTGTTTTTCTTTACAACTTTTTTTCCAAATTCTATTTACCTCTCTCTCCCCTCACTCTGATATAGGTTATATGTGTACAATCATGTAAAATCATGTAAAATATTTCTATATTAGCCATTTTGTGCAAGAAAACTCTGAAAGAAAGAAACAAAGAAAGTGAAAAATAGTATACTTCCGGTTGTATTCAGACAATATAAATTCTTTCTCTTGGAGGCAGATAGCATGCTTCATCATGAGTCATTTTGGATTGCATTAGATCATTGTAATGCTGAAAATAGCTAAATCATTCAGACTTCTTCGTTGTACAATATTGCTTTTACTATATTCCATGTTCTCTTAGTTTTGCTCACTTCATTTTGTGTCAGTTCATATAAGTCTTTCAAGGCTTTTCTGAAATTATCATTCTTACTATTTCTTTTAGCACAATAATATTCCATTACAATCATATACCATAACTTGTTCAATCATTCCCTAATTGATGGATAGTCTTTGATTTCTATTTCTTAACCACCACAGAAAGATCTGCTATAAATATTTTTGTGCGAATAGGTGCTTTTTTCTCTTTTTTCTTTATATCTTTAAGATATATATCAAGCAATGGTATTGGTGGATCAAAGGGTATGCACAGTTTTATAGCCTTTTGGAGGGAGTAGTAAAGTTACCATGGCTAGGAAACTCTGATAAAATTGTGTTTTGACCATGTGGCAGGCAGTATGTAATATTTCTTCCAAAAAATTTCCATGCTTTTTAAAAATTATCTTACCATAATGGTGAGCATTCTTGCCTATCATGTGCATAGATTTCCATAGCAAGGTATTTCTACTTGACATCAGGTTCTATTCTGCAGCCAATCTGATAGCAACTTTTTCATTTGAGCATGCTGTAGCACTCCTGTTTCCACATTCTAGTCATAAATCTTATTCTATTTAGCATCCATCTTTCTGGGGTTTTAACTCCTTCATTTAAAATTTTAAATTCATCATGCTTATTATTAATATGTTTCATACTAGTAGGAAAACATCTCAGTCATTAAGTAGTATTATTTCTATTACTCTCTCTAGTTTATTTTCTCATTGACGCAAGTTTTTCAAAGTTATTCTTAAGATAACTGTTGCTCTTGAAATAATTCCTCTCAATTTTCAATTTATAATCCTCATATTCACTAGTATTTGGCTAATATATTTTCCCTTTCCTCTTAGCTACAATCTAGCCCTGGTCAAAAGTGTATAATTTTATTATTTGCAGTCTTTATCTTTCTTCAGTGCCATCTTCTTATGCAACTATTCACTTCCTATACTCAACTTCCTGTTCTAAAACATCTCAGCCATGTTTATTACCATTAAAGAATATAGGTCCTAATATATTCCCCATATCTCAAAAGTCTATTTAATTGCTAATCTTTAGTTTGCTTCTATTCTTCCTTTCTTGCTTTTGGGGTACTGGTGTAGCAGAACCTCCTCCAGAAAAAAAAATGCATTTTCTTCTGTTTGTAGAATACCATAAAGATCCCAGAAGACAAGTGTTTACAACTGCAAATTTCAGATTGAGGACTTCTATTACTGTCATATTATTATTATAATGAAAAATTATGAGAAATAATAAAAAGTGATTCTTACTAATCACCACACTTTATGTTCTTATATTATTCTCATAAGCAGTGATTCTACTTAAATCAAAGCTTTAGAATAATGTTCATAGAAGGAGGGAGGAGATTCTGAACATTTTAAAGGGAAAGGATTTTTTTCAAGAGAATGCCCTTAGTCTCATTAGGTTGTATCCTGGCTACTTCAGAAGCAGAATATAATGCATAAACATTTTATGTCTTATATTAAATCAATTATTGGATTGAAAAAATAAACAATGCTAGAAAATTCTTCAGGAACTCATCACCAATGATGTCAGGTAAATGTTGCCAAAAATTGATCAATACTTTCACTATGGAAGAAAACAAAAGCATATATCACTCTAAAATTTTTGCACATATAAATGATATTGAAGTAATTATTAGCTCTTTATGAAGATCAAAAGTAAAGGTAAAACTGGCAGATGAAATTGATCCGAGATAAGAATTTAAATAAAGATCTTTTAT
>CM053580.1:108049681-108066039 GCA_028627135.1 Pseudochirops cupreus
TATATATATATATATATATACATAGATACGAATACCTATATACAGATAGATATATCCCTTTTTAAATGTCTTGATAATTATGCAATATTCAATATTGACAAGTATCATTGTCTTATTTAGTGATATAATTAGGTTGCTCTTATTGAGTAACAAGTTATGTGTGTGTGTGTGTGTGTGTGTGTGTTTGCCCTGTTTACCTTTTTATGTTGCTCTTGAGTCTTGTATTTGGAGATCAAATTTTCCATTAACCTCTGTTCTTTTTATTGGAAAGGCCTGGAAGTCCCTAATTTAATTGAATGACCATCACCTTGCCTGGAAGGTTATGCTCAGTCTTGCTGTGTAGTTGATCCTTGGTTGTAGTCCAAGCTTGTTTGTCTTACATATTCTGATCCCTCTCATCTTTTAATGTAGAAGGTACTAGGTCCTGTGTGATCCTTACTGTAGTTCTACAATATTTGAATTGTTTCCTTCTGGCTGCTTGCAATATTTTTCCCTAGACCTGATAATTCTGGAATTTGGCTACAGTTTTCCTACGAGCTTTGAATTTGGCATCTCTTTCAGGATGTGTTCGGTTGATTCTCTTGATGACTCTTTTAGTCTCTGTTTCTGGCACCTCAGGGCAGTTATCCTTGATGATTTTTTCGAAGATACTGTCCAACTTTTTTTCCATCATGGCTTTCCAGTAGACCAATAATTCTATGATTATCCTCCTAGATCTGTTTTTCAGGTCAGTTATTCCAGTGAGATATTTTGCATTTTCTTCTATTCTTTCATTCTTTAGATTTTGTTTGACTGATTCTTGATGCCTCATAGAGTCACTAGCTTCAAATTGTCTCATTCTAATTTTTTTAGTGAATTGTTTTCTTCAGGTGGTTTTTGAACCTCTTTTTCCATTTGTTCAGTTTTTAGTTTTAGGGAGTTATTTTCTCCAATTAGATTGGGAACCTTCTTCCTCTTTTGACAAATTTTACTTTTTAAGGAGCTGTTTCCTTCAGTGAATTTTTTTTCTATTCTGCCAATTATATTTTGAATTAATTTTTTTCTTTGTTTGGTGTGAGTTCTTTTCCTTTTTTTAAAATTATTCTTTCATTTATTTATTTTTATTTTTTAACATTCATTTCCACAAGAATCTGAGTTACGATTTTTCACCCTGTCTTTCCCCTATCCCCACCCCAAGATAGCAAGCATGCTAAATACCTCTTCCCCCAATCTGCTCTCTCTTATATCTTCCCCATCTGCCACCCAACTTTCTAGAAGGGCAAGATGGATTTCTATACACCCGTGCCTGTATATCTTATTTCTCAGCTGCAAGTAAAAAAAAAAACAAACAATTTTTAACATTTGTTTTTAAAACTTTGATTTTCATATTTTCCCCTTCTTCTCTCCTCACCCACCCCCACTAGGAAGATAAGCAATTCAATGTAGGTTGTACATGTGTAGTTATGCAAAACATTTGCATAGGAGTTATATTGTGAAAGACTAATTAAATTTCCCTCTATCCTATCCTGCCCCTCCTTATTCTATTTTCTCCTTTGATCCTTTCTCTTTTCAATAGTATTTGTTACTAACTACCCTATCCCCGAATCTGCCCTCCCTTCTATCATCCCCCTTCTTATCCCCTACTTTCTTGTAGGGTAAGATACTCAATTGAGTGTGTATGTCATTCCCTCCTTAAACCAAATCCAATGAGAATAAGGTTGATCCATTCCCTTTCACCTTCCTATTCTTCCCCTCTACAGTAACAGTTTTCCTTGACTTTTTTATGAGATAATTTACCCTATTCTACCTCTCCTTTTCTCCTTCTTCCATTATATACTCTCTCACTTCTTAATTTTATTTTTTTAGATATCATCCCTTCCTATTCAACTGATCATCTGCACTCTTGTTTTTTCCACATGAGAATGTAAATAGTTTAACTTTAATAAGATCTTATGATATTTTTTTCCTGTTTACCTTCTCATGCTTCTCTTCCTGCTTGTTTTTGAAAGTCAAATTATTTGTTCAGTTCTGTTTTTTTTTTTTATCATGAATACTTGACAATCCTCTATTTCATTGAATGACCATATTTTCCCCTGAAGCATTGTACTCAGTTTTTCTGGGTAGGTGATTCTTGGTTTTAACCCTAGCTCCTTTGACATTCAGAATATCATATTCTAAGCCCTTCGGTCCCTTAATGTAGAAGCTCCTAGATCTTGTGTTATTCTGATTGTGTTTCCACAATACTCAAATTGTTTCTTCCTGACTGCTTATACTATTTTCACCTTGACCTGGGAACTCTGAAATTTGGCTATTATATTCCTAGAAGTTTTTTTTGGGGGGGGATGTTTTGCAAGAGGTGATTGGTTAATTCTTTCAATTTGTATTTTGCTCTCTGGTTCTAGAATATCAGGTAAACTTTCCTTGAGAATTTCTTGAAGTATGATATCTAGGTTATTTTTTTTTATTATGGATTTCAGGTAGTCCAACAATTTTTAAATTATCTTTCTTGGATCTGTTTCCCAGGTCAGTGGTTTTTCCAATGAGATAGTTCACATTGCCTTCTATTTTTTCACTTGTTTGCCCCTGTTTTGCAGTATCTTAATTTTCCATTTGCTCCATTATAATTAAGAAGGAATTATTCTCTTCATTGAGCTTTGTAAATTCCTTTCTCCATCTGGTCAATTCAGCTTTTTAAACATTCTTCTCCTCATTGGCTTTTGGGCCTCTTTTGCCATTTGAGTTAGTCTATTTTTAAGGTGTTATTTTCATCAGTATTTTGGGGGGTCTTCTAAAGCAGACCGTTGAATCGCTTTTCTTGATTTTCTTGCATCATTCTCATTTCTCTTCCCAATTTTTCCTCTGCTTTTCTTACTTGATTTTCAAAATCCTTCTTGAGCTCCTCCATGGCTTGAAACCAATTCATATTTTTCTTGGAAGCTTTTGATGCAGGAGGTTTTACTGTGCTGGTTTTTTCTGGTTCCATGTTTTGATCCTTTTTATTTCCAAAAAAAGATTCTATGCTCTGATTGTGCTTCCTCTGCTTGCTCAACTTGCCAGCCAATTAGTTGACTTTTGAGCTCTCTGTAACAGTAGACCTCTGCTTCCATAGTGGAGAGAGCTGTGTTCCAAATTGCTGGGGTTTTCACAAATGTTTTCAGAGGTATGAGAAGGGCACCATCTCTGTAACCACCACAAGCTCTGTAATGCTGACATTCATCACTCTAGAGCCACAATCCAAGACTGAGAGCCAGATCCAAGCAGGTCAAAGCAAGAGTGATTACCCTCTGAGTGGTTGTTTAGTTCCCCTAAGATCTGAAGACCAGGAACTTTGGAGGAAACCATGCAGCATGCTGCATCTGCTGTGCCTCCACCACCTCTCACCTGAGGGGCAGGGGCCAGACTGTGCTCTTCCCTCACCCAGTTCCAACAGAGTTCCCTACTCACCTTTTACTTTCTCTTTGGCATTTATGGGTAGAGAAGTCTGGAAACCACCACAGTTGATGGTCATTAACTTTCCAGAAGTCTGCTTCAGCTGGTCTGTGCCATTGTTTGGGCCTGCCATATGTCTGAGCCCATGATGCTGATGTGGCACCGTGCTAAGCTCCCAGTCTGATGTGATAGACCCTTCCTATCAGCCTCCTAAACTGCCTTCAGAGGGAGATTTGTTTCTCTCTGTCACTTGGTAGATTTTATATGACTAAAATTTGTTTAGAGTCATATTTTAGAGGTATTAGAGGTGCGAGAACTTAAGTAGGTTCCTGCTTTTACTCAACTGTCTTGGCTCTGCCCCCTTGTCAATTATATTTTAAAATAGGTGATCAATTTATCTTCTACTTCTCTAATTTGGTTTTTAAAATCCTTCTTGAGCTCTTCCAAGAGTGCTTTTGGGGGCTTGGGACCTATTTATATTCCCTTTCGAGGTTTCAGATATGGGTAGAGGGTTAATTTTTTCCCTTGCTGAATGTGCTTCTTCCCACTTACCGTAATAGTACTCTAAAGTCTTTGTTTTTTTTTTCCAATTTGCTTTTTTCCCATTGTGATTACCTATTTCCTGCTTTTTAAAATGGATATCTGATTTTGGTGTACAGAGGGATCTGACCCACACTTCTTATGCTGGGAGCTAGGAGCCCTTCCCAGTCTCTGTTCCCAGAAAGTCAAGGCTCCACAAAGCCACAAACAGGTTTATACAAAGTATCTGCATCATAGTCATGCTTTCTCAGTCTATGGAAGATTTGGCTGGCCCTCAGAAATCCTCAGCCACTCTGGCTGGCCCTCAGGCTCAGCAGAAGTTTCATCTGGTTCCCAGAATCAAAATCACTCCATCCAGGTTTTCAAAATAAAAATCATTCTCTTTAGCCTGGGTGGGCATGGGGGTTGGGGGTGGAGCTTTCCTCTTCAGCCTCTCTGAAGGCAGCAGCTTCTGCCTCCAGGAAGCTTGCTCCAAGAAGATCTGACTCTCCCTCTCCCTCTTAGCTTACCAATAAAGAAGGAATTTCAAATCTCATTACTGTTGCAATCTCAGAGGTATAAATTATCTCAGAAGACTTTTGCTTTACTCCACACCTTGAATAAGATGTTTTTTTTTTCTACAACATGAAAAACAAATGGGCATTTGGACTTCACTTGAATACCTACATGGAGAAAGAACCCACCACCCCCTAAAATGACCTAATCTACCCCAGGGAAGATTGGTTAGGAAGCAGCACCAGCAGCAGTGGCTGCAGATGTTGTTATTGCTGCTCCTCTTTATTAGGCTAAATACCTAAAAAGAGTTTTCATCATGATTCAATTCTTTGTGGCCCTGGGAAAGCGACATCAACTCAGTTTCAGAATCCATACCTGGAATATAGAGTAATATATGACAATGCAGTATAGAGGAAAGAGGCTTTAGAGTTGGAGAATGAGTTCTAATCCCAGCTTCAATTTATGCTATTTACTAACCTAGCCCTATGATTATTTTGAAGAAAAATCATCCCTACCCCTAAATACCAAGTAATATTTTCTTACTAATATTTTCTTACCCATCTCTCACCCTTAACTTCTTTTCCTTAGGTGAAAATATTTCTAGGTACACATTTGATTTGAGTAAGTATCATGCCCATTACTCTTCTTTGCAGGTCTCCATATAGAAAGTAGATGGTCTTATCAGAAATTTGATAGAGGCCACATTTGTACAAGTATAGGTTGAACAACTCAAAATTTGAAGATACTTCCAAGTCTGAGATTCATTATTCCTTTATGTTTTTATTCAGAAAAAAATAGATTGCAGCCAAATTTAGAATTCATCTTAAGATTGGGAGTATATCAAGAGTAGGATCAATTGCATGGTTATTTCATGTCTATGAGAGTCCTCTTGAAATAAGTATTTAAGTGATATTTATGGTTAACATTAATTGGATGAACTATTCTTCTATCAGAATTGTTTAAAATATAAAAGAGAGTTGGACTATTTATTATTGTTAGTATATGGTGAATATTAATTTCTAGGAATAATAATTGCATTTATTCCTAAGTCATTTTAGCTCTCTTTGAAATTTATATACATTCCTCAATTGTGAGGTAGATTTTTTTCTTGTAATGAAATATTTAATAAGAATGATATCTATATCCATCCACAACAGGATGAAGGGCTACAGCTTCTGGGTATTTACATAATGAGTAGGCTCATTTTATTTTAATTTTGAGTTAATGTGGGAAAATAAATTAACTAATCACAAGCAATTTCTAAGGCAAAAGCATTGTAAAAATAATAAACATTGGGTCAAACATAAAGCATAAACAAAACAAAGGCAAAAAATATCTGTAATATATATTAATGCAGCGATTATAACTTCTTAGTGTTAAAATTAACAAATACTTTTCTTTGTCTTAATATCCATGATATTTCACATACAAATAAACATTAATGTTCTAAGGAAATTGTATTAACTATTTGCATTATGAATTATTTTCCATTTTATAGTCTACATTATTAAGCATTTATTTTCACTTCACTGCCTCCAAAAACAAAAACAAAACAAGCAAATAAAAACCAATAGTCAACCAGGTAAGGTATATGCTAAGACAAATTCTGGTGTAGGATGTTAAGGGAATTTTGATGTTCTGCCAGCATTTCTTGTACCTACCTGAGACAGTGAATTCAGAAGCTTGAAATTGAGGATAACTATTGAAAATTCTCTTTTATCTATTGTTATCATCCCCCCTTCTCTTTCCTCTTTCCCCCTTATTTTCTTGCATGATAAGATACCCAATTGAGTGTGTATGTTATTCCCTCCTTAAGCCAAGTAAGGTTGTCACATTCACTTTTACCGTTGTCCTGCTCTTCCTCTTCATTGTAACAGTTTTCTCTTGCCTCTTTTATATGAGATAATTTACCTTAATCTATCTTTCCCTTTCTCCTTTTCCCAATATATTCCTTCCTCATCTCTCAGTTTTATTATTTAGATATCCCTTCATATTCACCTCATCCTGTGCCATTTGTCTATGTATAAATGTACATACATATGCACACCCTTATGTGTGTATTTATACACACCTACACCCTACTAAACATACATATATGTATATATCCATCCATACATAGACATACATACACACGTGTGTGCACGTGTGCGTGTGTGTGTGTGTATTCCCTTCAACTGTCCTCATACTGAAAAAAGTCTTATGAGTTACAATGATCATTTTTCCATATAGGAATGTAAATAGTTGAACTTCAATAAGTTCCTTATGATCTCTCTTCCCTGTTTACCTTTTCATGCTTCTCTTTCTTCTTGAATTTGAAAGTCAAATTTTCTATTCAGCTCTGTTTTTTTTTTATCAGGAATACTTGTAAGTCCTCTATTTCATTGAATGAATGACCATATATTCCCCCGAAGCATGCTCGGTTTTGCTGGTAGGCATTTCTTGGTTTTAATCCTAGCTCCTTTGACCTCCAGAATATCATATTCCAAGTCCTTTGATCCCTTAATGTAGAAGGTGCTACATCCTGTGTCATCCCGATTGTGTTTCCACAATACTCAAATTGTTTCATCCTGACTGCTTGCAGTGTTTCCCCCTTGACCTGGGTACTCTGGAATTTGGCTATGATGTTCCTAGGAGTTTTCTTTTTGGGATCTTTTTCAAGAGGCAATTGGTCAATTCTTTCCATTTCAATTTTTACCCTCTGGTTCTAGAATATCAGGGCAATTTTCCTTGATAATTTCTTGAAAGATGGTGTCTAGTCTCTTTTTTTGATCATGGATTTCAAGTAGTTCAATAATTTTTAAATCATCTCTCCTGGATCTATTTTCTTTTCTTTTCTTATGAGTATTAAAGTGTTACAGCATTAGGAAGATTGAGAACCACTGGACTAAGTGATTGTACTTAGTGATTAATGACTGAATAAGTGACTGATTGAGTTAACTTAGTGTGCCCCAAGAGTGAAGAACTTTGACTATTGTACCTTGTGTCCCTTGAGGAGGCAAACCTCCTTAATGATGATTGAATGCTTGAGTTACTAAACGATTGTTCTTTTTTCTCAACTTTGTGACTGCTGTGGTGGAAACTGTGGCCATTTTAGTGATAAGCTGTTGTGAATACTCTATTTTGATTTTCTGTGATAAGTTGTAATGTTGTGAGTGCTGTACCTCAATTTTCTATGATTTTTTTGCTTTGATTTGTTATTGAATAAAAGAGTGTTTGCTATACTATAAAATCAGAACCTTGAAAGCTGTTCACAGAAGTATTCTTCTGGAAAGCTGCTTATGATTGCCTGTACGCTCTGCCTCTGCCACTTCTTGCTCTAGGGGTAGGTACCGGACCACACTCTTCCTTCCACTCCTGTTCAACAGAGTCCACACTGATCTTTTGTGGGTTGAGAAGTCTGGAAACCACCACAGCTGCTGGTGCTTCCCTCTCCTGAAGTCTGCTCTGGTCCCTGCTTGTTTGGGGATGCCCTGGGGCCAAAACCACTTGGCTCATGCAGGGCTGGGCTCAGCTCCCAGTCTCATGCAATAACCCATTCCTGCCAGCCTGCTGGTCTGTCTTCAGTGGGAGATTTGTTTCTCTCTTTCACTTTGTGGGTTCTGTAGCTCTAAAATTTGTTTAGAGTCATTTTTTACATGTATTGGAGGAGGTGGAAGCCAAGGCCAAGGCAAAGTCCTGTTTCTATTAGAACTCTGCTTTCATAATGGAGAGAGTTATGTCCCAAATTGTTGGGGTTTTAACAGCTGCTGGAAAAATTAGGAGGGTGCCCTCCCTGCAGCTCCCACAGCCTCAGGCACTAGCCACACACCCCAGGACCTCCATCCAAGACAACAATCCGGATCCAAGGAGGTCAAAGCAAGATTAATTACCCCTCTGAATGGTCACTTGGTCCCCCTACAATCTGCAGGACAAGAGCTCCTGAGGAAGCCATGTGGCTCAGCCACTCTGCGTAATGGTAATGTAATTTGAATTTGACCCATCTTGGGTCTGAATCTTTTCAATTTTCTTTACCAATGAGTGAGAATGTTGGGGAATGAGGAAGAAGATGCTAAGAATAATATTGTTTTTATACCTACTGTAAATTTCAAATTGTTTTTTGGTACTCTAAATGTGAGTTGTTTATTCAGTATCCAAAAAGTGGATATATTGTTGGATGGGCTTAGTTACATTAGTCTTAACATTCTTCCTTAAGCAATGCCTGAATAAAGAGGCAAGATAAAGCCAAATGAAGAATGGCCTTATGTTTCCTCTTTTGAGGGGAAAAGAAAGGGGTCGTCAGAACTCATTTTAGTGTTTGCTTAAAGGTAAAGGAACATTATTTAGTGGAATATTTGGTATTCTTGTAATATAGTATTAATGATAGCAATTTTCAGTGACAATTATGAAAATTAATTTAGTAAATAAGACAAAATTCATTTCTTAGTATGAATAGAAAAATTTTACCAAGAACTTAAGATTCTTCCATCTAAATCCATACATGCTCTGATATTAAGGGCCTTCACTTCAAAGTTAGAAAATTGTAATAATGGGGAGAAATATGTTGAAAAAAGTGATTCAAAAAGCATTTATGAAAGAAGACCATAATTTGGAGATTACAGAGAAGCCTCACAAATACTTTCTTTGAGAAGGAGTTTGCTAGTCAAATATGTTGTGGTCCAAATAATCTCTCAGACATGAAATATATTACATTTTAGCATTTAGGAAAAGTCTAATTATGATGTAGGAGTAAAATATTTCAAATGCATTTTGGAGAGTCAGTTATTAAATATTTATTATCATCCCACCATTTTTTCACCTCTGAGGTAGATGGCATCCAAATGCAACACTTGTTTTGAGTATAAACTTGTGTATATAAATCATTAAACAAGGACGATCAGTAGTTCTCAAGAAGCAGAAATGAGCATTGAATTGTGAAATCAGAATAAATAACATAAAAGACCTTACTAAGTAATATCATCTCTGTGATATATAAAAGTTGAAAGTGAGAGGAGGATATAAAAATATATTTGCAAAGATATTATTAACAGATTGTTTTATTATCAAGAACAGTGGAATCTCCAGTATCAGGTTTTCTTATCTTTCTGAATGTACTTATAAGAAAGTTAGAAACTGTTCTTAAAAGAATGACAAGAGAAACAGTCAGTTTGGATCAAATGTATATAGAGGATATTCATGATGCAAATAACGTACTTATTGGGCAAAGAGAGATCTACATATAATAAGAAAGGGAAAAAAAAGATTCAAAGGGTATGCATGAGAAACCCTCTGACCTTATTAATACCATTTTTTTTAAATAAGGGAAATTGAACAACAACAGTTATATATCTGCTCTTCTACCAGTGTAAAATTTCTGTGAATCATCTATACAATAATTAAGTATTAATACAACCATAAGAAATTCATTGGCATATCTTTTCCTAAAATGGTGATATTGGTTTGAATATTGTTCTCAGAGCTAGAGGGAAAAAAAGGAGTAGTACATTGTGGAACAAACAAGTAGTCATAAAGACATCCATAGAATAGAATGCCTGAGTCTCAGGGGATCACATATAGACAATAAAACCCAATTAGAAGTGCAAGGCTTAAGAAATGGGAGCTGGGTTGTCAGGTGGAAGACTTATCCTGGAAGTCTGAGTCATGACATGAAAACAGAAAATACCATTCTAGAATCTTTAGTTGACAAATTAAATACAGGCATGTATACACATACACATGAATAAATATATAAAACATCAATAATTCCTGTTATGTAATTAGTAAACAAGACGTCATCTTCATCATCACTAAGTGCTTACCATATCCCAAGAACTGTACTAAAAGACAAATAGTTCATTACCTCAAGGAAGAGGGAAAGGAATGGGAGAAGACAATGGATAAACAGAAGGTACTTGTTTGTGGCTATTTTGGTGAAGTCTAGTGATCAAAAAGAAGAACCAGGAAAATAATGAAGGATGTCTGGACTGAGCACTTCTACAAAACAGAAGTTATGGCATGAACTCACTAAAGGAAGAAGGAGGCTAAAACCACAGCAACATTCCAGAGGGAAAAAGCCATAGACCCTGAAGGAGCTTTCAGTAATGAAGTATGGTATTTTTTGCTTTCTTTTTAATTTTTTATTTGAGTCTTTTTGTACAAAATGACCAATTTGGAAATATTTTATATGGCTGCACATGTATA
Organism: Pseudochirops cupreus; assembly: GCA_028627135.1. NCBI lineage: Eukaryota > Metazoa > Chordata > Mammalia > Diprotodontia > Pseudocheiridae > Pseudochirops > Pseudochirops cupreus. The sequence continues at coordinate 108,060,302 of CM053580.1, forward strand.
AATTGTATCAGATTATTTACTGTTTCAGAGACAGAGGGAGGAGAGAAGGAAGAAAGAATAAAGGACAGAATTTGTAACTCAAAACTTTCAAAAGTATTTTAAAATGTTCTAACATGTAATTGGGGGACTTATTATAATTATGGTGACCATGTCTGAAGAATCAGAATGGCCTTGGGATAAAACAAAGAATTAATGACCTGAGCCATCCCTCAAAGTGGAAGTTCTGAGAGGTACCCAAAAATAGGAGAAGGAAGTCAGGACAGTGAAAGGATGTTCTGGGGTAAAAAGCTCACAGCAGAGTAGTAATCACAGAATCTCAAGGTGGAGGGAAACCAAGTGTCTTCTAACCTAATACATAAACTGACTAAGATCCTCTTTACAACTTTCCCAATAAGTCTTCATTTAGTCATTGCTTGAAGACATGCTCTGAAGGAGGAGGCACCTTCATAAGGTCTGAGGTAGCTTATTGCATTCTTGATAAGCTCAAATGACAATCTTTTTTTTTTCTAGTAAGCCTGTTTTTCTCTCCTTGAAACCTTTTCCCCCCCTTTTCTTCTTCTTGATTTATTTATTTTTTCCTATTGCATATAGAGATAGTTTTCAACATTCATTTTGTAAAATTTTGAGTTCCAAGTTTCTTTCCTCTCCCCCTTCACTCGCTCCCCAAGACAGCAAGCAATCTGATATTGTTTTTACATGTACAATCATGTTAACCATATTTCCACATTGTTCATATTGTGAAAGAAGAATCATTACAGAAGGGAAAAAACAAGCCAAAAAAATAAGTAAAAAAAAATAGTATGATTCAATCTGCATGCAGACTCCATAGCTCTTTCTCTGGATGTGGTTAGCATTTTCATCATTAGTCTTTAGGAGTTGTTTTGGGCCATTCACTGGATTGTTGAAAATTGGTGTCTGTTATAGAAGATCATCATACAATGTTGCTGTTGCTGTGTATATTGTTCTCCTGGTTCAGTTTTGTGAAATAGTAAGTTCTTATCCCAGAGTCTGTGGTCTTTGGATTTATCAAACATTAGATTACTATAGCCATTGACTATTATGTCTTATGTGTCTAACCTATTCCACTGATACATCACTCTATTTCTTACCAAATATTTTTTGAGGAATGTCATTTATGACCTATTTGAAATCTCATATTAACTAGGCTACCTTCCTTTTAATTTTTTTCACCAATCCCCTTGATATTGTTGACTTGTTCTTCCAAATGAATCATGTTATTATTTTTTCTACCTCTATAAGATAATTTGTGGTAATTTAATTATTATGGCAATGAATAGGTGAATTAACTTTGTTAGAATTGTCATTTTATTATATTACCTTACACTTCCCATAAGCAATCAATATTTTCTGAATTTTTTAGATCCGGCTTAATTCATGTGAAATGTATTTTGCAATTGTGTTCATATAGATCCTGGTTTTGTTTTGGCAGTTAGGCTCCCAAATAGTTTATACGATTGCAGTTATTTTAAAAGGGATTTCTCTTTCTATCTCTTGCTGCTGGAGTTTTTTTTGTTTGTTTGTTTTTCATTTTTTGTTTTTTGTAATACAGAGAAATGTTGTTGATTGTGTGGGTTTGTTTTATATCCCATAACTTTGCTAAAGTTGTAAATTAGTTAATTTATTGTCTTTTTTTTTCAGTTGATTCTTCAAGATTTTCTAAGTATGTCATCATATCATTAGCAAAGAGCAATAGCTTTGTTTTATCATTCCCAATTCTCATTTCCTTGTTTCACTTCTGATCTTTGTAGAAATGCTGCTAGCTTATCCCCAATACAAATTATGCTTGTCGATTGTGTAAGATGGATAATGCTTATAATTTTAAGGAAAACTCAATTTTTCCCTTGTTCTCTAGTGTTTTTAATAGGAATGAATGTTATATTTTTTTCCAAAAGGTTTTTTCTACATCTGTTGATATAATCACATCATTTCTGCTAGTTTTGTTATTGATCTGGACAGTTATACTAACAGTTTTTCTAATATTGAATCAGTCTTGGACTCATGGTATAAATGGAGAATGCTGGGGGAAGCAGGAAAATTAAAATCCATAAGAACATGAAGTAAGAAGTGATAATAGATCCCACACGGATCTCTATCATGGGAGAAAAGGAAATATAGATAACAGGAAAGATTACATCCTGTAGACAATCAGAGGGTAAATAACAAAAGTATTCTTATGGTCACTGACAAAACCCTTTATATTGGCCAAAAAAAAAAAAAAGGAAAAAAAAGAAAAAATAAGAAAGAAAAGTAGTATTCCACCTAGAAGCTAGTAATAAGAACTGCTGATATTTAACCAAGGAAGTTAAAGGTATTTACTAATGCAAATACTAAAGAATTTACAATCAGACCCTAAAAGCATATCATTGTTGTATATGCTAAGTGTTTGTGTTCAATCCCACTGTAAAATGTCTCTCTGACTAAGAAGGTTATAAAAACCCAGAGATTGAGGGAGCCGAGAAAATGAACCTCCCCAAAACTAAAGACAGTGTGAGGAAGTAGGTGAGCAAAGGGTGAACTTAGAAATTACTATTTATTAAACACACTTTAAAGAGGCACCTCTGTGAGGCACCAAAGGAAAAGCACTGTTCTGGTTGGACATTAAATTTCTATTGGCAGCAGGAGAATAGTCACAGCAACTACAGTTGTCAATATAATTCCCCTCCCCCCCCAAACATCTTAAAACTCACCACTCCATACCTTCTGGAAGAAAGCAGATTTTAATTAAAATCTGTTCATGTAGGTTTCCAAGGAAATGTTAGCAGAAAAGTGAGCAACAGAGACCCCAGTTATTATGCAAAAATGCCCAAATAATAGATCAAACAAAGTCATTTATTAAACTGTCACTGTTTGTCTGACACCATAAACAGAACAGGATTCTCAGGGGTTTTCTATCCTCATAAAGGGTACGGATTGACTCCTGAAGGTTAAAATTTCTTTCAAATTTTGTTTTCTTTCCAAAGAGTAGTTAAAGACCCCTGAGGAAAAGCTGACATGCTCATTATTCCTTCATGTGAAATGAACTAATATGGTACCATTCTCCATAGTCTGCTGACTATCCCAAAGTACAATACATGTTTTATATTATTTGTATGAATTATAAATTTACAAAAATGAAAATACATCTGAAACAACCATGTGAGAGAACTAATTTATTACTCTTCCAGCCACCTTTTAAATTTACTGGATTATTTTACCAAATAATGGTAAAAATAGTAATTGTGTGTCAACATTTTGAGCTATAGTAAAGATATTGTGAGTTTCTTTAAGTATCAGTAAAATATTAACTTAATTTCAACAAAGTGAATATTTAAAAAGGATAAGTTAATCTTGAATCTTTCAAAAAGAATGGAAGCTATTATTCTATCAGAATTATATGAAGAATACCAGTGTGTTGTAATTCTACTACTTTCTGCTTATTCATCAAAAAAGGATCTTGCTAATGCTTCATGTCTATTATATAACAAAACAGAATCTGTAAAAAGTTGAGGTCCAAAAGAAAGACCTACAGAGTGAATACTCTGCATGTCACTGGATACTTTTTAGAAAATGATCTGTTGCATCTGTAGGCAGTTGGTGTTTTCTGCCAAGTTTCTCAACTTCTAGTGTTTACCCACGGTGCATCTTTAAAGTTAAACATCTTGCAAACTGGCGCCAGACTTTGTGACATACAACAGTACTGAGACATTCTTTTGGTTTCACAAAAAAAGTTATCTACAATTTAATAAACACAATTGCATGAAGTCATCTTGTATGGGCTTCTTTAATAACTGTACAGTCAATTTTGAAAATAAATAGTTCAAGAAAAATGTTTGCCATTTCAGGACATTCTGTTGTGGGGAAAATATGATGTAGGAAGAATCTCAGTTGAAGTCCTACTCTAGTTACTCATCACAGTGTAGAAGGGACCTTCAATTTTTGTGTGTTTCTCTGCGTGTGTGTGTGTGTGCATAAATGTTTTTTAAAAGGTTTTCTTTTAATTTTTGCTTTAAACTGTATTCATTTCCAAATTTATCACCTCATCTCCCTTAATTAAGAGATCTCACTTTTAAAAAAAATGAATAAATTATTAAATTAAATCAATTAAATCAATAAATATTTTAAGAGGTCAAATAAAAACAACATTTCAACCAAGTTAGGTATCAACCATATCTGGCAGCATATGCAAGATTCCAGAGTTATACTTACCCACCTCTTCAGTGAAATGGAGAAAGTCCAGTTTCATTTTTTTTTTCCTCCTGGATTTCATTATGTGTGAGAGAAGCAATTGAGAGGATTTTTTTCTTAATTTCCTTCCAAGTTGTGAAGACAGTGAGTTAGATGGTTAAAAACAAAGTATAACTGGTTAATCTGTCCCCCCCGACCCCCCGACTGAGCACTTCAGAGGTAACATTTTTTCTTCTCCTATAATTCTCTGATACCCTTGTAGGGGTTTGATGTGAATTTAATCTTTCTTCTAATAGCTCCATAACTCACAGATAGTCTTTTCTCTCTGCAGTATAAGAGGTGATTCCCTGCACATATTTCAGTTTAGTCACCAAGAATCAGATTAATTTTTACAGAGAAATATTTGCAATAAAATGTAAAATTGCAAATTAATTCCCCAACAAATGAGTCTTAAACCTCTCCTCTTTTGAAACACTTAAGTCATTGATGGAACCAAGATGGTAGTGTAGAAGCAGGAAAACTCCAGAGCTCCCACATAGCCACCTCAAATACCCAAGAAATATGATTCTAAACAAATTTTAGGGCTCCAGAACTCACAAAATTCAGAAAAACACATCTACCACTGAAGACAGCTCGCAGGCAGGACAGGAAGGGCTCATCATAGCATGCTGGGTGCCTAGCCCAGCCCGGCCTGAAACCCTGGCTGGGCCCTGGGGTGGCCAGGATAAGCTGTGGGTGGGGCCTTCAGGAGAATGGATTAGCAGCAGCTGTGGCAATTTCCAGAATTATCAAGCTATAAGAAATAAGGACTAAATGAAAGGTTAGTGGAACTTGGCTAAATTTTGGGAATAGGATCCAGCCAAACTGCCTCCAGGGCAAGGAAGCAGCAGAAGCTGTGGCCCTGCAGCTGCCTTCATGTGGCTACTTCAGAAGCTTCCAGCCTGCAGATTGCAGGGGTGCCAAGTGATCATTCAGAGGCTAAGTGCTCTTGCCTTGAGCTGCCAGGATCAAGATCATGGTCTTGGGTGGTGGTCCTGGGTTGCATTTTCAGTGAGCCAAAGCTGGTGGGGGCTGCAACAGCCTTCTAATAGCTCTGGCAGCTGAGAAAACGCCAGCATTTTGGAATAGAGCTCTCCCCTCTGAAAGCAGAGTACCACAAAGCTAAAAAGTCAAGTAATTGAATGGCAACATGAGCAGGCAAAGAAAGCAAAGTAAGAACAGCAATCCAACTTTAGATTCCTTTTTTGGGGACAATAAGGATCAAAGCATGGAACAACAGGAAGACAACACAGTCAGAACTCCCACACCAAAAGCTTCCAAGAAAAATGTACACTTGTCTGAAGCCATAGAGCAGCTTAAGAAGGATTTTGAAAACAAAATAAGAGAAGTGGAAGAAAAATTGGGACGAGTAATGAGAATGATGCAAGAAAATCATGAAAAGAGAGCCAACAACCTGACTGAAGAAAATAACATCTTAAAAAATAGACTAACTCAAATGGCAAAAGAGGCCCAAAAAGTCAATGAGGAGAAGAATGCCTTAAAAAACTAAATTT
>CM053580.1:108066539-108113169 GCA_028627135.1 Pseudochirops cupreus
GTCCAAAGCAGGCCAAGGAAGAGGCTCAGACAGAGGTAGAGCAGTACCATAGGGAACGAGAGCAAGAGTTCCAGAGCAAGCAGCAAGTGTTCTCAATTCTGAATACAGTGTCTTCATCTTTCCCTGATGCTCCCTGAATCTCTACCACCCCAGCTTCCTTACAGTGAGTTTTCCCAGAGCCTATCTAGGTATCCCCTTCCCCTGTCTCAGCCATGGCAGAAAATGATGGGGACAATGAACTCCTGGATTATGAAAATGATAACGTGGAGACAGCAGCAGGAGGGATCAAGCTGAGGCCCCTGCAAAGAAATATGTGAAAGGTTCCTATGTCTCCACCCACAGCTCTGGATTCCGTGACATTCTACTTAATCTAGAGCTGCTCTGGGCCATTGTAGATTGTGTGCATCCATCTGAAGTCCAGCACAAGTGTATTCCTCAGGCCATCTTGGGAACGGACGTCTTGTGCCAGGCCAAGTCAGGCATGGGAAAAACAGCTGTGTTTGTGCTGGCCACCTTGCAGCAGCTGGAAACAATCACTGGTCAGGTTTCTGTGCTGGTGATGTGTCGCACTCGGGAGCTGGCCTTTCAGATCTGCAAGGAGTATGAGCGCTTCTCTAAATACATGCCTAATGTCAAGGTGGAGGTGTTTTTTGGCAGTTTATCAATACAAAAAGGATGAGGAGCTGCTGAAGAAGAACTGCCCACACATTGTTGTGGGGATCCTGGGCCGTATCTTAGCTCTGGCTCAAAATAAGATCTTTAATCTCAAACACATTAAACATTTTATCTTGGATGAGTGTGACAAAATGCTCGAACAGCTCGATATGTGTTGGGATGTCCAGGAAATTTTCCACATGACCCCCCGTGAGAAGCATGTCATAATGTTCAGTGCCAACCTGAGCAAAGAAATCCGCCCTGTCTGCCGCAAGTTCATGCAAGACCCAATGGAGATATTCGTGGATGATGAGATGAAGCTGAAGCTGCATGGGCTGCAGCACTACTACGTGAAGCTGAAGGACAATGAGAAGAATCGAAAATTCTTCAACCTCCTGGATGTTCTAGAGTTCAACCAGGTGGTGATTTTTGTGAAATTTGTGCAGTGCTGCATTGCCCTGGCCCAGCTCCTAATGGAACAGAACTTCCCAGTCATTGTCATCTATCTTGGGATGCCCAAGGAGGAGAGGTTGTCCCAGTATCAGAAGTTCAAGGATTTCTAGCGTCATATCCTTGTGGCCACTAACCTATTTGGCCAGGGCATGGATATTGAAAGAGTCAAAATTGCCTTCAATTATGACATACCAGAGGGCTCAGACACCTACTTACACAGGGTAGCTAGGGCAGGTCAGTTTGGTACAAAGGGTTTGGCCATCACATTTCTATCAGATGAAAATGATGCCAAAATCCTCAGTGATGTCCAGGATCACTTCAAGGTCAACATCAGTGAACTACCTGATGAGATAGACATTTCTTCCTACATTGAGCAGACTCGGTAGAGGCCTTGGCCTCTCCCTGGAATATGATACCCTCTCCATCCCCAGGAGCCACTACTGCCACCTACCCCCAGCCTCCCCACCCAGAAGGCCCTGTTCATGTCATTCACCAAACTCCCTTATTGATTTCTCCTGTCAGATTTTTTTTTAACAAAACTAAAAATGATACAAAAAAGTGAAAAAAAAAAGAGGGGAAAGTTGAAAGAAATGGGTTGGTAGTTAGAAGGTAGGGAAGAAGTAAGGGGAAAAGGTAGGAAAAGGAAGAGGAGGCTGATAGGGATGAAATATTGAGGGAGACAAGGGTCAAAAGGAAAACCCTTAAGGAGGGGAAGGGAGATGAAGAAATAAAAGCATAAACAGGGGAAGGAACAGGATGGAGAGAAAGACAGATAATAACAATAACTGTGAATAGGAATGTAATGAACTCTCCCATAAAATGGAAGCAGATAGGAAAATGGATAAAAAACCATAATCCTACAATAGGCTGTTTACAAGAAACACATTTTAAACAGGAGGATATGCATGGGTTAAAGGTAAAAGGCTGAAGTAGAATATATCGTGATTCAGCCAAAGTAAACAAGTAGCAATCCTGATCTCAGACAAAGAAAAAGCAAAAATAGATCTAATTTTAAAAGATAAGTAAGGAAACTATATCCTGTGAAAGGGCACCATTATCAATGAAGCTATATATTACTAAACATGTTTGCACCAAGTGGCATAGCATCCAAATTCTTAGAGAAGAAATTAAGGGAGTAAGAGGAAGAAATAGATAGCAAAACTATACTACTGGGAAGACCTCAACTCTACCCCTTCTTTGAACTTGAAAAATCTAACCTCAAAATAAACAAGAAAGAAGTTAAGGAGGTGAATAGAATTTTGGAAAAGCTAGATATGATAAACCTCTGGAGAAAATTGAATGGGGATAAAAATGAATATACCTTCTTCTCAGCAGTCCATGGCACATACACAAAAACTGACCATATAGTAGGGCATTAAAACCTCACAATCCAGTTCAAAATGGCAGAAATATTAAATGCATCCCTTTCAGATGATGAAGCAATAAAAATTATATGCAATAAAGCGCCATGGAAAGATAGACTAAAAACTAATTGAAAACTAAATGAACCAATCCTAAAGAATGAATGGGTCAAACAACAAAGCATATGAATAATTAGTAACTTCATTCAGGAGAATGACAATAATGAGACAGCATACCAAAACTTATGGGATGCAGCAAAAGTGGTTCTTAGGAAAAGTTTTATTTCTCTGAATGTTTACATGAATAAAATGGAGAAAAAAATTGTCAAAGAATTGGGCATGCAATTGAAAAAGCTAGAAACAGAACAAATTGAAATTCCCAATTAAATACTAAATTAGAAAAACGGAAAAATAAAGGAGGGATTAAAAAATCAAATTATGAAGACTACTCAACCAGTAAATAAAACTAAGAGCTGGTTTTACGCAAAAACCAAGAAAACTGATAAAACTTTAGTCAGTGTGATTTTTTTTTAAAAAGAAGAAAACGGAATTACCAGTATAAAAAATGAAAAGGGATAATTTACCTCCAATGAAGATGAAATCAAAACAATAATTAGGAATTATTTTACCGAATTATATACCCATAAATTTGACAATTTTACTGAAATGGATGAATATTTACAAAAATATGTTGTCCAGATTAACTGAAGAGGAAGTAAAATGCTTAAATAACTCCATCTCAGAAAAAAAAAATAATAAATTGAGCAAGCCATCAATGAACTCCCTAGGAGGGGAAAAACCAACAAAAAAATCATCTGGGTCTAGATGGATTTAAAAGCGAATTCTATCAACATTTAAAGAACAATCAATTCCAATACTTTATAGACTATATGGGAAAATTGGAGGAGTCCTACCAAATTCATTTTATGATACAAATATGGTACTGATATCAAATCAGGAAGAGCCAAAACAGAAAGAAAATTATAGACCAATTTCTCTCATGAATATAGATGCAAATATTCTAAATAAAATATTAGCAAAAAGATTGTACCCATTTATCATGTGAATAAAATAAACATAAATAAGTAAATGAAATTTAAAAAAAAGAATCAAAAGGTGGAATTTTAGCTGGGATTTGAAGGAATCCAGTGAAGCCATGAAGAAGAGGATAAGCATTCTATGCAGGAAGGACTATCTGTGAAAATACCCAGATTCAGGAGATGGAGCATCTTGTTCAAGGACCACCAATATAGACAGATATTTCAGGGATATAGGTACATTGTTTTCTACTCATCACTCCCTCATGTAAAAGGTCAGACCTCCTTCTACGTGTCTATACCCTATCCAAATTGTCTGTTGCACTCAACAAGAATGTGAATGAGTCCATTCCTGCTTTTGGATCATTCTACTAACATAGTCTGTATCTCTAATTTCCTGAATTTGTAGTAAAACTAATAACTTCCCAGAAAAATAGTTTATGAGTGAGACTTAGACAAAGTCAGACTATTTGCACTCAAATATGGTCCATTAATAAGAAAAGAGCCAAGATAAACATAAATGAATTGCTTCTATGGTAAAGACGGAGAAGAAAGAAAGCTTGGTGATTTTTACTGTTATTTCCTTGGTATTCTGAACACAAATGGCAGGATGATCACTAAATATATATTTCTACTGTAACAGACCAAGTCAGCAAGCATTCATTTAGTTCTTATGATGTGTCAGACACTGTGATGGACCAGAGGAAAATCCAGCTGGACTGGAGACATTAAAATATTTGGAATTTTGAAAAAAAAATAGTGAAGTATCTCTTCTTTACCAGCCCTGCAAATTTCATGTAATATGAATTTCAAGTTGTGAAGGTTCCAAAAGTAAAGAATAAATTCTCGAAGGACTGGTTTAGATTTAACTTAGTTTGGTAGAATGCAGTGTGATTAATAAAACAAGGTTTGTTTTTATATATATTATTTTAAAGAGATAAAAGCATATTTGAATCTCTGGATGAAGAACACATATGATGACTTCTATAAGATGCTTAATAAGCATCATTAAAGTTCCTGAAAAAAAGAGACCAAACTTTCTTCTTACAGCATGTGACACATGTAATAATAGTTTAGTACAGCCACAACTGTGTTTAATCAATAGAAAGAAAAAGTTGCTCAGAGACTGGCATTGAAGATTTAAGCTTTTCATAAAGGATTGTTTGCCCCAGGATACTGAGACTGGTGGTCAAAATCACAAGGAAAATCCCCAAGGCATGACTTTGTGTTTGAACAGGTTTCTCTTTGACTAACTATGTATTATGACTCATCTAACAATTACAGATAAAAGACAAAATGATATTTAATATGAAAAAAAGAACAGTGAATCTATAACTTAGATCCAACAAATAAAATGTAGAAATATAGGATAGAAACAAACTGACTTGTGGATAATTCATAGGAAAACCTCACAGTTTTTTTTGACAGCAATGGCCAATATTAGGCCACAACTTCCAAAGCAAAGCACAGTTATTCACATGATGTTAAGTTTTAAAAAATATTTTTCCATGCAGAGTATGACAGATAATGATTTCATTGAACTCTAAAGTATTCAGAAAATATTTGGGTTAATGTGTTGGATATCAGGCATAATTTTAAAATAATATTGAAAATTTAGATCATGAACAAAGGAGTATAGTGAGTATAAAGATGATTATGAAGGAAATGCTAAATGAGAAATAGATGAAGAAAGCAGGAGATGGCAGGATTTAAAAAGATGAGAACTTGGACACCACTTCTGTGTTCTTATACAAATCACTTAAATTTTGTGGGTCTCATTTTCCTCATCAATAAAATGAAAGATTAAATTTATGATTTCTTTGATTCCCTTCTAGCTCTCAAACTCTGATCCTGTGTGATCCTATGATTCTATAATATAAATCTTCAGATATTTGAATATCTGTCATTTGACACAACTGAGATAAGAACTAAGATCAATGCATAGAACACAATTTCATTAAATTTAAGATGAATCAATTTAATACCCACTTGTTACAAGATATTTGCTTAGGGGTTAGGGATACAAAGACAAAACAATCACTGCTCTTACAAAGCATATTTCCACTGGGAGCAAACAGAGGCAGGTTTAAACTCAGTGTATAAAGGAATGACTTTGAAAGATATTCTGGGGGTGGCTAGGTGGTTCAGTGAATATAGCACTGGCCCTGGAGTCAGGAGGAACTGAGTTCAAATCCTCACTCAGATATTTAACACAATAAAATTGGTGATATGACCTTGGGCAAGTCACTTAACCCCAATTGTCCTACCATCTCCCTTCCAAAAAGCAAAAAAAAAAAAAGCAAAAAATTTAAAAAGAATAATTTTCTTAGGAAATGTTGAACTCCCTATCACTGGAAGTTTTAAAGCTGAGACAGCCATCCTTAACAGTGTTTTGGAGCAGACTCAACTATTAGGTATTGGGTACTTCACAGACTTTCACATTTAAGTCTCTATGATTTATGACAATTTAGTGCTTATTTTAAAGTATTTCAGTCTATTATGTATCACATTATCTACTTTGTACCAGGTCCTGAAAATGGAAAGATATGTTAAACAGCAACTGCTTTCAAGGAACTTATATTTTAATAAGAGGATACAGTACATATAGTGCAGTGGTAGCCAAGGATTCAAATTATAGTGTATCCAGTCAGATTAAATTTCAATGGAGCCACAGACTGATCCATTTCTATATTCTTTCCATTATCAATCTATTAAAGCAAAGTATTGATTTGATTTTTATTCTCTGTTATAGAGCAAAAAATAGAAATGGGTCAGAAAGTGGAATGTGTAAAGTAGCAGGTCAAATGAAAAGATGCTTATCCTGAATGAGTCCTAGTGTCCTAATGGATTGCTAGATGTAATATGAAGCATGATATAAAGTTCAAATAGAGTGGATTGTGGAAAACCACCAAGGAGTTGTTGGTCACTCATAGTTGAAGGCATTACCTGTTTCTTGAGGAGGTACAATAATATCTCTTGAGGTCCAAAGGCATATTATTCCTGGAGGGGAATAAAGGGCCAGTCACAGGGTAAGTGTTGATCTAGATAAGGAAAGGTAGTGTCTTATGACAAAAGAGCAAAGATATAGCAGTCAAAAAAGTAAAAATCAATAACAAAATAATAAATATAAAGCGATTTAAGCATTAGGGATAATTATGATATTATATGTAACATTACAGCATTCATTTCATTGACTAATTTACATTTCAGCAAATTTACTCATAAAATACTCATATGTGTGTTTATTTATCCAAAATTTATTTTCTACTTCTTTGTGTAAATCATAAAAAAATAAATTATTTTACATTATTACATTTTAGAACAAATGATGATTTTATCAAAGATTTTACATAATTCCACATGAGATTAGTCAGTTTCACTGTTTTCTCAGTTGCTAGGACTGATTTTCATACTATTAAGGGAGATCCCACTGGCATTTTTAAATGACTGAATGAGCTCCTTACTTTATGAGTTCCAATGTTCACTTGCATACTCATTTCAACCAAGCCACATATTTATTGTTCTGGGGATCACTGTCTGATCCCCCACAGTCTTTTCTGTACCAAGTAAAGTAAGCAGTCTCAAAAATATTCTGTAACAAGCCCAGACCTTTGATTACCCCTATGATTTATGTTGATGAGAACAGTGAAAAGGAATGGAAAGTTTCTTCTGTGTTTATAAAATTATTTTTTTCTATTGCACTCCAAGTGTTCTTTCTTTGCCTGAAGAATTCTACTCAGAACTAAGAATTGCACCTACATATAACAAAATGGACAAACATTTAATTCATTTGGGATCACTTATGGATTTATACATCTGTGATTGAAACATGATACGATTGGAATCCAGTAGCCACCAACAAATTATTGCTCTGTGTTTCTGGTTCCTTAAATTAGTTTCTGTAATATGTAAACAGCCTCAAATAAACACATCTGCACAGATGTGTACAAGCTCATGAGCTGTTGGTTCTTTAGTTAAGAAACAAGTTATTGGGACTCTTATAGAAATAGTTATAGAACTAGAAGGAATGGTGGAAATTGTAGAGTCCAGCTTCATCATATGATAGATAAGGAAGCTGAAACCCAGAGAAGTCATGTGCTTGACTCAAATCACACTGGTAAATAGCTGTGCTGGGGTTCAAATCCAAATGTTTTGACATGGAAATTTGTGCTCTTTGTGCTACACCACACTTACTCCTCTAATTCTTTCTGATAATCTCCTTCTGTTCTTGAGTCTCTCTTTGTTCTCTTCTGGAAATATTGAATGGAATATATCAAATTATTCTCTTCTTTTAAGTCTATCTTACATGTTCTGTACAATCTAAAAGGCCAACACATAGAGAGGAATGTGAGCTTCCTCCAACTACCAGGTCTCCCAGGTATCATCACCGTGGCATCTCTCAGATGAAGCTCAAAGTCAAAGAACCACAAAATACAAGGATTAAATGTTTTCTTTTTTCCCTAGAATGCATATAGTCAGTATTAGACTACCCTCCATACAACTATACTCTCTCCCCCAAAATTAATTTTCCCTGAGTGTAGTTCCAATTACTTATATCTTGCTATTAATAAAAGCAACAGAATCACTATTTTTGCTTCAATAAAAAAACAATTATTTTTATTCTTCCCTAACAAAAAGTAGCTATTTATAGGACAATTATTTAAATAAAGAGTACTAACATGTTTGTTTTCAAAACAGTCCATAATGATGATCTCTGTCTGTCTGTCTCTCTCTCCTTCTTTCTCCTCCCCCCCACACATACACACACACATGAACAAAACCATAAATTTATGTTTGTATATACAATGCAGTCCATATATACCATATTCAGTCTGTTTTTTAAAGTTTTAAGAAGTTTTACAAAATGTATGACCATTCATTAAATAATTATTTTATCATTTTAATAATCATTTTATCATTTCATTATTTTATAGTCAAATTGGCTAAGATGACAAAACAGGAAAATGACAAATGCTGGAGAGGATGTGGAAAAATTGGAACACTAAGGCATTGTTGGTGGAGTTGTGAACTGATTCAACCATTCTGGAGAGCAATCTGGAACTATGCCCAAAGGGCTATAAATAATTGCATACCCTTTCATCCAGTAATAGCACTTCTAGGGTTGTATCCCAAAGGGATCATAGAAGTGGGAGGAAGTCCCATATGTACAAAAATATTTATTGCAGCTCTTTTTGTGGTGGCGAAAAATTGGAAATTAAGGGGTTGCCCATCAATTGGGGACTGGCTAAACAAGTTGTGGTATATGAATGTAATGGGATATTATTGTGCTATAAGAAATGGGGAGGAGATGGACTTCATATTTACATGGAGAGGCTTATACAAACTAATGCTAAGTGAGAAGAGCAGAACCCAGAGAAATTTGTGGCACAATGACAGACACAACAGATGTGTGGACAACCAATTTTGATAAACTGGACTCTTCTCAGCAACACAAGGTTATAAGACAACTATAAAAGGCTCAGGATAGAAGGAGGTGTCTACATTGAGAGAAGTATCTAGAAAGAACAGAGTTTAAATGCAGACTGAAGCAAACTACATGCTCCTTCTTTTCCATGTTTGGTTTTGTTTCTTCTTTCCCATTGTTCATTCCATTGGTTACAACTCTTTTACACAACCACACTAAATGTTCAATGTGAAAGTATTTGCAGATTCTATACTTGATTGCAAGCCACCAATGGGGGGAAGTGGAGGGAGGGCAGAAAATTTGAAACTCAAGGGATTTTGGAACTGAATCTTGCTAACTAAAAGTAAATAAATCAATTTTTAAAAATTTAAAAAGTACTCATTTTATTTAGTTCCTACTATGTACAAAACACTGAATTTCTTAAGTTACAGTTTAACTGAAGTTCATTCCCTTATTTTTTTCATGAGTAATAAAAAGAGTTTTCTCCCCAACTATGTTTGATTGGAAAAAAAATGTAGTTATAGTCATTGCATGTTCTGATTTGATGGGAGAGAGGGAGAAAGAGATAAGGAAGCAAATGAGGTAAAGAAAATCTCCTAGTATATGAAAGCTCCTTTTTCTCACTTTGCATTTTACTGTGCCATTTTTTTGAATTGCCTGATAATAAGGACTTTTATTTCATTTATTGCTGTTTTTTCTAATTAGATTATTTTTTTGGTAGATGATGTCAAATAAAAGATGGTGGATATTCAACTTTACAATAATACCCCTCATGATACTATTTCTAGGAAAATATTGCCTAGTAAATGTAGAGACAGCCTTAGGCACAATACTGCATACAGAAGATGTTGCAATGTACAGATGTAGTTAGTTAGGTTATTCTCAGCACATGGTGAAATCCAATGTATTCCCTACGGGGATTGTGGAGTAATGGTTCCAGGAGAATTATAAAGTCAATGAGAAGGGCAATATTATCACTAGGATGACCTTTTCATGTGGTTCAAATAATAGCAGTCAAGGGAAAGGCAAACTAATATTATTGTTATATCCCATGTGTATTTGCTAAATAGATAAACATAAACTTATAAACATAAAAATAATTATTTTGAGCACCCATGAAGGTCAGGAGTCTGGGCATTTAAATTAATGAATATCTATATGTTACCAGTGGAAAATGAACTGTGGCTTATTTAGTTCTCTCTGAGAATTGTTAAGTCTGCCACTGCCATTTTTTCCTTTTATTATTATTATTACCACAGAGATTTTGTTTATTGTGTTGTGGTCTGTATTTCTAAATATGTTTTTCTGAAGCTTCAAGTTTTAGGGTACAGGGGAATTGAAGGATCTCAGATTTAGAGGTGAAAAGGAATCTAGAAAAAACCCTTCATTTTGCAGATGAGGGAACTAAAGAGCAGGGATGTAAAGAAATTTTACATATAATAAATGATAGAGTTTAAACTTGTATCCATTTCCTCGGAATTTAAAGGGTGTTACTAACTCCCTAAAAAGTCTTATTTTAATGAGATTTTTTTGTGACAATAACAGCAAAACCCATAAAGTAACAAATACAATTGTAGAAGCTATTATGATTAATAAAATACTAATTATGAATTAATCAGTAACCATTTATTTGTTACATGTTATTTGTGCCATGTACTATGCTAAGGAGTTAGAAATATAAAAATAGGCAAATAAGGACCTCTTCTAAAATATTCTGTATTCTAATGTAGTTTTAAAAAGTATATAACTTGATGCACAGTAAATACATACACAATACATGAAAGTAATTTGAAGGAGAAGGATGTAGTGACTTGGGGAAAAATGAGAAAATATGCTATAATGATGGTAGGGGATAGGATTTGAGCTGAGACTTGAATGAAACTAGGGAAATTAAGAGGTCAAGGCAAGAGGGTAGGATATTGCAGACAAGAGGAGTTATTGCAGGATAGGAGGGTAAGGGGAAGAGAGTGCAATAGTGCAAAAGTTCTGAGACAGGAATTATAATATTATACAAGTAGATCAGTAGGTGTTAACAGGAAGATATCGCTGCATATTTCCTCAGGACTTTTGACTTGCTATGTTTCCAGCCTTGTCCAGTTTGAATATCCTTCGTCAGCCTGCTATTCCCAGCTATGTTTGTGTTCATCATATTGCTATGGAACGTACTGTAGACACCCAAGCAGCTTTAGTTCTATTATAGCTCAGAACTCATGCTCAAGAGACCCAAAAGCTTCACCTTCCCTAGAAGCTGGGATTATAGGTATGAGCTATCTTGACAAGCAAGACGCTGAGAGAACAGTGGCCACTAAAAAATAGCCTGCATTGATCAAAAACAGAGCATGTGAACATATCCTATTTCTTTTTTTGACACAACAATTTGACCACCAATTATAAAAAGCAAGGTCCCAAAACTGAATATGCAACCTAGAGAAGTAGATAGACATGGATATGAAGGAAATATAATGTTCTATTGAATGTACACTAAATTTAAAAAATTGTCTTGGTGACATATTCTAAAATTTTGCCATCAAGAGAAGTCAAGTTCAACAGTCCGTAATTGGAAGAATGCACTGTCTTTTAAATTTTTAATCAAGTTAATTTGGGGTGGGGGATGGGATTAGATAGAGAAAGCAAATTTTTAGATCTTAGGGAGAAATGGAAGATTAAAGTGAGAGTGTGCATGATTTTAGAGGCTTTCTTTGGGAGAAGATGGGATAAGATCAAGGGTATATGTAGAGGGGTTTGCCTTGGTAAGGTAAAAGACCATTATTTTTTCTTCTGAGAATAGACTGGAGGAAATAGTGAAAGATGTCCTTGTGGTATGAAATAAAGAAGAAGAGAAAACAGGGAGTTCTTTTTGTTGTTGTTTTTAGCTATGCCAAAGTATCAACTGAAGTACTCAATTGATATATTACAGGGAAGCTTGAGGAAACAAGGTCTGTAACAGTCTCTATGGAAAATTGCAGAGAGCATCAAATAGGTTAGACTAAAATGTTTAGCTCACTTCCTTGAGTCCCAAATTGTACTCAGATATCTTACATTTTCCTTGGGCCCAAGCAACACAGTTTCTTGATTTCCTCCAGCACCATTAAAAGCAAGTGAAGCAAAGGATCCAGATGGTGGTAACATTCTGGAGGTGGGGATTGGCCAGTCATTTTAGATGACAGGAAAATGGGGCAAGGGAATCATGAGTGGAGGAAAGGGAAAATTAGAATTGCTTCACTAAGGGATCAAGATATGCAGGGAAGTAATGTAGTCAATTTATGATTAATATTGTGGGGAAAGCATATTGAGATCCAGAGAGAATCGAGGTTATTGTGGGGGTAAAGAACAGGAATAAGACATAGAAAAACATGGAATTATTATTTTTAAATTATCAGATAAAGGAGTTTTAGAGGATATTAACATGAGATCTTTTTTTCATGAGAAGCAAATTCAGTGGCCAATGAAAGTAGCCAATGACAAAGACAATGCACACGTAGTGATAATAGAGCTACATTAGACCACCATGTTTCTGGTTGCTGTCTGTAGCAGCAAGCACCCTAGCATACTCAGGATGGCTGCTAGCACAGGTTATTAGATCTGCTTTTCTAAACGAAAGCAACTCAAAATGGGTTAACAATCTTACTTTAATCAATCAAACATAAATCATTTACCTAGTTCAGGGGGAAAAGTCAGCACCCTGAACTTCAGAGAATGCAAAAGAATAAAAACAGAAGTTACAAGCAGAAGTTACAAGCAAAGAAACAGATAAGCAGATGGACTTCCAGCCCATTACATCCAGACCATTACATTCATACCTACTCAGTTACCACAGAGGGAAGCATCAACATCTGGATTTTTCAAAGCCAGGGGCTCAACTGCTTCCCAGAGTCTCATCTGGTCAAATCACAAAACTCTTTCCAAAGTGGGCCCCAAAGCAAAACCTCACATCAGGGCATATATATAGCTTTCTCCTGGATCAGAGACTGTCACAGTCCTCTTGACCCACTGCCCAATCACAAAGTAATAAGGTGTGGGCATTCCTGAAGAACAAGCCTCCCACCACAGGCTCCATGGGACCACATTCAGCCTATTAGGGGGCAGAGTATATTTTCAAATCAGGGAAGGTTCTCAGAATCACTTAAGCCTATCAAAGGTCCTGGGGGCAAGGAAGATCTTCAGATTCCCATAACACTGTCCTAAGTGGAAATTCAATACTTATTGTACCTCCTCCCTTCTTCCATCCCCTTTCTTCCCCACTACACATGCCTTTAAAAATTAAGATTTTTTTAGGGGATTTTGTGCTTCTTCATTATCAGTCCATTGAGGTAATTACTCTATTTCCCTCTCATCAGAATATTTCTATTTGTGACTTTTAAATTTTATTTTGTAGAGCTTCCTATTCTTACTTGTCTCCACTCTTTCAGAATAGTAATCATTCTGTCAACAATCATTCATTATGCACATACTCTATGTCAGGTTCTGTACTAGGTACTAAAGATATAAAGAGAAAAGCAAAAACAGTATCTTCTTCAAGGAGTTTATAGTCTGGTCAGGGAAGCCAGCCTCTAAGTATAAAATTTCTGTATGTACAAAATATGAAAAGAGCCAAATACATTGTGATTTGAGAGGAAAACACTCAGAACTGAAGGCATATGTAATTGTCTCATAGAGGACGTGGTGTTTTAATTGAGCCTTAACATAAGCTTCTATTTTTAAGAAATGTGAGAGTTGAAGAGGAAATTCCAAGAATGGGTGACAGCTGGTGCAAGAGAAAGAGGGGGAGATAGTGTGCCATGTCTGAGGAAGAACACAGAGATTAATCTGGCTGCATTACAGTAAACATAGAGGGGACTAATGTAAAATAAAGCCAGAGAGGTGAAAAGGGTTTTCATTTTTGAAATGTTTTCAAAGAGAAAGAGGGAAATTTAAATTTGAGCCTAAAAAAAAAAAAACTTAAATCAAGGAGGCAGAGGCAAGAAGGCAGAGTAAAAGCAGGAACTTGTCTGAGGTCCCTCTCCAAACTCCTCCAATATCTGTAAAATATGAATCTAAACAAATGTAAATTTACAAACCCACAAAGTGACAGAGAGAATTAAATCTCCTGCTGAAAGGCAACCTGGCAGGCTGACAGGAAAGTTATATCATACCATGCTGGGAGTGAAGCACAGTCCCATGTAAGCCATGTGACTCTAGATGCAGGATGGTCCTGACAAGAGGTAGAGACTGACTGGAGCATACTTCAGAAGAGTGAATCACTGGCGACTGTGGCAGTTTATAGCATTTTCAATCCATTAACGCCAAAGAGAAAGTGAAAGGTCAGTAGAGAACTCTGCTGGAACTGGGTGAGGGAAGAGCAAGGTCCATCCTCTGCCCCTGTGGGGCGAGGTGGCAGAGAAGCTATGGTTGCAGCTGCCGCCACCTGGCTCTCTTCGGAACTCTTGGCCGGCAGATCACAAGGGCACCAAGTGACCATTCAGAAGGTAATTGCTTTTGTTTTGACCTACCTGGATCTGGGTTGTAGTCTTGGACAGGTATACTGGGGGGAGTGTGCCAGAGCTTGTGGTGGCTATAGAGAGGGTATCCTCCTCATAGTTCTGACAATAGTGAAAACCCCAGTGATTTGGGACACAGCTCTATCCACTCTGGAATCTACTGTGGCAAAGACTTCAAAAGTAAAGTAATTGGCTGGCAAGATGAGCAAGCAGAGGAAGGACAACCATAGAATCTTTTTTGGGGGACAAAAAGGATCAAAACATGGAACCACAAGATGTCAACAAAGACAAAACTCCTGCATCACAAGCTTCCAACTAAAATATGAAATGGTTACAAGCCATGGAGGAGGTTAAGAAGGATTTTCAAAATCAAGTAAGAGAAATGGAGGAAAAATTGGGAAGAGAAATGAGAATGATATAATAAAATCATGAAAAGCAAGTCAACAGTCTGCTAAAGGAGACCCCAAAAAATACTGAAGAAAATAACAACTTAAAAAATAGACTAACTCAAATGGCAAAAGAGGTCCAAAAAGCGAATGAGGAGAAGAATGCCATAAAAAGCCAACTGCCAAGACAGAACAGGAATTTCAAAACTGAAGAGAATAATTCTTTCGAAATTAGATTAGAGCAAATAGAAGCTAATGAGTTTATGAGAAATCAAGATACTAAAAAACAGATCCAAATAAATGAAACAAAAAATAGAAGGCAATGTAGGAAATACCTCATTGGAAAAACCACTGATCTGGAAAATAGATTCAGGAGACATAATTTAAAAATTATTGGACTACCTGAAAGCCATGATCAAAAAAAGAGCCTAGATTTCATCCTTCAAGAAATTCTCAAGGAAAACTGCTCTGATATTCTAGAACCAGAAGGCAAAATAGAAATTGAAAGAATTTACTGATCACTTATTGAAAAAGATCCCAATAAGAAAACTCCTAGGAATATCATAAACAAAGTCCAGAGTTCCCAGGTCAAGGAGAAACTATTACAAGCTATTGGGAAGAAACAATTTGAGTATTGTGGAAATACAATCAGAATAACACAAGATCTAGCAGCTTCTACATTAAGGGGTCACAGGCCTTGTAATATGATATTTTGGAGGTCAAAGAAGCTAAGATTAAAGCCAAGAATAACCTACCTAGAAAAACTGAATATATTGCTTCAGGGCAAAATATGGTCATTCAATGAAATAGAGGAATTTCAAGTATTCTTGATGAAAATACCAGAGCTGAACAGAAAATATTATTTCAAATACAACAAGCAAGAGAAGCATAAGAAGGTAAACAGGAAAAAAAATCATAAGGGACTTATCAAAATTGGACTATTTACATTCCTACACAGAAAAAAAAAATTATAATTGTAGGATATAGGAGACAGCAGATTGGGGGACATGGTATTCAATAGGATCATTATCTTGAGCTGGGAGGTAAGGGAAAGATGGGGAGAAAATTTGTAACTCAAAATCTTGTGGAAATGAATGTTGAAAACTAACAATAGGGACAGCTAGGTGGTGCAGTGAATAGAGCACCAGTCCTGGAGTCAGAAGGAGCTGAGTTCAAATCCAGCCTCAGACACATAACACAAAACTAGCCGTTTGTCCTTGGGCAAGTTGCTTTACCCCAATTGCCCTACTTTCCCCCTCCAAAAAGCAAAAATACAAAATCAACAACAACAACAACAAAAAAAAAAACTTAAAAAAAAGAAAACTAAAAATAAATAAATAAAAGAAATTTTTTAAAAAGAAAAAAAAAACTGGAGTTGTTGGCATTCTTTGAGTACATGGGTGACGTGGATAGATTGACAGAAAGGACCTTAATGACCAGCAATTCAAACTTCCTCATTTTACAGATAAGGAAACTGAAATAAAAGAGATTTAGTGTCCTATGTGCCCATTTTCACAAAGCTAATTAGTGTCTGAGGCAGAACTCAACCCCAGGTCTTCCTAATAAAATAAGATATGCTCCCTTTGCTATCTTTCCCTAGGTTCTCATCTGATATCCTCCTCTGCTATAATTATCATTCAATTCTCTGCTTTATACGTACAAATCTACTGATGAAAAAAAAAACCTCTCAATCATGCTAAATTTTGGCATCAAGAGATCCTTTTTTAATACATCGTATTTCTTCACACTCTGGGTTCCAGTCAAACTGGTGAACTAGTACTTCTCTAGATTTGACATTTCTAAGTATTCTTTCTCCTCTCTCTGTGCCTTTGAATAGTTTGCCTACATGTTTGGAATACTTCCTCCTTACTTTGGCTTCCTACAATCTATAGTTTTCTTCAATATTCAGTTCCAGTATAGTTTCCTAAATGAAATCTTTCCTAATTACCCATCTTCCTAATTCTGCTCCTCCCTCTCAAAATTATCATTCATCTACTTATCTGGGTACATGTCATATGACTGCAGTAGATTTGAGAACCCAGAAGCTAGCAAAATGCCTTGCATAGAATGGATGCTAAATATGTTTGTTGAATTGATTTGATTTGACTCATTCTCTACTTTCTTCTTTGCTACTTATCCTATGATTTTTTCTCATTTTGTACTGTCTTGTTCTTCTTATATTGCACTTACTACGTTTTGCCACCAGGTATTGTAGGTACATTTATAAATCAGATCTCCATCCCTTCCACCCCTCTCTCAATTCCCCACAACACGCACATTTTTATTATATATGGAAGATTCAAGGAATAGAAAATAATTCTTATTCACCTTCTTAGGCATAATTAACCATTAGTAGTGCTCATGCCAGGCAACCAATGGGATAACAAACAGGGTAGCTGAAATCCTGCCATAGTTCTTCATTCCTTTATTACTATGTAATATGCCATTTATATCTGACTTGCATTTGCTCCAATGATTTTGGAGATGGTACACACTCTCAGATGGCCTATTTCCTATCCTATGTGGGAGATGCTATTATGGTTTATAGGGGATGCCTATACTTCAAGAAAGTTAAAATTTATAGTAATCTCTTTCTTAGAAAATATAATCAGGTGCTTCAATATATTGTATGTTCCTAAAGTGTAAAAGAATTTTCATGACCTTCCATGTAAAGATTTGGTTTGCCAAAGCATAACTTTGAGGTTGGAGGTTGTGAACCAAAGAGGTAGTACTAATTTTTATCTTAGTACTACACAAAATTCATTGTCTTTGGACACATACGATTGTTACTAAATTTGTCCTTATATTTGAACCATTATATACAATTGAGTTATTTGAGGACATTTATTACGTTTTCCAGAGTTTTTTTCTCTAAGCTATGCATTCCCATTTTCATCAACTAATAATAACATAAAATTATTTTTTTTCCTCATAATCCTCATACCAAACATTTTTTAATTTAATATGTCAATTTCCTGTATAAATATGTTTTCCACACATAAACAAAGAATTCTAGATATACCCTCACCAGATTGGAACAATAATTGACTCACTGGCCTCGTTATGGCTACTTTTTTTTAATGCTCCAACTTATCTTTCCCACTTCCCTTTCATGTGTGCTATTCGTTAATCACACTGTGTTGCTCTCTGTATCTGAAAACAGACCCAGAGTTTGCCACTTCTATGCTTTCTTTCCAAGTTTACTATATCAGGAATGAATATAAAATCCAACATATATTTTATTATAAGATCTATAAATATTTTCTTAGCACATCATGAAAGATTTATTTCAGTAATTATTTCTCCATTTTAAGATGAGAAAACCAAGACTCAGGAATATTAAATTCTAAACCAAAAATTGCAAAACTTATGAATGCAAATGCTTGGAAATGCAGACAGGTCTCTCCTAACCTAGTCTCATTCATATATGTGTGTGTGTGTGTGTGTGTGTGTGTGTGTGTATATGTGTGTGTGTGTGTGTATGTGCATGTATATGTATGTATATACACACAAGTATAGATAGATACACACACATTTATACATGTATATACATATGTACATCAGCCTCAGTTTGTTTTTTCTCATGAGAAAAAACTAAGCACAAATACCACTGAAACCTTCTTTTTGTACTTTTGAAAATGTTTGTTAATGATGACAATATTTATACCAAAACCAACCATATGTATACATGTATATATACATATATACACATGCATAAACACACCATACACACACATATACAAACAGGTGTGTGTATGTGTTTATATGTGTGAATAAAGATAGAGAATTCTTTATGTTTAGTAGAGTATTTTATTTATAGTAATAAAATGTAGCAGTAGTAGTAGTTGGAAGTTAAAAGAAGCAAGGAGGCCAAGAGACAAAGATGAGGAGGAAGAGAATTTGTACGTGAGACAGTAAGGAAAACTGCTTAGTGTTACAAGATAGTTTATTCATCTTCTCTCAGAAATATTGAGAAGTCCAGTATCACTGCATGACAGAGAATCTGTAGGAGAAAAGAATAAGAATACCAGGAAGGCAAAAATGGGGACAGGCTTTGAATGACAGAGGATTTTATGTTTGTTCCTAGAGGTTATAGAGAGCCACTGTGGTTTATTATGTAGACAGGAGATATGGTCAGATCTGTACATGAGGAAGTTCAATTTGATTGCTAAGTGTAGTGGTGAGAGTGGAAACAAGGAGAACAAGCAACAGTATATTGAAATGATCAAGACTGCAGTGAAGAATGCCTACATCAGTGTGGTATCTACGTCAACGGAGAGAAAGCAGAATAAATAACAGTGTAAAATCTATAGGACTTTGGAAGAGAAAAGTTATGGATACAAGAGGTAAGAGAGAATTTGGATTTGTGAGTTTAGAATACTTGGGTTGCTATGCTGGGATGTGTGGATGTGTGGATAGTAGTGCCTTCAACAGTAGTATGGAATCTTGAAAGAAGGTTCACAGCAGGGATAAGCAAATAATATGTTGTTTTAGACAGGCTTAGTTAACAATATCTACAGAAAAAACTAAATATATATGAATCTGTATGTGTGTGTGTGTGTGTGATGTTGGAGATTCAGGTCTAAAGGTTAGTAGAGAGTTTACTGCTGTCCAAGTATAACTGAGATTCATAAGATATAAATGATAATTGAATCTGTGAGAGCTAAAAGAGATCAACAAGAAAAAAGAATATAAAGGGAAAAGAATAACCAGGACAGAGCCTTAGAGGACATGCATTATTAATGGCTGTGACCTAGATGGAAATCCAGCAAAATATACTTAAAAGGATTGATTCTATAAGAAGAAAGAGAATCAGGATAGTCAGGAAAACCAAGAAGATAGTTGTTAGTGTCAAAGACTGAAAAAAGTCACGAAAGAAGATGACTGAGAAAAGATCATTAAGTCTGTTCATTAGTAGATCACTTAAAAATTTGGACAGAGCAGTTCCAATTAAACAATGAGACTGGAAGTTAGACGGTAGAGTTTTAAGAAGAAAGTTTTAGGAAAGGAAGAGAAGCCATTCATCGTAGACACCCTTTCCAATGAATTTAGCTACAAAATTAAAGGAGAGATATACCATTATAGATGTGGGGGACAGATCAAATGAGGAGTTTGTTTTTAAGATGAGAAAGATGCAGTAATGTTTGCAGAAAGTGGGAGTTAGCAGATTGACAGGGAAAATTTTAAATAAAAGAGTGGGAATGGCAGAAGGGACAATTATTTGGAGAAGACAAGGGGGCTTTTTCATGGCAAGAACAACTTCATCTAAGAATGGGATGAAGCAGGAGATAGTCGGGTAAGAGATTTGAGTGATGTTAGATTAAGAAGATGGGTAAAGAAAAAGCTCTTGACATATTATTCAGCAATTTCAGAGAAATATGATTTTAAATCCTCTGCTGAGAGGTTGTGGGGAGGAGGAATTATCAGAGACTTGTATAGAAAGGAATGGAAAGTTTTTTAAAAGCTAGTGTGCTTAGTGGTACAGTAAGTTGATTAGAAAGGTAATAAAATAGTCTCTTTGTTAAGTAAGGGTTAAGTTGAATTAGTTAACACCATTTTTTACTGGACCCAGCCAATGAAGTTTCATGATTTTCGTCAGCTACATTCCATAGCTTACAAGTAAGAAAGAAAGCAGCAGATAATCAGGATAATTTAAAACTGAGCTTTGGCAGGTCAACATCACTGACAGGAATGGGGGTCAATGAATTTCAGAGAAAGAGACAATGTAGAACTGAACTGGTTCGCCAATGGTTCAAGACGGGAAAGTCAGGACACTGCAGCAAGTTCAAGTGTGATGACCTGAGAAAGTACTAAAAGTGGAAAAAATTGAAGGATAGAGTGAGAATGAAAAACAGGTTTAGGGATTACAGGTTCAAACTAGAAATTTTAGAATCTATGAACATTGAAGTAAAACAATTGTAAGTAATGGCACAATTAAGGTTCTGATTATCTCTCTATGTAGCTGAGAAGGAATGGAAGAATAGGTCACAGAACGTTAGTAAGTTGAGGAACTGGGAGGTTAGCGTAGCTAAAAGAATATTTTGAAGTCCCTTGTAAGGGCAGAAATGGAAATGGAAAGACTATGTCAAATGCAGGAAAGAAGGTATGTGTACTGGTGTTGGGTAAATAACAACTATCAGAATTTTGATTGAGTGGAAAATATGGAACGAGGTAGTCTCAAAGTAGCAGACATTATTGAGTAATGGTGGTAAAAGAAAGATTATAAGTAGCATTTGAAAAAGAGTGAGTGTTTCACTGGGTGCTTTCAGAAAAAAAAAAAACTGGAAACACTTAAATGACCTGATATAGAAAAAACTGAGCAGAATCAAAAGATTATAGGTAAAAGTTAAAAGTACAGAGTTTCAGCAATCTTGTATGATGATCAGCTGTGAATGACTTACTTATTCCTATCAGAATTTAAAAAAACTAAATGTTAAAAATCATAAAATGCATTTGAAAACAAATAAAATATTATTTTAAAAATGTTAAGAGAAGATGGCAGAGTAAAAGCAAGAACTTACTTAAGCTCCTGCACCAACCCCCTCCAATACCTGCAAAATGTGACTCTAAAAAAATTTTAGAGCTATAGACCCCACAAAGTGAAAGAGAAACAAAACTTCTTCTGAAGGCAGCCTGGCAGGCTACCAGGAAGGGTCTATCAAAATGGGCTGCAGGCTGAGCTGCAGGCTGCAGGCAGAGCTGCAAGTGGCCCCAACTAGTGACACATACCAGTGGGAGCAGAATTCAGGAGAGTGAATCACTAGCAGTTGTGGCAGTTTCCAGAATTCTCAACCAATAAAACACCAAAGAGAAAGTAAATGATCAGTAGGGAACTCTGTTGGCATTGGGTGAGAGAAGAGCACAGTCTGGCCCCTGCCCCAAGGAGTGAGAGGTGGCAGCTTTGCAGCTGCAGCTGCTACTGCATGGCTGCCTATGGAGCTCCTGGCCTGCAGATCATAGGGAGATAAAGCAACCATTCAGATGGTAATTGATTTTGCTTTGACCTGCTTGGAGATAGGTCACAGTCTTAGGTGGTGGTCCTAGTATGAGAAACACCAGTGTGCCAGAGATTGTGGTGGCCATACAGAGTGTACCCTCCTCATAGCTCTCATAGCTGCAAAAACCCAAGCAATTTGGAACACAGCTCTGCCCACTCTGGAAGCAGAGCTCTACCATGCAAAGAACTCAAAAGTCAAGTAATTGGCTGGCAAGATGAGCAAGCAGAGGCAGCATTTTCAGACCATAGAATTCTTTTTGGGAGGCAAAAAGGATCAAAACATTGAACCAGAAGAAGCCACAAAGTCAAAACTGCTGCATCAAAAGCTTCCAAAAAAAAATACGAACTGGTCACAGACTAAGGATGAGTTCAGGAAGGATTTTGAAAATGAAGTAAGAGAAGTGAAGGAAAAATTGGGAAGAGAAAAAAAAAAGAATGATGCAAGAATATCATGAAAATCGAGGCAATAGCCTATAAAAGGAGACTCAAAAAAATACTAATAAAAATAACACCTCAAAAAACAGACTAATTGAAACAGCAAAAGAGGCCCAAAAAGCCAATGAGGAGAAGAATGCCTTAAAAAGCATTTAGATTGGAGCAAATTGAAGCTAATGACTTTGTAAGAAATCAAGATACTATAAAAAAAGATGCAAACCAATGAAAAAAATAGAAAACTATGTGAAATATCTCATTGGAAAAACCAGTGACCTGGAAAATGGATCCAGGAGAGATCATTTGAAAATTATTGGACTGCCTGAAAGCCATGTTCAAAAAAAGAGCCTAGACATCATCCTTCAAGAAATTTTCAAGCAAAATTGCTCTGATATTCTAGAACCAGAGGGCAAAACAGAAATTGAAAGAATTCACTGATCACCTCTTGAAAAAGATCCCAAAAGAAAACTCCTAGGAATAACATAGCCTAATTCCAGAGTTCCCAGCTCAAGGAGGAAATATTATAAGTTGTCAGGAAGAAACAATTTGAGTACTGTAGAAACACAATCAGGATAACACATGACCTAGCAGTTTCTACATTAAGGAATCAAATGGGTTGGAATATGGTATTCCAGAGGGCAAAGGAGCTAGTATTAAAACCAAGAATCACCTACCCAGAAAAACTGAGTATAATGCTTCAGGGGAAAATGCGGTTGTTCAATAAAATAGAGGACTTTCAAGTATTCTTGATGAAAAAACTAGAGCTGAAAAGAAAATTTGACTTAAAAATACAAGAAGCAAGGGATGCATGAGAAGGTAAACATAAAAAAGAAATCATAAGGAAGTTATTAAAGCTGAGTTATTTATATTCCTACATGGAAAAAATGATCATTCTAACTCATGAGACTTTTCTCAGTATAAGGATAGTTGAAGGGAATATATGTGTGTGTGTGTGTGTGTGTGTGTGTGTGTGTGTGTGTGCGTGTGTGTGTGTAAATACATTTGGGAGTGTGTGTATATGTGTGTACATGTACACATACACAGAGGGCACAGGAACAGTTGAATAGGAAGGGATGATACGTAAAAAAATAAAACCAAGAGATAAGAGAGGAATATAATGGGAGAAGGAGCAAGGGAGAGAAAGAATAGGGTAAATTATTTCACATAAAAGAGGCAAGAGAAAACAGTTACAATGGAGAGGAAAAGCTGGAAGGTGAAAGGGAATGGGTCAACCTTACTCTCATTGAATTTGGCTTAAGTAGGGAATAACATGCACACTCAATTAGGTATCTTACCGTACAGGAATGTAGAGGAGAAGGAGATTAGAGGGGGGATGATAGAAAGCAGGGAAAATTGGGGGAGAGAGTAGTTAGAAGTAATCACTTTAAAAAGGGACAGGATCAAAGTAGAAATTAGAATAAGTAGGGGATGGGATAGGATGGAGAGAAATATAGTAAGCTTTCCTCAATAAACTGCTATGGAAATGTTTTGTGACTACAGATGTTTTGTAACTACACATGTACAACTTATATTGAAATGCTTGTCTTCTCAGTGGGGTTGGGTTAGGAGGGAAAAAGTTAAAGACTCTAGGAATCAAGGTTTTAAAAAGAAATGTTAAAAAATTTGTTTTTTACATGAAGCTGGAAAATATGATATACAGGTACTGGGGTATAGAAATCAATCTTGCCCTTCCAGAAGTTTAGGGAGCTGGGGGAGGTTATAAGAGAGAACTGATTGGGGGAAAGGGTATCCAGTAGGTTCACTATCTTGGGGTGGTGGTAGGGGGAAAATGGGGAGAAAATTTGAAACTCAAAACCTTGTGGAAATGAATATTTGAAGCTAAAAATAAATAAATTAAAGATTAACTTTAAAAAATGTTCATTGCCCATTTTTCCATAACCAGTCAGTTTCAGAATCAGGATTTGACCTCAGGCTTCCTGACTCCAAGCTGACCACTTAATTAATTATTCCATATAGCTGCTTGAATTAGCAACAGAGTTTCTTGACTCTACATCATCTTTTCCTTTCTCCATGTCTTTCCAAAAATCACAATCCATTTTTATTTTAACACAACAATTTTAAATCTGGGATCATTTTAGTTCTTACTTTGTGGCTGAATTTTTTTTTTTTAATGTTTTCCCTTTCCTAATATATTGAAATCATTCATGACTGTTAGAATTTTATTCCAATGGATTTCCTGTCCACCTTTTTTTCAAGATCTCAGAAAATGATCATCACTATGTCTTTCCTTTTCCATCATCAGATAAGGTAGCAATTCACAGATTGTGTAAGACTTGGCTGGCTTTTTATTCCATTTTGAATGTATGCTGTAAGGAGGCACATCTTTTCTCCTCTCATTAGGGAGCTGACCAGAATCATGACTTATCTGTTAACTTGATCCAGTAACAAATTTTGTCATATCAAGAGATGTCTTTGGAAATATGTTGTTGTTGTTGTTGTTATTTTGTGAAGCTCTGAATGTTAATGCTTTCTTAGAAACCTAGTCTTTCCTTGCAAGGTTATCTCTCAAACCTAAGATATTCCTCCAGACATTCAATGGTCATTTTCCTTTTCTTTCTGTTCTGTTTAATTTACTAATCTATTGCCAATTAATTTAATTCCTCTCTCTCTTTCTCTCTCTCTCTGTCTCTTTCTCTCTTTCCCCCTCCCTCCCTTTGTCTCTTTCTCACAAACACACCCAGATTTATGTATTTTGATAGTATATTTGATAGAATAATAGTTTAATCTAGAGTGGCGTTTGATAATCCATTTGTATATGCTTTCACAGATATACATTCCTCAAGCCCTTTTCTCTTTTACTTTAGAACACCAATTTTCACTCAGGGAACACATATTTGTTGATTTCCACTACCAGTCCTCAAATATGGCTTATTTTTGAACACTAATACAGTGTCCTAATTTTCCATGTAATTGCATGTAATTTCCTTTGCCTGGACAAAAAAAAAAGTCTTTTCATTAAATTTTCAGTTTAATATAGTTTCTAAATAGAAATCCTATTTCTTACTCCCACAAAAATATTTTCAGTGTCACCAGACTCCACTCACCTATAAGCATTTGATAAGTGTGTTTAAAGTAGGTTTCTCTATTCCCTTCTTGAGTTGTCCCAAATCAATTAATTTTCTGAGGTTTCTGAAATAAAAAGGAGTCTGTTACTTTGTTAGGTACATGAACAAGACATACTATTTAAACATTGAGATTATTCACTACAATATATCAAATTCTTTCACTTCTTGCCTTGTTTACTCCATGTCTTTTGCTTTAATAGTCAGACCTGTTTGGTTGTTTTGTTTTTCCCACCCTCAGCTCTAGACGTGGTGAAAATATAATTGGAGAAAGGCCATTAATCAATTGAGGAGTGATCTTTGTAAGATCAAAACCCATTCCAAGTTTTATTTTATGGTAGGGGAAAATTTCAAAAGATAAGAAGCAATGGGAGGTCAGATCTTAGGAAGAGTCTGGGGTCTACTCTTTGGATGATTTCTTAGGCAGTGTCTTTTTCTTCCCCCACCAGCAACTTAATAGTTGAGAAACCTTTAGGTAATTGCTGATCATGGTAAATCAATTATACTGCTCCATACTGGAAAATAGTCTAAAAATATACAGATAATAAGCTGAATTTCTTATCAGTAGCATCTACGGAATTTTGGGTTTTCAATTTAAAACAAATGACTTCTTTGTGGACTTTCTGGCATAAGTGTGGATATACTTTTTCCTCTTCTCATTGGCTTTCTGGATAATCAGAGTTACAGCAGGCTAACTCAAAATTTCAAGGCAGTGTGATAAAACAGTACCATCGTGATGATTTATTTAGCACAAGAATTGTGAGGATAGTACAAATATACTGACTTCAGTTTAGAAATATACAGCAATTTGTTTTTTAAAGAAGTAAATCACTAGCCAATTTCCAAAAATTGAATAACTATTTTTAGACAAACATAAAACAATTTAGAATATATGTCATATATAATAAGCAAATTCATTTTTTACCCATCTGCTATTTCAGGTCAAATAAACAGATGACTTTTTAAAAAAATTTCTCTCTTGAAAGATGTAAGTCAAGCCATGCTTCCCTCTATATTAGTGAGTTTCCCTTAGGTAGAGATTCTGTCAATAAGGAATATTACAAGTAGACTAAGATCTCAAATCTTAAATCTCAGATGTAATTACCATTCAATTTTGAGGCCTCAGGTGATTATAAATAATTATAGGGAGGGGGAGCAAAACCAAGATGTTGGAGAAAATGCAGCAGCTTTCCTGAACTATTCCCCAAACTGCTCCAAACACCTTTAAATAACACCATAAAACAATTCCTGGGGAAGCAGAATCCACAAAAGGATGAGGTGTAATAATTTTCATAAAACAACCTAGCAGGTAAGCAGGAAAGATCTATCATCCCTGGGTATGAAAGGAACACAGTCCAACACAGTTCACACCAGCACAGACACAGTCCCAGCCTCAGCAAACCTGGAGTAAATCTTGGGAGACATTAAATCAGTTTCTCAGCGTATAGATGATAAGGAGTACAAACAAGTGATCAGAAGGTGATTACAGAGTTCTCTTTGCTAGCACTGAGGCAGGACTGTGTTGCTTTGCTCATACTTGGATCCAAGTCACAGTCCAGGGAGGAAGACATGGGAAAGAAGAAGCAGTAGCACACCAGAACTTGAGGCCACAATGGAGCAGGGGCCCTTCTCATAGTTCCAAGTCAGAAAAGAAGGCATGTGATCACTCACAAGCCAGAGAATAGTGCAGGAAAGTAGCAAACTGACTTTTCCTTAGATCATAGCACCTTGGAGAACTGAAAACTTATAGGTCTGTAGAAGTGTCTCTGAAAATATCTACACAAAACCCCTAAAGCTTGGTATAGTTTATTATTCATCCTGGATGCAGGGTCCTACTTTAACAAAGAGTTAAAATTCAATAAATAGATTAAGGAAATGAGCAAGCAGGAGGAAAAATATGACCATAGAAAGCTACTATGGTGACAAGGAAGATCAAAAGACTAACTCAGAAGGCAACAAAGTCAAAGCTTCCATATCCAAAGGATCCAAGAAAAACATGAATTGATCTCAGGTCATGGAACAGCTCAAAAATGATTTTGATAATCAAGTAAGAAAGGTATAAGAATAAATCATAAAAGGAATGAGAGTGATGCAGGAAAAGCACGAAAAAGACTTTTCTACAGATTGGTAAAGGAGACATACACACACATACACTCAAATACTGAAGAACATAATGCCTTAAAATCAGACTATGTCAAATAGTAAAAGAGGTTCAAAAAATCAATGAGGAAAAGAATGTCTTAAAAAAGCAGAATTGGAAAAAGGGGAAAAGAGGCACAAGAATCACTAAAGAGAAAAAAAACCTCCTTAAAATTTAGAATTGAGACACTGGAAAAGAATGTATGAAAACTCACTGAAGAAAATAATTCCTTAAAAGTTAGAATTGAGACCAGAAGTGCAGGGAAGGGGAGTCCCTGCAGTTTTCTGCTTCAACAATGCTTGAATGCAACCAGCTACTCTATTCCCACCAGAGCAGCCATTCACTACCTCTCCACCTACACCTCCACTAACCAACACTTCTTCCTTCCTACCATCAACAGCAGTCAGAGGCTTAGCAGTCCCCAGCCTTTGCTGCAGCAGCCTTTGTCACAGCGCCTCCTCCACTGCTTCCATGATCATCTCATCCCCCTCTCAGGTGTGGCAGAACTACCACCAGGACTTTGGAGACCATCATCAACCTGCAGATCAGCCTGGAGCTCTAGTTCTCCTACGTGGACCTGTCCATGTCCCACTGCTTCAACCCCATGAGAAGCAAAAGAATTTCACCAAGTACTTCCTGCAACAGTCTTTGGAGGAGTGTGAGCACACTAAGAAGCTGATGAAGCTTCAGAAGCAGTGAGGCAGCCACATCTTCCTGTAGGACATTGGGAAATCAGGCTGTTGTGACTGGGAGAGTGGACCGAACACAATGGAGTGTGCTCTGCACTTGGGGAAAAAATGTCAGTCAGTTGTTACTGGAATTGCACAAGCTTGCAACCTACAAGAATGACTCCCATTTATGTGATTTCATCAAAACCCACAACCTAGACAAACAGGTCAAGTCCATCAAACATCTAGGTCAGTGTTTCTCAACCTGTGGGTTATGATCAATTTGTAACAATGAAAACACATCCTGCATATCAAATATTTACATTATGATTCATAACAGTAGCAAAATTATAGTTACGAAGTAGCAATGAAAATTATTTTATGGTTGGGGGTCACTACAACATGAGGAACTGTATTAAAGGGTGGTGACATTAGGAAGGTTGAGAACCACTGATCTAGGTGATCACATAACCAACTTGTAGAAGATGGGCACCCTTATTCTGGCATGGCAGAATATCTTTTTGACAAGCACACCCTTGGAGACAGTGACAATGAGAGCTAAGCCACACTTG
The DNA here is from genome assembly GCA_028627135.1 of Pseudochirops cupreus. NCBI lineage: Eukaryota > Metazoa > Chordata > Mammalia > Diprotodontia > Pseudocheiridae > Pseudochirops > Pseudochirops cupreus. Next base: position 108,095,225 of record CM053580.1, read on the forward strand.
GCTTCCTTCACACCTGAGAACTGGGGGTGCCATTCCTACTATGTTTCAGTTGCATGCATATTTTGGTTATCTGACCTTTTCATAATCTGTACCAAAAAAACTACCACCATTTACATTCCAATAAAGTGATGTAATCCCATGAACAAACAGGTTCCCAAAAGAATGCGACTATGAATAGCTTTTAAGGTTCTGATTACACAATATAGTAACACTCCATATATTCCATAACAAATCATAGCAATCATTCACAACAAATCACAATATAATATTCACAACATTACATCTTATCATAGAAAATCACAATATAGTGTTCACAACAGCTTAATCTTAAAATGGCCACATATTTTTCACCAAAGTGGTCACAGTATTTAGAACAAAGAACAAGAGAGTAATCATCTGGTATTTCTATGGAGGTTGCCTCTTACTCAGTAATTCAGTCATCTCAAAATGCAATAGTCATTCTTCCACTCATGGGGCAATCATAGCTTAACTTAATCAGTCACTTATCCAGCAATCAGTCACTAAGTAAAATTAATCATTAAATACAATCATTAGAAAATTACACAAACTCTCCACCCCTTGGTCTCTAATAAACTTCAATACCCAAGGCCTTTTCTTCATCTTGACTGGGGTGGTCTCTCAGAAAGTAAACAGTATACAGCAGGGAAGAAAAGAAAACCTACAAAGAAGCTAAGAAAAGACAGACAGCTTTCAACATAAAGCACAGTTTTTATTGTATAGACTTTCTTGAAATGAAAAGCCAGTGCTATATATTTTAAATGTTCTGCTGTGCACATAACATTTTTTTTCTTTTCTTACTTTATATTTAAGTTTATAATGTTTCTTTTTCTTTTCTTATTATATATTTATTATTTGTCTAAATTAAAACAAAAATTAAAATGAAATTATCAAGAAAAACTACCCTTGTGTTCTAGAACCATAAAGGGAAATAGAAATTGAAAGAATCCAATGATCACCTCCTGAAACAGATGCCAAAATGAACATTCCAAGCAGTATTATCCCTAATTCCAGATCTCCCATGTCAAGGGAAAATATTGCAAGCAGTCAGAAAGAAACAATTCAAGTATTATGGAGTAGTGGATAACACAAGCTTTAGTAGCTTCTACATCAACAGATTGGAGAGCTTGGAATATGATATTCTAGGGGGCAAAGGAACTATGATTACAACCAGGAATCACCTACTCAGAAAAAAAAAAACTGGATGTAATCCTTCACTGTGAAAAAATGGATTTTCAATGAAACAGAAGATGTTCAAGAATTCTTGATGAAGAGAACAAAGCTGAACAGAAAATTTGACTATCAAGAAGAATACTCCAGAGAAATATAAAAAGGTAAACAGGAAAGGGAAATCATTAGGGACTTAATAAGGTAAAACTACTTACATTCCTAAATAGGAAGATGACACATGTGATTCATAACAACTTTTTCATTATTAGGGCAGTTGGAAGGAGTATATAAATATAGACAGAGGGAATAAGTGTGAGTTGAATATGAAGGGATGATATCTTAAAAACAAAGAAATTGTGAGAGAAGAATGCAGTGGGAGAAGGGAAAGGGAGAAATAGAATGAGGTAAATTATCTCATATAAAAAAAGTAAGAAAATTCTTGTACAGTGGAATGAAAGAGGTGGGAGGTAAGGGGGAGTGAGTGAACCTTGTTCTCATCAGAATTGACTCAAATGGGGAATAACATACACCCTCAAATGGGTATAGAAATCTAGCTTATCCTACAGGAAAGTAGGAGAGGAAGGGGATAAGAGAAGGGTAGGGTGATAGAAGAGAAGGTAGATTGGGGAAGGGGGTAGTTAGAAATAAACATTTTTGAGGAGGGACTGGGTGAAAGGTGAGAGTGAATAGAATAAACAAGGGGAGGATAAGATGGAGAGAAATATAGTTAGCAATAGTAAAGTGTAAAAAAATAAACCAAGTTTCTGTGATAAAGTCCTCTTTTTTCAAACATGTAGAGATGAGTCAAATTTATAAGAGTAAGAACCATTTTTCCAACTGATACATGATCAAAAATATGAACAGTTTTCAGACAAGTAATCAAAGCTATCTATAGCCAGATTAAAAAATCTCTAACTCACTATTGATGAGATAAATTCAAATTAAAACAATTCAGAGATACTACTTCATACCTATTAGATTGACTAATAGGACAGAAAAGGAAAATAACAAATGGTGAAGGGGATGTGAGGAAAATGAAACATCAATGTATTGTTGGTGGAGTTGTGAACTAATTCAGCTATCTGTAGAACAATTTGGAGCTATGTCCAAAGGACTATAAAACCATGCATATCCTTTGACCTAGCAGTACTGCTACTGGTTCTGTATCTCAAAAGAGATAAAAAGAAAAAGAAAAAGAACCTATATGTACAAAAATATTTATAGCAGCTCTTTTCTGGGGACAAAGAATAGGAAACTGAAGCGATGTCCATCAATTGGGGAATGACTGAACAGATTGTGATATGTAATTATGAGGTAATACAAGAAATGATGAACAGGAGAATCTCAGAAAAACTTGGAAAGACACACATGAAGTATTGCAAAGTGAAATATACTGTGTATAAAAAAACACTACTGTAAGATGATCAGCTGTAAGTGACTTTGCTATTTTTAGTAATACCATAATCCAAGACAACTCTGAAGGACTTACGGTGAAAAATGCTATCCTTCCTCAGAAAACTGATGGTATCTGAATACAGATTGAAGAATACTTTTTTAAAAAATCTCTATTTTTATTGAGTTGTTTTTCCTCTATGCTTTCTTTCACAACTTGACTAATATGGAAATGATTTGCATGACTGCTTATGTATAACCTAAATTACATTGCTTACCTTCTCAGTGATGGTGGGTGAGAACGGAGGCAGGGAGAGAATGCAGAACTCAAAGTTTTAAAAGAGAAGAGGAAGAATTGGTTTTGACATCTTTTTTTTCCAAAAGAATCATAATTCTTACATGTTCTTTCCATCAGCCAAGAATTAATGAGGTACCTTAAAAACCATCATTTCTTTTTTTGTTGTTCGTTTGCTTTTTGGAGGGCAATTGGGGGTTAAGTGACTTGCCCAAGGTCACACGGATAGTAAGTATTAAATGTCTGAGGCTGGATTTGAACTCAGCTCCTCCTGACTCCAGGGCCGGTGCTCTGTTCACTGTGCCACCTAGCCACCCCAAAACCATCAGTTCTTAATAGACAAAAATAATGCCAAATATTCTTAGAGATGCAACCAGAAATAACTACTCTGCCCTAGCGAAACATGATCAAGTATTCAGAAGACTTAGATTTATTTACATTATGGACAATTATTTATTCCATGTTTCATTTTCTCCTATATCCTTCATTGATTCTTAGTGTCTGTGCAATACTTCAAAGGTTAAATAACTGCAGTCAGACTATCTTTTGCTTGATTATCCTTGTTCTCCCACCCACTGTGGCATTGCCCACAAGAGGTCTAACATGAACCTTTTTTTTTTGGCTTTTTTTCAGAGGGAGGGAGGGTAGGGCAATTGGAGTTAAGTGACTTGCCCAAGGTCACACAGCTAGTAAGTATTAAATGTCTGAGGCTGGATTTGAACTCAGGTCCTCCTGACTGCAGGGCTGGTGATCTACTCACTGCACCACCTAGCTGTCCCTATCCTGAACCTTGTTTGTTTGTTGTTGTTGTTTTTTTTTGTTATGTCTTCACTCTGATGATTTTGTAACCTGCAAAAAACTCAATTATTCTGTCTACATGGAAAAATCTACAATTTATATATTCAGCTCTAATCACCTGTATTTGGATGTTATCACCTGGCTGTTGTGCACTATGGAATCGCAGATTTAAAGACAGAAGGTAACTTATAGGACAATAAGCTTGAATACCTCCTTTTGCAGACGAAGAAACTGATGCACAGAAGGTTGAAATGACTTGATCATTATTATGCAGGCAGTAAGTATTTAAAGAAGTGGTAAAACTCAGATATTCTTGACTCTAAGGACATTGCTCTGTTCCATCTTGTTATTTGATCTTGACCTTGACTCCATGCAATCATCATGAATTCGAAACAACCAAAAGAAAAAATCATTATATTTTATAGCAAACCTAACTCACCTCCAAAGTTCTTCATTTCTGTGGATGGTATCACCTTCCTTCTAGCCATGAGTGCTCTCAATAATAGTCATCCTTGTTTCTTCCTTTCCCTTCAACTCAATTTGTTTCTTAGTCTTGTTTATCCAACCTTACAAACCCTTGTCATCTCTCTTTTATCAATCTAATTAATATCCTTTTCACCTCTTTCCCCTACTATTTCCCCTACTATTTCAATAGTCTCCTAATTAGTCTCCCTGCCTCCATCTTCAGGTTCTTCTATTTCCAATCTATCTTCCTCAAATTGCCAAGTTGGTGTGCATAGATGTGCCTATGCCATAGCCCAACTACCACTCAAAAGTCTTTGGTAATTCTCTATTTGTTTAGGAAAAAATATGAAATCTGCTACCTGGCAATGAAAGGCCTCCACAATCTTTCCATACACCTTTGCAGAATCATTTTATAGTGCTTCCTTTCCGCACCCTGTATTATAGGTAAACTGACTCTTACTGCTTCTTTTGATACTTACTAACTGGGCTGAGTAAGACATTTCAGCTCTTCAGATCTTAGTTTTATTCAACTTTTAAATGACGGAGTTGGTCTCAGTGTCCTAAAAGTTACCATCTAGGTTCATCCTTAGTGGCACAGTGGGTTCACACTGGTGGCCCTGGAGTTTGGAAGACCTTAGTTCAAATGTGACATAAGTATTTAATAGCTTGGTGATTCCAAGCGAATCAATTAACCTCTGTCTAACTTAATTACTTCAAATATAAAATGGGGATAACAATATAACTTACCTCCTGGGTTGTTGTTGGGATTAAGTGAGAAAAATATTTGTAAAGTGCCTATTATTGTACCTGGAACAGGAGACAGTTAATAATTTTTTTTTTATTCCTTTCTATTATTATCACATTTTTTAAATCTCCATTCCTCTGGGAAAGAGATTTCTGAAGTCTGGAATGTATTCCCTTTTAAATATTACCTTGTAGAATGCCTCCATCTTTCAAGTGACACCTCAGGTGCCACTCCCAACACAAGAACTTTCCTGTGCTCTGCTAACCCCCAGAGTTAGCATGTCTCCACGTCTTGAAATTATTTTGTATTTAGTATTCACTTATTTAGTTTTGAGGGTCTTTTGCCTACTTAGCTCTATCTTCTGTATGTTCCTTGAAAGCTGGGACTTTTTTTGTCTTTGTATTCTCAACAAGTATACAGTACTTTGAATGTGGTATGAGGCTAATGAATGTTGAATTAAAATTAATGGGAAGCTGCCAAGTTAAGAGTCAAGAGAAACTAAGGTTAAAGAGAATGTGGACAGAATACAATGAAGTACAATAGGCTGAAGATAAAACCAGATTGTTTATTTCAAATACTTTATTGGTTTCATTACTAGTGGAAACCCAATGTACCTTTTACATTAATAATATTGAAAGATATTAGCTGAGCTATCTAGACCAATTGCCATAACAGTCAATACATACAACTCTTTTTTTGTTTTTAGAATCATAAATGTGTGCAGTAAGTTAGTGGCCCCTGAATTAATACAGAGGAAAAAAAGAAACAATTCCTTTTGACTATTACAGGATTCAGCTAAGTCAGTCAAAGTAAGAGCTTTAAAAAATCACAAAAAATCTAAAGATGGTAACCTAGTAAATAATCTATTGATAAAGGAAGAACAATTTGCTAGCAAAAGAAGCATTTTAAAAATTTCTTTCCTTGATCACCTGTTCAATAGATAAATATTGTTGACCATCCCTGTATATAATTTTGTAATTTAGTTGCTGACTACTGACAAGCATGAAAAAATGTTTACCTCAAGTCAGAGAGCAAAATGATGTTTTGGTGGTGGTGGTGGTGGTGGTTGTCAAATGACGGTATACTATAACATGCTTAACTTCTATAGAGTTCAGTAGAGAAGTATTTCTTTAACTACGTGAAAATACATGTAATAATGGGTTATTATAATGAGAATTTGAGTTCTAATCTCTTCCCCTTAAGTCCTTTGTTTTCCACATTGACAGCTAGGACTTCTCTTTATTTGAATATTTGGTAGAAATTTGTATTACTCGTTTGCCTTTTTGTATCTATCACCTTGAATTGTTGTTTTCCTTGGAAGAATGTCATCTCCCTCACTAAAGCAGAATGTACGTTTCTTGAGAACAAAGGGCAGCTCAAATTGTCTAAGATACAAGAGTTACATTTCTTTGTATGCCCTAGAACCTTGTTCAAAAACTATTAAAAGAACTAATGGAAATTAACTATATGACCCTCCTTGTGATTATATAATGATGGAAAGAATCACATCCATCCCCCACCAAGTTATCATCTTTTATTTGTGTTGTATGACATTAGACAAAATTAAAAATAATTTGTCATATTTAACCTGTCTTTTCAAAAGAAAAAAGGAGTGAATCACATTACAGCACATAAATACTATATGTTGAAATCTAAAAGCATTACGTGTTCTTCATGTTATGTATTAATTAGTCATCAACGATCTACATCAGACCATATCAGTACCTTATTTCTCTAATGTGTCTCACATTCCCTAAAAGAAATTGATGAAAAAATTTCAAACAATTGTTGATTCAGATTAGAGTTTGGTGAAATTATCTTCAGGTATTTTAAAAATATTTTTAAAATTCCTTCTTTTTTAATTACAGAGAAAAACAAATTTATTTATTTTTTTCTGGGCCACAAGGATGTTCCCTGGTGCTTTGTAACGTATTAAATAACAGTTCATCCATTACTTCAGACCTAGTATTCCTAGTGGAGTTATGAAAAATTTATTGGTTCATAGTCCTGAGAAATGAGCAGAGAATAATCTATTTTAAATTAGATTTACCTAATCCAAACACATCTTTTAGTAGACAAGAAAACTGAAGAACTGAAAGGTTGGTTAATTTGTATATGACTATGTAGCTCACTCCTCCTGGTGGAGCAGTGAATATCCATTCATTCTGACTTCATTTATTTCTCTATTAAAACATGATAGGACTCTTCCCCTTCAAAACATAGCTTAAGTGACTACCTTCTTGGGAAGCTTTTTTTTTTATTTCTCCCACTTGTAAATACTTTTCATCCGGATATTTTTAGAAATAGATAGATAGAGAGATAGAGATATAGAAAGATAGATAGATAGAGAGAGAGAGAGACAGACAGACAGACAGACAGACAGAGACAGAGACAGACAGATAGATACACACACATCTATGTTCTCTTTATGTCTTTTTTATCTAAGAATATTAATTGTTTCCTGACTTTTCATTTTAATTTTTGCTTTCTTAGTTCCTAAGATGGTGCCTGGAACAAAAAAGGCATTTGAAAATGCATGGTGAAAGAATGACTCAATTTTTCCCCGTCTTACAATAATTGAAGTTCTTCTCTTGTGAATGTACCAGTTTAGGCATTTGTCCATCTCCTCCTTTATCTAAAGCACATTATAGCTTTACACACACACACACACACACACACACACACACACACACACACAGAGACACAGACACACACACATACACACACTACACACATTTACATAATCATTTCTCTTTTCTCCATTAAGCTGACCTCAATTCTCCATCTCCCCAATAAAGAACTGATTATTTCAAAAACTTAGTGTGTCATTAAGTAGCAAAGTTATAATCATAATGCACCTAAGTGCAAGCAATGACCAATTTTCTATAGCTTTAATATACTGGTACTTACCACTGTACCACCCACCTGCCTCCACGTGAAGACCACAACAAGGAATTACTCTTCCTGAAGCAAAGTGTTTCAAATCACAATTCTAGCTAGGAGCTTTAACCGTACTCTCACTTGTTTGGTGGTTTGGGGATGGGAAAGTATAGGAAAATAAATGAGGAGCTTACCATTGTCTGCCAATTCTTAGGTTCCTTATTAACTATGTATTAAACTCTGCCATTTCTCCTCTACCAAAAGTGCATATCTCTTTAAATGCCATACCCTTGAACAAAACGTCATTTGAACCTCTTTAGTAGTAACTCATATTTCTAAAGCATGAGAGAAGAAATGAAAAAAAAAGTACCTTTTAGTATTAGTCTAAATAGATAATACTTATTGTTTTTTATAATTTTAAACAGATGGATATAACCAAAGGATTTTTAATAATTATCGATGAGTAGAGAGAGTCATAGAGAGTGAGCCAGAAAATGCTTGTTGGCAGAGAGAAGGAACCAACCTAGAAAGAAAGGCTGAAGGCTACAGAAAACTGGATAGTTGACAGAGCAAGATATTTGAGAAGACAGGAGGATATTTGATTATAGACCACAGAATCTGAGAGCTGAAAAAAAAATTAGCAAACATTTAGACCAAATATCTCATTTTCCAGATGAGGTAATGCCCAGGGACATTAATTGATTTTCCCACAAACATGTGGCAAAAATAAACTGCAAGACTTTTGAAAGTTAAAAGAGGACCTAGTTGATACAAATTTAGTCCTAATTCATTTTTGAACAAAGATACCATCTCAGTATTTCTTGCCCACTCAAAGCTGAAATCACTTTGTCTGCAACAAGCAGGAAAACAAACAAACAAAAACAGGAGTGAAATGTTTGTCACCTCCAGTAAATGTTGCTGGTTCCCAATTCAAAATGATGTGATATAAGTAGAATAAAGATGACTTTACCAATTGGGATGAATAGAGGTTCTTATCTCTTCAACAACAAAAAACTCAGAAAGGGTTTTGAAAATCAATTAAGGGAGATGGAAGAAAAATTGAGAAGAGAAATGAGAGTAATACAAGGAAATCATGAAAAAAGTCAATAATTTGGTAAAGGAGACACACACACACAACACACATACACACACACAAACACACTAATACTGAAGAAAATAATGCCTTAAAAATCAGACTACACCAAATGGTAAAAGAGGTACAAAAAGCCAATGAGGAGAACAATGTCTTAAAAAGCAGAATTGGCCAAAGAGGAAAAAAAAAATTGCAAAAATTCACAGAAGAGAAAAACAAACAAACAAACAAACAAAAAAGACTTGTTAAAAAGTAGAATTGCCCAAATGGAAAAGAATATATAAAAGTTCACTGAAAAAAAATAATTCCTTAAAAAAATTAGAATTGAGAAAATGGAAATTAATGACTTTATGAAAAATCAAGAAAAAATAAAACAAAACCAAAAAAATGAAAAAAGAAAATGTGAAATATCTCATTGAAAAAACAACTGACCTAGGAAATATACCCAGGAGAGGTAATTTTTAAATTATTGGACTACCTGAAAGCCTTGATTTAAAAAAAGAACATATATATATCATCTTTCAAGAAATTATCAAGGAAAACTGTCCTAATATTCTTAAACCAGAGGGTAAAATAGATATTGAAAGAATGCACTGATCATCTTCTGAAAGAGATGCCAAAATGAAAAGTCCCGGAAATATTATAGGCAAATTCCAGAGTTCCCAGGTCAAGGAGAAAATGTTGCAAGCAGTCAGAAAGAAACATTCTAGTGTTGTTGATCCATAGTCAATATAACACAAGATTTAGCAGTTTCTACATAAAGGGATCACAGGACTTATAACATGATATTCTGGAGGGCAAAAGGGCTAGGATTACAACTAATAATCACCTACTCAGAAAAAGTGAGTGTAATCCTTGAGAGAAAAAATGGTTATTCAATGAAATAGAGGACTTTCATGCATTCCTGATGAAAAGACAAGTATTAAACAGAAAACTGGACTTTCAAATACAAGATACAGGAGGAGCATAAAAAAGTAAATAGGAAAGAGGAATCATAAAGGACTTAATTAGGTTAAAATGTTTACATTCATAAATGGAAAGATAGTGCTTTATCCTCATAACTTTCTCATTATTAGGGCAATTAGGAGTATGTACAGACAGAGGGCACCAAAATGAGTTGTTTATGAAAGGATAATATCTAAAGCAATAAAATTAAGGTATAAGAGAGGAAAATACTGAAAGGGAAATAGAGAGGCAGGATTGGCTAAATTATCTCACATAAAATAGACAGGAAAAGCCTTTACAGTGGAGGGGAAGATAGGAGAGGTAAAGGGGAGTGACTCTCACCAGAACTGACTGAAAGATGGAATAATATACACACATAATTGGGTATAGAAATCTATTTTACACTACAGGAAAATGGGAAGGGAAGGGTAGAAGAGAAGTGGGGTGGGGGTGATAGAAGGAGGCAGATTGAGGGAGGGAGTAGTCAGAAGCAACACACTTTGGAGGGACATGGTGAAAGGGGAGAGTGAATAGAATAATTGGGGTATGGAGTGGGGTGGGAATAGGATGGAGGGAAATACAATGAGCAACAGTAACTGTGGAAAAAAAATTGAAGGAAATTTCTCTGATAAAAGCCTTATTCTTCAAACAGAGAACTGAGTTAATTTTTAAAAAGTAATAACCATGCCCCAATTGATAAATGATCACAAGATATAAACAGTTTTCAGAAGAAGCAATCAAAATTATCTATAAACATATGAAAACGATGCTCTACTCACTATTGATTAGAGATATGAAAATTTTAAAAAAATTCTGAGTTGCTACCTATTAAATTTACTAATAGGATGGAAAAGGAAAAATGAGAAATATCAAAGGGGATGTGGTGAAAGTGAGAAATTAATGTACTGTTGGTGGAGTTGTGAACTAATTCAACCATTCTGTAGAACTATGCCCAAAGGGCTATAAAACCATGCATACCCTTTGACCTAGGAATATCACTGCTAGGTCTATATCCACAAAAAGATTTTAAACAAACAAACAAACAAGTAAATGACTTATATGTACAAATATTTATAGCAACTATTGTCTGGGAGCAAAGAATAGGCAATTGAGGGGATGCCCATCAATTGAAGAATGGCTGAACAAATTGTAATGTGTGATTATGATGGATTACTATTGTGCAACAAAATATGATGAGTAGGATGCTGTCATAAAAACCTCAAAAGACTTATGCCATTTGATGCAAAGGAAATGTACTGTGTACAAAGTAACTGCAATATTTTAAGATGATCAGCTATGAATGACTTAGCTATTCTCAGCAATACAATTATCCCAGACAATTCTGAAGGACTTCTGATGAAAGGGTTATCCATCCCAAAGAAAGAACTGGTGGCATCTAAATGCGGACCAAAGCAGACTTATTTTACTTAATTTTTCTCCTTTGTTTTTCTTTTTGGCCTATATTTTCTTTTACAACATGATTATTACAGGAATGTTTTTCATGATGACACACAGATACCCTATATTGAATTGCTTGCCTTCTCAATGGGGATGGGGTTGGGAAAAGTAGAAGGGAGAGAGAATTTGGAATTAAAAATTTTAAAAACAAATATTTAAATTTGTTTTTTATATGTAACTTTGGAGAAATGAAATACTATTTTAAAAAAAACAGAGAGAATAACCTAGACAAATGTAAAGAATTCAAACATGGAATATTTTATAAATTGAACCGGAAGTTGGCACATTTGACTAACGTATAGAGTCCATGAGATTATATATAAGTCATCAGTCTGAAAATACAGGTTGGTGTCCATTTGTAAACATCTTTGAATGTTGAATAAATGAGTTTACATTTTTATCTAGTACTAATACAAGCTGCTGAAGTTTCTTGAATGAAAGCCTACTTTAAGAATGTGAAGTTGATAACAGGATGATAGATTGAAATGAGAAAGTTAAGTCAAGGAAAACAAATAGATGTGTGTTGGGAGAGGAGATGATGTGTTCCTTAACTATGGTAGTGGCAACCATTAGGTTAAGGGAAGATAACAGATGTAAAAGACTGTATTAAATATGAGAGGTGAGAAAGGGGAAAGAACAGAAGATGCTACTGAGAAAAAAATATAAGTGACTGAAGTATAATGTTATGATGATGTTACTTCATAGTAATTCCTTTCAGGTTCACTGTGCTCCAACCAATACGGAATATTTACTATTATCTCATCTTGTTCTAGGTAATAGATAAAACTATGTTTGCCTTTACTTAAATCCAATGTGGAGAATTGTGTTCAATCTGGAAAGTCACAATCTAGGAAGGATTTAACATGCTGAAAATTGTCTAAAGGAAGGGGACCAGAATGGTAAGAGGATCAGATTTATTTAGCCATTTTAGGATTGTTGAGAGAATTATGTTGTTTAAATTGAAGAAGATAAAATTATAAGTTCAAAATTATTGATATTTTAAATTATTTTAAAGCTGTTATAAGTCAGAGAATATATTCTGCCACTTCTCAGAGAGCGAAAGGAGACAATGAGGAAAAGTCATAAAAAGCCAAGTCTTAACTTTGGGGATGGTGGTGTAAGATGAAAAGGTTCAAATAGTCCATGTGCTAGCTCATAAAGTAATGAATTCTTCATCACCAAGAGTCTTCTGGCTCTGAAATTCTTTGATTCCTCAATTTATTGGAATCCATTCATATAGACAGATACACATAGAAATGGGAATTTTTTTAAAGAAAGGTTTTTATTTTAGAGTGGAATATGAAAGCACAAAGTTAAAAATAGAAAACAATATGGGTCTTCTTATTACTTTCCATATTTTGAAGCATTACATGACCTTTTTTCTTAAAATTACAGTCACTAAGTTAGCAATCAGAATCTTCAATATGCATATGAGACATAATAGACTATATATGAAGGTTAAAAATACAGATTAAAAAGTGGAATTAGACCAGTTTTGTAGAATACATGTAAAATACTGTGCTGAGGAAAAACTTATAAGCAAGAACAAAAATGTATTTCTCTGCTTTTGATTACCCAAATAGTATACATAAAAGAATGAAAATGTAAGTTCAAGTATAGAAATAAACTTTGAGAAAACACTATCATATTCAATTGGTTGTCTTGGGGATTTTAAAAAAATGGCATTACACACAATTCTCAATTTCTTGGTTATAATTGAAAGTAGAATGGAATATACTGGAACAGCTCATTTCCTTATTTTATTGCTGTTGTCACAAGACCCAGAAGTCTGATTGCTTTGGTTAAATATGGAAACTATACCCAGATGGATGAATTCTCTTTGGAATCAAGCTACTCAAACTATTAGAATTCATTTATCATAAGAAGATACAGAGATAGGCCCTCACATTTGTTCTGTGATTTCCCATATGTATCCACAAACTTGATTAAATGCAACTGGGTAGCAAAAACAGAAAAAAAAATTGAAAACACTTTGAAACTACTCAAGAAAATGCAAATCACTGTTATATTTCATTTCAACAGCTGTTTCATATTTTGTTTATGAACATATTAGAAAACTTCTGAATGAGGTTTATAACTTCATTGAAATTGCATTCAGGTCTCATCACTAAGAAAAATTCTTCCCTCAGATAAATGTCATAGAAAATAATTTGAACTTGAACTTTCTTAAGTGATGTGGGATTTTGTTGTTTCTTCCATCAACACAAATGGCACTCCATCTACAACTTCATACATGGTCCTTGAGAGCTTCTTTGGCAAAAATCAATCAATCACTATTCTCAAAGAAATCTGCCGACAAAGTCTTTTAGTTTTGATAAGGTTGCCTAACTCCACTCCCATAGACTTTAAGACTGACACCTCAATAAATCATTGTGATTGTGCACTGATGCAATGAATTTATATTATTTTTATTGTGAAGTAATTGATTATTGAAATACCTGCATCATATTTAAGCATCCATGGTTGCAAAGACCATATCTTTGGGAATATAAACCCCCTCCCAAAGCCCATTATTATAGGATCTCTCCTTGTTGGTGAAGGGATAAATGTTGTGACCTACCTGAGTTGGATAGAGTGGGGAGAGCTCTGGATTTGCCAGTGTCCCTTCAGGACTTCTCAGGTTTAATTTCTTTGCGAATCTTTGACCTCCAACTTTCTTCAGGACTCAAATGTCAAGTTGCTTTACCCACTTCTAGCTTTCAGTTTCAATAAAGAAGATAGAAGAATACATCCCTTCAGCAACCTGAAGGAAAAGATTCTGGTAGGACATGAGAAGACAAGGTCCATTATGTCTGTATTTGTAGCTTGATATTCTAGAGACTTTGGGAAAATTCCACTTTGATGAAATCTATGAATCTCTCTCTTGGTTCAGCTGAGTTACCTCATTCCCAGTGAGAGAGATCCTTCACTCTGTAGTGTCTGATATATATTTGCTATCATATTTTCATATGTATACCTTCTCTGATTTCTGCTTTGCTATGATTTGGAGGAATGGATTTCTTTGCTTTTTGCTATGTTTGCTCAAGTCTGTCTTGGAGTGGAGGGAAAAGAAACAAGAGATGCCTATTCTGCCTCTCTTTGATCCACACAGTGAAAGACTGTCACAATATGTTGACTCATCTCTACAAGTGTGTTTCACTATGCAAACATTAGGTAAATTTTCTGCCTTAGGTTGTAGTTCTCAGCAACTGTTGGTTTTTAAAATACGTTAAATAAATTAAATTCAAAGATTGATAGCAAAGTACATTTGGAAGTATACTCCTATGTATCAGTACACTCATCAAATTCAGTTAGCCAATAAATATTTAATAAGTGCCTATAATGTTGCAGGCATTGTGCTAAGACGTGGGGAGGAAGGAAAAGAAGAAAAGGATCTGTACTCTCAAAAAGCTAACTTTCTAATAAGTGGGCAACATTCAAATAACTGTGATAAACAAGGTAGATATAGAAAAAAACTGAAATAATAAAAAGGGGCAAGTCACAAGTGATTGAATGACATCTTATAGAATGTGAAATTTTAGTTGGAACTTGAAAGAAACCAGAAAAACCGAGGACAGACATAAAGGAGGGATTCAGGCATCAGAGGCTGCAAATAAAAATGTCCAGAGGTCAGAGATAAAAATTTTTTGTGATCAAGAATCAGGAAATAATTCTATGTCACTGGATCACAGAGTATGTTGAGGTATGTGTGATGGTATAAGCACTCTAAAAATGTAGTGAAAAATATGACAGATTTTGAGTATCAAATAGGGGGATTTTTTTTCTTTATGTTTGATCCTTGCTGCAACAGCAACCAATGAAGTTTATTGGGAAGGGGATTAATATGGGAAGACCTAAACTTTAGGAATACTATCTTGACAAATGAGTGAAGTATAGACTGGAGATGTGTGACAGGCAGAGCAACCAGGAGACTATTGCAATAGCTCAGGTGAGGTGATGAGGGCATTATAAGAGACTATGGGACAGTATCATACAGAAGTGGAATTTTGCAAGAGATATTTTTTCCCCAGGAAAATATGAGGGAAGGTTAATAGGGGCAGCTAGGTGGCTCAATGGATAGAGTGCCAGACCTAGAGTCAGGAAGACTCATCTTCCTTTATTCAAATCTGGCCTCGGATACTTACTAGCTTCGTTACCCTGGGCAAGTCATTCGACCCTGTTTGCCTCAGTTCCACTTTTGTAAAATAGACTGAAGAAGGACATGGAAAACCATTCTAATATCTTTGTCAAGAAAAAACCCAACAGGGTCATGAAGAGTTGGACATGACTGAACAACAAATATCATATGAATCATTTGGGGAGAAGGATCCATGGGAGGTTTGAGAACAGATGAAAAAGAAATTGAAAGAGCTTCCATGATAAATAATATAGTGAATTAATTATGAAAGTAATGATTCCTTTGAAACAGTGAGGGCACAGTTGAGGTTATATAGTATCAAATTTTAGTTAACTGGTCAGTACAATTTCATTATTTTTTCCACCCTCCTTTAGTAGCATGTGTGTGGAAGTGAAATCTGTGGATAGTGGCAGAAATCTAAGACCTCAGACTTAACAGGACCTCAGTTTGACAGGACATTGGTGATTTGATAAGAGAACAAGGAACTCAAAAGAAGAGTATAGCATATAGCTTAAATGGTTCAAGAATAGGAAAAAAAGAGGAAAATGGAGATAGTAGTACAAGAGCAATTTTCTGAGAAAGAGTGGGAATGTTGAAGGAATGGGAATTACTGGGTGGAAAAACATAGTTTGGGGTTGCAAAACATAAGGAGAGATGGAATGGTAATATATCGTGTTTAGGTAGGGAAATTCAGAGTTCATGAACATGGAAGACGACATGATCAAGGCTATGATCCTTTTGTGCAATTGAGCTGGAATAGGAGACTAAGTTATGTGAAATAAATAAGTGAGGTTGGGGTGTTAAAATAAGTATCTAAATATGTTGATGCCTATTATGAGGATAAGATTTGGGGAGGTGAAAAACATTATGAACAGGCTTTGAACTAGTTAAGTTAAGAAGAGTGTCCTGGAGGTTGGTAGGCAACAGAAATTAGAACTTTGATTGGGTGGTAAATATAGATTGAATGAACCTCAAAGGAGGAGAGGTTGCTAAATGAGGCAAGTAGAGGGAAAATTTAAAGTGGCAAAGGGGAGCAAGGAGTAATCCAAGTTCTCCCAGAAGGATTGAAATTACATCCAGTGATAGAAAGGACAGTCAGGCAAGTTATGTTTGAAGTAAAGAGTGAGATCTCAGTGAGATACTCATTGTGGAAGATGGATTAATATGAGGCATCTTTTCAATGATGCAAATCACAGTCCATCTACTCCTGTGCATGCACATGAAATTCTTCCCAATGACCTACTGTAATTACACACAAGGAGTCTGAACAACATGCTAAGTGCCTTCTTTATATCCTGTTTGCCTTGTATTGCAGTATGATACAAAAAAATCATGTTATACTTGAAGAGAAAATCAAATAAAATTTTAAAAAAACAACTTTAATAAGGAGTAAAGCTATATCTATTTGACAGTTTCAAAATTATATCAGAAAATTCAGTCATTCTCTCTCACAACAGGTGTCTTTTTCACTGAGATATATGTTCAGAATCTGGCAACAACAATTTTGTTATGAAAAAATATAAACTGGAATTTTCAGCCAATACTATATTGTCAAGAGAATTATTATAGACAAGCACTAAAATTTGGCATCTACATGTAGGAAAAGGCAAAATATACTAACATACATGAGAATGATATAAAAATGAAGTTGTTCACTTAGACTAAGTAGACAATAAAATAATATTCTAAATAAACAACAACAATTGTAATCAATAGAGCCATAAGTATAAACCTCAGGCATTCAAAGATTTTACAAATAACTTCCATTTTCTGTTTTCTTTTTTTTTTCTACCTACGTTATAGGTTTCTGACTTTTTTTTTGAGCTTTACAATATTTTAATTTTAATTTTAATTTTGAAAATTAACTTTTGTTTATTTTTAATTTACGTCGTTGATTTCAACAAGATTTTGAGTTACAAATTTTCTCCTCATCTTTCCCCTACCCACCTCCCAAAACAGTGATTCCACTGTATACTCCGCCCCCCAAACTTCTGTCTCCCATATCCTCCCCCATAACCCCTCTGACTTTCTGGTAGAGCAAGATGGATATCCCTGTCCCAGTGCCTGTATATCTTATTTGCCAGTTTCATATTAATAATAATAATAATAATAGTAATAATAAATAATTATAATTATTTATAGATGTGTGTGTATTTTTAACATATGATTTTAGAACTTTAAATTCTAGATTCTTTCCCTTCCTCCCTTGTCACCTACCCCACTGGAAAGACAAGCAATTCTATACAGGATGTACATGTGTAGTTATGCAGAACATCTCCAAAACAGACTTATTGTGTAACACTGATGATATTTCCCTCCTTTCTATCCCACCCTCCCCTTGTTCTATTCTCCACTTTGTTCCTGTCCCTTTACAGAAGTGTATGCTTCTAACAACCCTCCCCCACCTAACCTGCCCTCCCCTCCATCATCCCACCTCTCAGCCCCTTCCCTCCTACTCTCTTGAAGGGCAAGATACCCAATTTAGAGCGTACATCATTCTCTAACTAAGCCAAATTCAATGAAAGTAAGGTTGACCCATTCCCTTTTT
>CM053580.1:108113669-108128669 GCA_028627135.1 Pseudochirops cupreus
GAAGAGAAAGAATCTAGAATTTAAAGTTCTATAATCAAATATTAAAAATATATGTATATGTATATACATATATCATTATTATTATTATTATTGTTATTATTATTATTATTAACTATATCCAACTAGGACTTAAGATACACAGGCACTGTGGTAGGGAGATCCATCCTGCCCTACTGGAAAGTCAGAGGGCTGATGGGGAAGGATATAAGAGAGAATAGATTGGGGGAGGGGTTATACAATGGGATGGCAGTTTTGGGGTGGTGGGTAGGGGAAAGATGGGGAGAAAATTTGTAACTCAAAATCTCATGGAAATGAATGATGTAAGTTAAATAAATAAAAGTTTTAAAAAAACACCCTTGTTAAGAGGAATAAAGGGATTATAATGGGAGAAAAGGAAAGGATGAGGCTGAAAATGTTAAATTGTGCCACACAAAGTGGCCTAAAACCCTACTAAAGTAGAGGAGAAGGAAGAAGGGAGGTGAGCATCATATGACTGTTATTCTCATTGATTTTTATTCAAAAAGGGATCAATACACTCAGTTAAGTTTAGGATCCTAACATGAAAAGACCCCAAAACTCATTATAATAGAGGGAAAGGAGGGAAGGAGAGGAGCATTGTATGAAATTTACTCAAATTGATTTGGGTTCAAGGAGGGAATAACATACCCCTTTAAGTATAAAAAATACTTTGTGCCCTGCAGGCAGTAGGAGGGGTAAAGGGGTGCAAAAAGTGGGTGGGGTTAAAAGGGAGGGAAAGAGGAGTAAGGGGAAAGGGTAGTTAAAGGGAGGGACACAGAGAGAGAATACTGAGGGAGGTGGTTGTCAAAAGCAAAACGCTTAAGGAGGGGAAGGGAAAAGGAAGATACAAAAATATAAACAGGGGAGGGAATAGGATGGAAGGAATGTCACAGATTGTAATCATAACTGTGAATGTGAATGGGATGAACTCTCCCATAAAACAGAGGCAGATAGCAGAATGGATTAAAATCCACAATCATACAATATGCTGTCTTCAAGAAACACATTTGAAACAAGGAGATACACACAGGGTAAAGGTAAAAGGATGAAGTAGACTATATTATGCTTCAGCTAAAGTAAAAAAAAAAAGCAGGGGTAGCAATCCTTATCTCAGATAAAGCAAAAGCAAAAATAGATCTAATTAAAAGAGATAAGGAAAGAAACTACATCTTGCTAAAAGGCACCATCAAGAATGAAGCAATATCACTATTTAACATATATGCACCAAGCTGTATAGCATCCAGATTCCTAGAAGAAAAGTCAAGGGAATCAGAAGAAGAAATAGATAGCAAAACTATACTAGTGGGAGAACTCAATATCCCTCTCTCTGAACTTGATAAATTTAATCTAAAAATAAACAAGGAAAAAGTTAAGGAGGCAAATAGAATTGTAGAGAGGCTAGACATGATAGATTTCTGGAGAAAACTGAATGGGCATGAAAAAGGAATATACCTTCTTCACAGAGGTATATGGCACATACACAAAAATCAACTGGGCATAAAAACCTCACAATTCAGTACACAAAGGCAGAAATATTAAATGGATCATTCTCAGAACATGATGTACTAAAAATCATATGCAATAAAGAGCCATGGAAAGACAGACAAAAAAGTAATTGGAAACTAATAATTTAATCCTAAAGAACGATTGGGTTAAATAAGAAATTACAGAAACAATCAGCAACTTCATTCAGGAGAATGACAGTAATGAGACAACACACCAAAACTTGTGGGATGCAGTAAAGACTGTTCTTTGGGGAAGTTTTGTATGCCTTAATGCATACATGAATGCATTAGAGAAAATGGAGGTCAATGAATTGGGCACAAAATTGAAAAAGCAAGAAAAAGAACAAATTGAAAGTCCCCAAATAAATGCTAAATTAGAAATAATTAAAACCAAACAGGAGATTAACAAAATTGAATTAAGAAAACTATTGAACTAGTAAATAAAACTGAGTTGGTTTTATGAAAAAAACAATAAAATTGATAGACCTTTAGTCAATATGATAAAAAAAAAGAAAGAAGAAAACCAAATTTCGAGTATCAAAAATGAAAAGGGTGAATCTACCTCCAATGAAGAAGAAATTAAAACAATAATTAAGAATTATTTTGCCCAATTGTATGCACATAAATTAGACAATCTTAGTGAAATGAATGAATATTTACAAAAGTATAAGTTGCCCAGATTAACAGAAGAGGAAGCAAATTACTTTAATAACACCATCTCAGAAAAAGAAATTGAACAAGCCATCAGTGAACTACCTAGGGAAAAAAATCTGCAGGGCTAGATGGATTTGCTTGTGAATTCTATGAAACATTTCAAGAACAATTGACCTCAATACTCTACAAACTATTTGGGAAAATTGGTGAAGAAGGAGTCCTACCAAATTATTTTTATGACACAAATATAGTACTGATACCTAAATCAGGAAGAGACCAAACTGAGAAGGAAAATTATAGACTGATCTTCCTCAAGAATATGGATGCAAAAATTTTAAATAAAATATCAGCAAAAAGACTATAGCAACTTATCAAAAGAATAATACATTTGATTTGGTAGAATTTTTCCCAGGAATGCAAAGGTGGTTCACTATCAGGAAAACTATCAGTATAATTGATCACATCAACAACAAAACTAGCAAAAACCATATGATTAACTCAATAGATACATAGAAAGCTTTTGACAAAATACAACATCCATTCTTATTAAAAACACTAGAAAGTATAGGAATAAAAGCAGTTTTTTCTTAGAATAATAGGTAGCATCTATTTAAAGCCATCAGCAAGTATTATATGTAATGGGGATAAACTAGAAGCTTTTCCAATTGGATCAGGGGTGCAACAAGGATGTCCCCTACCTTACCTCTTATGCATTCTTGTACTAAAATCACTAGCAGTAGCAATTAGAGAAGAAACAGAAATGAAAGGAATCAAATTGGGCAAAGAAGAGACTAAGGTATAACTCTTTGCAAATGATATAATGATATATCTGGAGAATCCTAGAGAATCAAGTAAAAAAAAAAAAAACCTTGAGACAACAGATAAATTTGACAAAGTTGCAGGATATAAAATAAACCCACATAAATCCTCAGCATCCAACAGCAAGAGGTAATAAGAGAAACCCCATTTAAAGTTACTGGAGACATTATAAAATATTTGGGAATTTACCTGCCAAAACAAACCCAGGACCTATGTGAACACAACTACAAAACACTTTTCACACAAATAAAGTCAGATCTAAATAATTGGAAAAACATCAATTGTTTGTGGTTGGATTGAGCTAATATAATAAAAAATGACAATTTTACCTAAATTAAATTACATATTTAGTGCCATATCAATCAATCTACCAAAAAATTACTTTATAGAACTAGAAAAAATAGTAACAAAATTCATTTGGAAGAACAAAAGGTCCAGAATATCAAGGCGCTTAATGAAAAGAAATGGTAGGGAAGGTGGCCTAGCCATACCAGATTTTGATCTATATTATAAAGCGGCAGTCATCAAAACTACTTATTACTGGCTGAGGAATAGAGTAGTGGATCAATGGAATAAATTGGGTCCATGAGACTCAGCAATCAATGACTATAGTAATCTACAGTTTGATAAAACCAAAGACCCAGTTTTTGTGATAAGAACTCACTTTTTGACAAAAACTGGTGGGAAAACTAGAAAATAGTATGGCAGAAATTTGGCATAGACCCTTATCTAACTGCACATACCAAAATCAAGTCTAAATGGGTGCACAATCTAGGTATAAAGGCTGATACTGTAAGCAATATGGAGAAGAAAAGAATAGTTTACCTGTCAGATTTATGGAGAGGGGAAAACTTTATGACCAAATAAGAGTTAGAGAGCATTATAAAATACAAAATGGGTAAATTTGATTACATTAAATTGAAAAGTTTCTATATAAACAAGGAAGTGGGAAACTGGGAAAGAATTTTTACAAGCAGTGTCTCTGATAATGGCCTCATTTCTAAAATATTCAGGGAATTGAGTCAAATCTATAAAAAGACAAGTCATTGCCAATTGATTAATGGTCAAAGGATATGAACAGGCAATTTTCAGAGGTAGAAATTAAAGATATCTCTCAGCATATGAAAAAAATGCTGTAAATCAGTATCAATTTGAGAAATGCAAATCAAAAAAACTGTGAGTTACCACATCTCATCAGTCAGATTGGCTAAGATCTGAGGCAGAATTTCCTAAATAGGAAAATGACAAATGCTGTAGAGGATGTGGAAAAATTGGAACACTAACGCATTGTTGGTGGAGTTATGAACTGATTCAACCATTCTGGAGAGCAATCTGGAACTATGCCCAAAGGGCTATAAATAATTGCATACACTTCGACCCAGTAATACCACTTTTAGGGTTGTATCCCAAAGAGTTCATAGAAGTGGGAGGAAGATGCATATGTACAAAAATATTTATAGCAGCTCTTTTTGTCGTGGCAAAGAATTGGAAATTAATGGGATGCTCATCAGTTGAGGAATGGCTAAATAACTTGTGCTATATGAATGTAATGGGATATTATTGTGGTAAAAGAAATGAAGAGCAGATGGACTTAATATTTACCTGGAGAGGCTTATACAAACTAATGTTAAGTGAGAAGAGCAGAACCAGGAGAAATTTGTACACAATGACAGACACAACATATGTGCAATGACCAACTTTGATCAACTGGACTCTTCTCAGCAACACAAGGTTATAAGACAACTATAAAAGACTCAGGATGGAAGGAGAAGTCTAGATTCAGAGAAAGATCTGGGAAGGACAGGGTTTAAATGCAGAATGAAGCAAACTACATGCTCTCTTTCTTTTCCATGTTTGGTTTTGTTTCCTCTTTTCCGTTGTTCATTCCATAAGTTACAACTGTTTTTTTACAATCAGACTAATGTCTAATGTGAAAGAATTTGCAGATCCTATACTTGATTGCATGCCACCGTGGGTGTGAGGGGGTGAAGGGAGAAATTTTGAAATTCAAGGGATTGTGGAACTGAATCTTTTAAACTAAAAGTAAACAAACAAGTCAATTAAAATAATGTTTTTAAAAAGAAAACAAAATAATTTCTAGTCATATGGTTGATCAGAAATAATCCAGAAATTAGAAAGGTATGCATTTGTGGAGTAGAAGAAAAAGAAATTGGTTTTTAATATTAAAAAAGTATACAGTTTTCTTTCTGTTTTTCCCCTTTAGGTATCAATACCATATCATTATCAAAAAAATAACTTGATAGAATTTCTTCTTCATCAATTTCTGCAAATATTTCACATAATATTGAAATTTGTCATCCTTTAGATGGTACAAAAATTCACTTTTAAATCCATCTGACCCCAACAGTTTTTTTTTTCCAACACTCACTCTTATAAAATTTTGAGTTTCAAAGTTCCACCCCCTCACCTCACCTATCTCGTACCCAAGACAGCAAACAATCTGACATAAGTTATACACGTTTATATATGTATTTGACATTAAACATATTTTCATATCTGTCATGCTATGGAAAAAGAATCATAACAAAAGAAAAAAATGAGAAAAAAAAGAAATGAAAAATGTATGCTTAGATCCACACTAAGACTCAATAGTTCTTTCACAGGATATGGATAATATTTTCCACCAGGAGTCATCTGGAATAGTCTTAAATAATTATTTCTAAGAAGAGCTAAGTCTATCATAGTTAATCAGTGTAATGTTGCTTTTACTGTGTACAGTGTTCTTCTGGTTCTGCTCATTCAGAATTAGTTCATGTAGATATTTCCAGGTATTTTTTAAATCCACCTGCTCATCTTTTCTTATAACACAATAGTATTCCACTACATTCATATACCACATCTTGTTCAGTCATTTCTCATTTGATGGGCATCCTCTCAATTACTAATTGTTTGCCACCACAAAAAGAGCCACTATAAATATTTTTGTATGTGTGAATTATTTTCCATTTTTAGGATCTTTGGAATATAGACCTGGTAGTAATATTATTGGATGTAACTCCATTCAAGAACAGCTTCCCAAAAGAATGCTTTTGTGAACAGTTTTTAAGGTTCTGAATACACAGTATAGTGAACACTCCATTTATTCCATAACAAATCAAGGCAAACAATCACAAAAAACCACAATATAATATTCACAATATTACATCTTTTCACGGGAAATCACAATGTAGTGTTCACAATAGCCTATCAGTAAAATGGCCACATATTTTTCACCAAAGTGGTCACAGTATTTAGAACAAATAACAAAAGAACAATCATCTGGTATCCCTAAGGAGGTCTGCCTCCTTACTAAGTCATTTAGTTGTCTCAAAACACAATAGTCAATCTTCCACTCATGGGGCAATCATAGGTTAACTTAATCAGCCACTAAGTATAATTAATCTCTAAATACAATTATTAGAAAATTACACAAACCCTCCACCCCTCAGTCTCTAGTAAACTTCACTTTCATCACAGCATTCAATATCCAATGAGAGACCTTTTCTTCATCTTGACTCTGGGTGGTTTCTCAGATTCCCTGTATCCTCTTCCATGGTCCCAGCTCCTATCTGAATCACCTGGATTCAGAGGCAAACAGCTCCAAGGTCCTTGTCCATTCCTCCAACATTGTCCAGCACATGTCAATACCTTCACAACTTCTGTCTCCTGTTGCTGACATAACAGGAAGGGTTTGGATGAAACAGGAAGCCAATGCTCTGTGTGTGTGTGTGTGTGTGTGTGTGTGTGTGTGTGTAAGAAAAGCCCCAGAGAGGCAGAATTGAAATTTTTCTCCTAGAGGGCCCCTGGCAGAGAAAAGAGAGAGTTTCTCTCAGTGAGCATATGGAAGCTGACTGAAAACTGAGAGAGGATTTCTTTGAGGCCAGAATCTGCTGAAGGCTGAAGTTGCTGTTGAGAAGGCTGCCTGGAAGAATGAGATTTCTTCTGGGTCTTAGGGCCATTCAAACTGTTGGAGGACTGAAGAAGCATGACCTGGAAAAGACTTTGTTTGTGACTTGGTTGATCCTTGAATTCCTGGAAACAGAAGTTGTGAAGGTTTTGAAATGTGCTGGATGCCGTGAACTTTAGTTTGGTGGATTCAATACAGATTATACATGTGTAGTTATGCATAGCACTTCCATGATACTCATGTTGTGAAAGTCTAACCTTGTGTCCTCTATTTATCCATCTATCTAATTATCTATCTATCCATCTATCTATCTATCTATCTATCTATCTATCTATTTCCTCCAACTACCCTAATGCTTAGAAAGATCTCATGAGTTACAATAATCCTCTTTGCATGTAGGAAAGTAAACAGTTCAACTTTAATAAGTCCCCTATGATTTCTCTTTCATATTTACCTTTTCATGCTTCTCTTGATTCTTGTACTTGAAAGTCAAATTTTCTATTTGTAAAATCAATCACAAGCATTTCTTCTGAGGACTGCTGTTGTGAATAACTTTAAGGATCTAATTGAATAGTATTGTGAGCTGTCTATTTTTTCAGCAATAAACCAAAGTGAAACTTTCAAGAAACTAAAGCATAACTTTTACAAAAATATAACATAACAACGTGTTGCTAAGGTGGCCACAGCATCTTAAACAAAACAAATCATTCAATAAGTCACAATCTCCTCAATCAATATAGAGTACCCAAACCAAGTATTCTTTCATCTTAACTCCAGGCTGACTTCCAATCATCCTTAAGTGGTAATCATCTTTAAGCCAATCATCCTTAAGGGGTAGTGGAAAATACATAGGTCATCCACCCCTAGATCACAGTAAGAAGAGTTTCTAAGTAAAGTTTCCTTTCATCTTAACTCAAGGCTGACTTCCCAACCCCATGGACCCTCTTCCACACTCCCAGCTCTTGCCTGGATTCACCCAACTGTTGCTTAGATTTATAGGTAAGCAGCTTTCCTCTCCCATTCCATATTGCACTTCATGGGGAATACTCCACCCCAACCTCTTCACAGTTTCTGTTTCTAGGAAAACAAAGCTCAATGGGGCTACAACATTATTTACACAGATTGCTGGCTCTGTCATCTCAATTCATTTCTGTTTGAGAGATTAACCCCGATCAACAGAGTTTTTCTGTCTGACAAAGTAACACAAATCAACAGACAGAATGCTTATGTCTGATAAAGTAACAGTTCAACAGAGTGCTTCTGTCTCACAAAGTAACACCAACACAGAACAACATATGGAACAACAGAGTGCCAACCTCACAAATATTCTCTCTTAGCTCTGCTTACTACTGGCTCATGCTTGGGCTTTTATCTTCTCTGCTCCTTCTGGTACCACCCTTCCAGTTCCACCTTTCCTGGTCTGCTCTTTTGGCAAACTCCTCCCACCATATAATGTAATGACATTAGGTCTATTAAGGGCAGGAAAGGTCTCCAAATTCCCTTTGGTCTACTAAGGGCAACAAATGTATACTGTTTCCAAAAAAGACTTGACACAATCAAAGGCAAGACTCAAAGGCTTTTGAATAGCTGAAAAAAGGAGCACAATACTACTTTGCTTATCATTACACTATTTAGCTCTGGTATTTTCATCAAGAATGCTTGAAAATCCTCTCTTTCATTGAATGTCTATATTTTTGCCTGAAGTTTTTTTGAATAGGTTATTCATGGTTTTAATCGTAGCTCCTCTAATCTCCAGAATATCATATTCCAAGCCCTTTGATTCCTTCATGTAGATGCTAGATCTTGTTTTATCCTGATTGTATTTTTGCATTGTTTCTTTCTGGCTGCTTGAAATATTTTCTCCTCTACCTGGGGAATTTGGAATTTGGCTACAATATTCCTAGGAGTTTTCCTTTGAGGATCAGGGAGTACATTCTTTCAATTTTTGTTTTCCCCTGTGGTTCTAGAACATGAAGGCAGATTTCCTTGAAAAAAAATTTTTCTTTCTTTTCTTTTTTTTTGGATGGGGGAAGGCAGGGCAATTGGGGTTAAGTCACTAGCCAAAGGTCACATGGTTAGTAAGTGTTAAGTGACTGAGGCCAGATTTGAACTCAGGTCCTCCTTACTCAAGGGCCAGTGCTCTCTGTTCACTGTGCCACCTTGTCACCCCAATAATTTATTGAAAGCTGATTTCTAAGTTCTTTTTTTGATCATGGCTTTCAGGTAGTCAAATAATTTTTAGATTATCTCTCCTGGATTTATTTTCCAGGATAGTGGTTTTTCCAATGAGATATTTCACATTTTCTTCTGTTTTTTCATTCTTTTGATTCTGTTTTATATTTTTTTTCATTTCTCATAAATTTGCTGGCTTCCATTTGCTCTGTTCTAATATGTAAGGAATTATCTTCTTCAGTGAGCTTTTGGACCTCTTTTGCCATTTGACCAATTCTACTTTTCAAGACATTCTTCTCCTCATCATTGGCTTTTTTGACCTTTTTTTTTTTTTTGGCATTTCGGTTAGTCCATTTTTAAGGTGGTTTTTCCTTCAGCAGTTTTTGGGTCTCCTTTAGGAAGCTATTGACTTTTTTTGACTTTTTTTTTTGGAGGGACAGTTGGGGTCAATTGACTTGCCCAAGGTCACATGGAAAGTAAGTGCTAAGTGCCTGAGGCTGGATTTGAACTCAGGTCCTCCTGACTCCATGGCCAGTGCTGCATTCACTGTACCACTTTGCCACCCCTGTTGACTTGTTTTTAACAATTTTTTCACATCACTCTCATTTCTCTTTCCAATTTTTCCTCTGTCTCTCTTGCTTGATTTTCAAAATCCTTTTTAAGTTCTTCCATGGCCTGCTGTAATGGTAATGAAATTTGAAGATCCTTTTGTATAGGAAAGCTGACAGGTACTTAGCATCTACTTTCAAATTAAGCCTCTGTTAAAGAAAAGAAGGTATGAACCCCTGTAGCTGATGTAACAGGAATGGGATGAACAGGAAAGAGCAATACTGTAACCCCAGCTGGGAAAGTCAGAATTTCCTGGGCAGTTGTGGTGGTGGAGCTTCTTCTGAGGGTCAGCTGAGCTGCTGAGGACTTCCAAGGGCCAGCTGGAGCTGCCAGAGGAAGCATAACTGTGGTGTTTGGTATTTTGTCTCTTTGTGGCTTTGTGTAATGGCAATATAATTTGAATTTGAAGATCTCTTTGCATTGGCAAAGATATTACATACTTAGCACTTAGTAATTAATCAAGCCTCTGGTAAAGAAACAGAAGGTATGAATCCCCGTTGCTGCTGTAACAGGAAGGGGTTGGCTGAAACAGGAAGCTAATGCTGTGTGTATATAAGGAAAGACCCTGGCTGAGAAAGACAGATATTTTTTTGGAGCAAGGTTCATGGAGGCAGAAGCTGCTGCTACCAGAGAGGCTGAAGTGGAAAGGCACCCGGGCTGGAGAGAATGATTTTGATTTGGAGAACCTGGATTAAGTGATTTTGATTCTGGGAACCAGCTGAAACTTCTTCTGAGTCTGAGGGCCAGCCAGAGCTGCTAAGGAATTCCAAAGGTGTAATGATACTGGGATTTGAAGATCTTTCATGCCCCTTCAACTTGCTGATGTAGCAGGAAGGGGTGGAGCAAGAGAAAGCCAGAACCAAGCTAGCGTCTGTGCGGTGGTGACTGGAAGCAGTGACAGCAGCAGAGGCTGCAGTTGCGGCGCCAACTCCTTTTTCTTTGAGCCTGCCAGAATCTCTGCTAAGGACGCCTTCTGAGGACTGCCAGGGATGGGAACTGCGGGGGGGCTGGAGCTGCTGGGAGCAAGCTGCCTGGATGCTGAGCAGTTGTTGTGAGTGAGGAGAGGAGGATCTTTGCCTGAGGTAGCCTGTCCTGTTTTGAAGGCTTGAGAATGTGGGTGTTTACTACTTTAACTACATGTGCCAACTTCATAACTACTGCATTGGTTTTGATTTTCTGGTTTTGGGACTCAGTTTTCTGGTATTTGAATAAATGCTCTAGCTATATTTCCCAAGTAGACAGCCTGTTACCTTTTGTGATTAATAACCATATCAGCATATTTATAGTTGCTGTAGGCATTGTGAATACTTCATTGCTGATACAAAGGGTCAGTCAGAGCTGAGGGCCAGCTGGAGCTGCTGAGGCTATTGAGGATTTCTGAGGGCCAGCTGGAGCTGCTAAAGACTGAGGAATCATAACTGTGATGTGAGTACTTTGGATGAACCTGTTTGTGGCTTTGTGGAGCCTTGACTTTCTGGGAATGGAGACTGGGAAGGATTTAATGTGGACTGGATGCTGTGAGCTCCAGTGTGGAGCAGGAACTGCACAGAGAATTGGACAAAGACCTGGTACCTGTCTGCCTTCAAACCCAGGTGATAGTTTGGTGTATTGGGGTAGGAGCTGGGACCATGGAAGGGGATCCAGTGAACCCAAGAGACAACCCCGAGTCAACCTAAAAGAAGACTTTATTGTGTACTGACTAATTATCATTTACTAGTGACCTAGGGGTAGAGGGCTTGTGTATTTTATGATGATTGAATAGCAAATGATGATGGATGATTGAATGATTGAGTTGATTGAATGTTTGCGAGACTAAATGATTGTACTTAGTGACTGATGGCTGAATAAGTGACTAATCTGTAACTTTGTGAGTCCCATGAGTGGAGAACTTTGACCAGGGTACTTTGTGTCCTCTAAGGAGGCAAGCCTTGTTAGGGGTGATTGAATGATTTAGCTTCTAAATGATTGTTCTTTGTTCAAAACTTTGTTACCACTGTGGTGAAAACTGTGTGGCTATCTTAGTGACAAGTTGTTTGAATGCTGTGTTTTGAATTTTTGTGATAAGTGGTTACACTGTGAATGCTGTACTTTGATTTACTGTGAACATTTTGCTAGGACTTGTTATGGAATAGAGTCATTGCTATACTGTGTAATCAGAACCTGAAAAGCTGTTCACAGTAGCATTCTTCTAGAAAGCTACTTGTGTGTGGCATTACACTTAGTTAAGCCTTGACTTCCCAGGAATAGAGACTGTGAAGGATTTAAGGTAGACTAGACTCTGTGAGCTTCAATGTGGAACAGGAACTACAAAGAGAGCTGGACAAGGAGCTAGGAGCAGTCCTCCTTTGAACCCAGATGATTGTTTGGTGCATCCAAGTAGGACCTGGGGTCATAGAAAGGGATCCAGGGAATCTGAGAGCCTACCTCGGGTCAAGATGAAGAACTCTCTCTGTGGAAACTGAGTAGTGACTGATTGAAGCTGTACCTTTCTTATGATCTTAAAATTGTAACTTATTTGTGACTGAGGGGTAGAAGGCCTGTGTATTTTCCACTACCCCTTAAGAGAATATGGAGTAGTGACTGATATTGTAACTTAATTGCACCCCATGGGTGGAAATCTTTGGCTATTGTACTTTGTGTCCCTTAAAGAGGGCTTGCCTCCTTGAGGACAAGTGAGTTAAGGGTTTATGAGGCTCTCCTCCTTAAGACTGATTGAATTAAGGACTTAACTTAATGATCATCTAAATAAATGCACTTTGTTTAAAAGAGAACCACTGAATGATTGAGTTTCTAAGTGATTGACTAAATGATTGTACTTTGTTCGAAACTATGTGCTCACTTTGGTGAAAACTATGTGACCATTTTAGTGATAAATTTTGTGAATGCTATATTTTGATTTTCTGTGATAAATTGTAATATTGTAAACACTGTACCTTGATTTACTGTGAATGTTTTGCTCTGATTTGTTATTGAATAAATAGAGTGTTCACTATACTATGTAATCAGAACCTTGAAAGCTGTTCACAGAAGCATTCTTCTGGAAACCTGTGTGGCTTTATATCTGCGACCTTTTCATATTTTTCATGAAGGCTTTTGATGTAGGAGTTTCGATCTTGTCTTCTGGTTGTATGTTTTGATCTTCTTTGTCACGAAAGTTAGATTCTTTAGTCCGAGTTTGCTTGCTTGTTTGTTTGTTTATTTTTTTTTTTTTTGCTCATCTTCCCAGACAAATACTTGACTTTCTAAGTCTTTGTCAAGGTAAGACTCTTTCCAGTAGGGGTGGGGTGGGTGTGAATGTATTGTCCCAGCCTTCAGGGGTTTTGTATAAACAGTTGGATCCCCACACCATTTGATGGGTCTGGAGCTCTGGAAGCAGCTGCTACTGCTACTACTGATGCAACTGCCTCAGCCACCACCACTGCCACCTCCACTTTCCCAGGTCTGGGACCGGACCACACTCCTCTTTCACTCAGGTCCCACAGAGTTTTCTTACAGGCTTTCTATGCTCTTTTTAGTGTTTATGAGTTGAGAAGTCTGGAAATCACCACAGCTGTCAGTGATGCAGACGCCTGAGGCCTCTCTGGCCTGTCTATCCTGGCATGGCCCATGCCAGACTGAATTCTGCTCCCAGCCCAGTGCAATATACCTTTCCTGTCAACTTTCCAGGCTGTCTTGGCCTGGAGATGTGCTTCACTGTGTCATTTTGTGGGTTCTGTAGCTCTAGAATTTCTTTAGAGTCATTTTCACAGATACTTCCAGGAATTTGGGGGATAGTTCAAGCAAATTCCTGCTTTTATTCTGCAGTCTTGATTCTGCCCCACTGAGGGATTTTTTTTCCTTTGGGACTTCATTATTGGCTTATTCAATTTCTTTTTCTAAGATAGAATTACTTAAGTATTTCTTCTTCTATTAATACGGGCAATTTATACTTTTGTAAATATTTATCCATTTCACTTAGATTGCCAATTTATCAACAAATAACTGGGCAAACTATTTGTTAATTATTGCTTTATTTTCATCTTCATTAGTGATGCTTTCACTCTTTTCTTATTTGATATGAGTAATTTGTTTTAGTCTTTCTTTTTATAATCAAATAAATCAACGACTTATTAAATTTTTTTCATAAACCTAGCTCTTAGTTTTCTGCATTAATTCAATTTTTAAACTTTCAGTTTTATTATTCTCTCCTTTATGTTTGGTTTTTAATTAATAATGTTTAATTTGTTATTTTTATAGTTTTCAATCACATGACAAATTCATTGATCTGCTTTTTCACTATTTTTTGATGCAGGCATTTAGAGAAGAGAGAGAGAGAGAGTGAGAGAGAGACAGAGAGAGAGAGAGAGACAGAGAGTGAGAGAGAGAGAGAGAGAGAGAGAGAGAGAGAGAGAGAGGGAGAGAGACTGAAATTAAGTGAGAGAGGGAAAATTATAGAAGGCCCTATGTAATGGAGAAGGTGGGATAGTATTAGATTATTTGCACACATATAAGTGTTTTTCTGAGGTAGGAGATTGGTAAGTTCTTCATGCGCAACAGGAGTGAAGGAGGAGAGAGTTGAAAAGGAATGAAAAGATTTGGAAGAGCTGCTAGGGTGAATGGCATAGTGAGTTAATTACGGAGGTATAATAAGACAGCAGTGAAGACCGAGTTGAGGTTATTTAACATAAATTTGTAGTGGATTCAACCAATATAGTTTTATAATTTTCTCCAGCTTTGTTCAAAAATATGAAAATAGGAGCAAAGGCAGCTTATGGTGGGGGTGATCAAATCTGAGTTATGGAAGGGCAAGGGTGGTGAAACAAAAGGGATCATAAGATTCAAAAGAAGAGGAAATCAAAAGGCAAAACTTCATCAAAAATGTTAATATGGTTAAGGGAGGAGAGTATAGCCAGTGCAGGGGGGGAAAAATGAAATGTTGGGGTTTAAAACAAGGAACACCCAAAACTGCTGATGTGAGGGCTTTGCTAACCCAAAAACTGTTGTGGTTTCATGATGTGTTGTGGTGCAACCATCTCAAAGAATTCAGTCAGACCACCTCTAATCCAAGTATTGGCATTTTTTGAGATTGACACCTCTCATGAAGCAAGCTAAGTTCCAAGAGGAACCAGCAACTTTAGAGAAAGCAAGATAAATTTTATAAGGTATTAAAGCAATTACAAAACAGAAATTTACATAGAATAGAGGAATATCATTAATATTTAAAAGGGAGGAGGACTTTCTTAAGGGATTAGGTAATGGAGGAGGAGTCCCATCTTTGGTTTGGTGGTTAAATGTTCAGGTCATTCTGCCCTCCAACTGGGTAGCTATTGTGGTCCT
>CM053580.1:108131182-108143677 GCA_028627135.1 Pseudochirops cupreus
CTTCATGATTTTCTTGCATCATTCACATTTCTCTTCCCAATTTTTCCTCCACTTCTCTTATTTGGTTTTCAAAATCCTTCTTAAGCTGCTCTTTGGCTTGTAACAAGTCTACATTATTCTTGGAAGCTTTTGGTACAGGAGTTCTGACTGTGTTGTCTTCTTCCCATTCCATTCTTTGATTCTTTTTGTCCCCCAAAGAGGAATCTAAAGTTTGTGATACATGATTACTGTTGCCCCCAGTGAGATTGTCAATAGATATAGATCTATACCTACCTCTTTCTACATATATAGATATGTATATGGGTTTAGAGAGATTGATAGAGAAATGATAACTAGACAGACATATAGATTTGTGAGTTATGTACATAGAGATGATAACAGGAATTGATGAGGTCACCCTTATACAGAAAAAAGAGAAGAGGACCATAGACAGGGCCATAGGACCAGAGGCAGGGCCATGGGACCATAGGAAAAATAAAGGGGAAAACAATGGTCTTGGAGACTTGGGAAAATATATGTAAGAGGAGAAAGTGATCAACAGTGTCAACATCTGTAGAGAAGTGAAGAAGGATATGTGTTGTGAAAAAGTTCACTGAATTGGCCAACTAAAAGATCATTAATAATTTTGGAAATAACAGTTTCAGTTTATTGGAGGGGTCAGGAACCAGCTGTGAGAGAAGTGAGTATTTTGACAGTAAATTGAGGCACTGGTTGTACTTTCTAAAAGAATTTATCCACAAAGTGGAGGAGAGGTATAGAATTATAGCACTCTGGGATGCCTCATCTTGAGAACTGTGTTCAATTCTTGCCACAGGAATTTAAGCATATTGATAAGCTAGTGATTTTCCAGAGAAAACAAGCAACCAGGATAGCAAAACACCCTAAATTCCTGACGTAAGTCAATTAAGTATGTAAACTGGACAAGTTTAACCCGACAAATGGAGGACTAGTGGAGAACAAGATAGCTATGTTCAAGCATTTCAGAGGCTATCATGGGGAGAAGCAACTAGATTTGCTCATTTGGTCCAGAAGGTAGAAACAAGAGCAATAGATGGAAATTACAAAGAGGCTAATTTTTCATAATCACTAGCATTTACCTAGAGCTTTAAGGTTTGAAAAGCATTTTACAAGCATATAATTTTAATTTATTTTTAAAAAAAAGATGAAATAAATAGGGACAGAGAGGGGGTAAAGCCTAATAATGTCACCAAGAGCTCCAGAAACTCCAGAGTAAGTGGGTAGGCAGGCCCTTGGGGTTGTCACTTGGACATATAAATTGCCTTCCACCAGGAAATGCCTGGAAACATTTATTTTCTATTTGTTTCATTTATGCTATTAACATCTACAATCTTATTTAGAACAAAGAAGCCTTTGAGAGCATTTTTGTAGGAAAGTAACTTGAATGTTGTTAATACTCAAGTGCTTTCCACTTAATTACAGTTGCATAAATAGTAATTTGAGTTATCCATTAAGCCAGGTCTAAGATTAAAACCACCACAAGGAAAATAAACAATATTAATTTAGGCCTTTCCTGCCTGTGCTCATACTTTTATCTCTTTAATTCTAAGGCAATGTCTCCCACATTGTTGGTACATCTTGGAAAACATTACTCACCTTAGAATGAAACATGTTAAAGTTATGTGACTGAGAAGAAAGTCATCAAGTGAAAACCTACAGGAAATAACAATGATGCATAGGGGTACAGAGTATTTTTTTTAAATGCTGTCTAAATAGCAGCACACATACATTGGATTAATTTTAAAGGCAACTCGATTTGGTTCCTGTCCAAAAATTTGAAGACTATCCTTGCTTAATACATTTTAAAATGTGTTTAGAAAGAGTACCAGTTATAATGAGTTAGTCAATTTTGTTGATACTAGGTCATTAGGACAGACTCAATCTATTTATACAGAAAAAGTTTGGTTAATGCCTTTACAGAGTTCAGTTAGACCTCCTCTACCTCTAAGGCCTATAGATTTTCATGAGAGATAAGTATTTCAATAGAGAGCTTCTTTTACAACCAGAATATACTCAGGGTGATATTCAAAAATAACAGCTAACATTTATGGAGAATTTAAAGACTGAAGAATGTCATGCATATATTATTACTTTTGATCGTTAAAACAACTGTGTAGGATAGGCACTATATGGATATTCTCATTCCCCTTTTTACTACACGACCAAACACAGGCTTGAAGCAGTAAAATGGCTAAACCACAATTAAACAGCTAGTAAAAGTCAGAGTTGGTGTATGAACCCAGACCTTTCTTGCCTTCTGGCCCAGCATGCATTCAAATGTTTCACAATACTTCTCAAGGCTCCAGCTCAGTTTTTAGAATTAGGTAGTTTTATCTCCTTAATTTTTCAAAGGAAGAAGACAAAAATTGTTAGACAGAGATTTTAAATTGTCTAAAAGTATCTGGCTACAATTTCATTTATCTAACATGCATACCAACCCATGAATTAATGCTATTAAAATGTTAATATAGGAGTGATCATATAGATAGGTTTCTGAACACTTGAACATGAGAGGCACCGGAATATTTTTCCATCAGATCTCAAAGAATCAGAACATTTATTCCTCTGACATTTTATCTACCTATCCATCTCTCTATCTATCTACACACACATATAATGTGTGTATAATATAGTCAATGTATTATATATAATATTTATTTATCATGCCTGAAACATAAGCATATGATTCATTCCATAACAAAAGTGGTTTCTACATTATGAAGAAATGCTTTAATCTGGATATGGTTAAAAATACTATGTAGTGGGGATTGTGCTTATTTTCCCAAATAATTGATGGTACCCTTGGGTACATTTTTACAGAGGAAAAACAGCATGATGCAAGAAATTAATATGTTCTTCTACTCTCAAAAATGCCAATGGCTGATGAACTGTCTGTATTCTTCATTACTTCATCATCTCCCTGGTTTCAGACATCTCAGTTCACCACAGAACTAATTGACCTTTCCTGTCCTACTTCAAAGGAGTGTGTATGAGTATACACATATATACATGGTACATGTATATGTATATGTCTGTGTATAATAACAAACTGCACATATTACAAAATAAAATTATTATTATTGTGTTACTTTTTGTTTATATGCTACAGAGGAGTCAGAGGGACAGAAATCACATCAAGGCATGTAGGTGGTATAGGGGTCAGTGCACTTGCCTTAAAGTCAGGAAAAGCTGAGTTCTAATCTGATCTTACACATTTACTAGTTGTATAACCCTAGGTAAGTCACCTAGTCTATATTTGCCTTAATTTCCACAAATGTAAGATGTGGATTAAAACAGCACCTATCTTTTGGGGTTGTTTTGAGGATCATGAGATATATTATTTGTAAAGCTTTTAGAACAATTCCGATAACATAATAAGCACTATAGATAGATAGATAGATAGATAGATAGATGGACAGATAGATGGATATAGATATAGATATAGATTTATTTATTTATTTATTTGCCCATTTCTCTTCTGCTGTGAGTTTATAGTACCCAAAGAACAACTCAGACTCCACATCTTTCATGAGGTCTTTTCAGATGCTCCCTCCCTCCCACACAATTCAATTTCTAATACTATCTTCATCTTAAAATTATTTTCTTTGTAATTCACCTTTATTTTTGTTTTATTTTTTTTAGTTTACATCATTCATTACCATGAAATTTTGAGTTACAAATTTTCTCCCCATCTTTCCCCTACCCACCACCTCAAAACAGCCATCCCATTGTATCCTCCCTCCCCCAATCTGTTCTCTCTTATGTCTTCACCACTCACCCCTCTGACTTTTACACCTTTTGGCCCTTCAGTAGATTTTTAGATTTTTGAGGGCAGAAGCTGTTTCATTTTGGCATTTGTATCCCTGAATGCTAACACTGGTGCTTAATAGTTATTTATTGAATTGAATTCAATAATGTTCATCACAAAGCCAAATATTCAGTGTGATATTAAGAATTAATCTTATGAAGTTTGTAGTTACTTTAAATTATCCTTATTCTGTGGCAGAGCCAAGATGGTGGCATAGAAGCAACCAGGTTCTGCAGCTTCCACATAGTCATCTCAAATACCCATAAAATATGACTCTAAAGAAACTTTAGAGCTCCAAAACATGCAAAAATATAGAAAAACACATGTCCTGCTGAAGGCAGCTCAGCAGGAAGGATTCAACAGAGCATGCTGGGAGCTGAAATCAGCCCAGCCTGAAACCACAGATTGGCCCCAAGGCGGCCGGGACGAGCCACAGCTAGAGCCATCAGGAGAGTAGTTCAGCAGCAGCTGTGGCAGTTTCCAGAATTATCAAGCCATAAGAAACAAGGACAAAGTGAAAGGTTAGTGGAACTCAGCTAAATTGGGGGAGAAAAGCTGTCTAGCCAAACTGTCTCCAGGGCAAGGAAGGAGCAGAAGTAGTGGCCCTGCAGCTGCCTCCACATGGCTTCTTCAGAGCTCCTAGCCTGTAGACTGCAAGGGGGCCAAGTGATTGTTCAGAGGCTAAGTGCTCTTGCATTGAGTAGCCTGGATCCAAATCATGGTCTTGGGTGCTGGTCCTGGCATGCGTTTTCAGTGGGCCAAAGCTGGTGGGGGCTGCAAAAAAATGGCAGCCTCCTAAGAGTTCTGGCAACTGTGAAAACCCCAGCAGATTGAGACAGAGCTTTGCCCTCTGGAAGCAGAGTTCTGCACTGCTAAAAAAATCAAGTAATTGACTGGCAACAACATGAGCAGGCACAGGAAGCAAGGTAAGAACAGCAACTGAACTTTAGATTCCTTCTTTGGGGACAAAAAAGATCAAAGCATCGAGTGGGAGGAAGACAACACAGTCAGAACTCCCACACCAAAAGCTTCCAAGAAACATGAAGACTTCCTACAAGCCATAGAGCAGCTTAAGAAGTATTTTGATAACCAAATAAGAGAAGTGGAGGAAAAATTGGGAAGAGAAATGATAATGATGCAAGAAAATCATGAAAAGAAAGTCAACAATCTGATTGAAGAAAATAACATCTTATTAAATAGATTAACTCAGATGGCAAAAGAGGCCCAAAAAGCCAATGAGGAGAAGAATGCCTTAAAAAATTGAATTTGCTAGATGGAAAAAGAATCTAAAAAGCTTTCTGAAGAGAATAATTCCTTCAGAATTAGAGTGGAGCAAATGACTTTATGAGAAATCAAGATACTATTAAACAGATGCAAACAAATGAAAAAATACAAGGCAATGTGAAATCTCTCCTTGAAAAAAACACTGACCTGGAAAATAGATCAAAGAGAGACAATTTAAAAATTATTGGACTACTTGAAAGCCATGATCAAAAAAAGAACCTAGAAAGCATCCTTCAAGAAATTCTCAAGGAAAATTGCCCTGACATTTTAGAACCAGACTGCAAAATAGAACTTGAACAGATTCACCCATCACTTCTTGAAAATGATCCCCAAAAGAAAACTCCTAGGAAAGTTATAGCCAGATTTGAGAGTCCCCAGATCAAGGAGAAAATATTACAAGCTGCCAAGAAGAAATAATTTGAATACTGTGGAAACACAATTAGGATAACCCAGTATCTAGCAGTTTCTACATGAGGAATCAAAGGGACTGGAATATGATATTCCGGAGATCAAGGGAGTTAGGATTTAAACCAAGAATCGCCTACCCAGCAAAATTGAGGATAATGTTCCAGGGGAAAATATGGTCATTCAGTGAGGTGGAGGACTTTCAACCACTGTTGCTGAGAAAACCAGAACTGAAAAGAAAATCTGACACTCAAATACAAGAAGCATAAGGTAAACATGGAAGAGAAATCATAAGTAACTTATCAAAGTTGAACTATTTGCATGCCAACATGGAAAAATGAAAATTGTTACTTATAAAACTCTTCTCACTCTGAGGATAGGTGAAGGGAATACAAATGTATATATACATATACATATGGCTTTATAGGAGGGTTCATATATGCATATGAACACATATTTGAGTATTTGTATATATGAGTACATAGAGGGCATAGGATCAATTAAATAGGAAGGGATGATACTCTAAAAGGTGAATTTCTGAGGTGGGTGAGGAGTAGAATGGGAGGAGATAGGGAAAGACAGAATGGGGTTAATCATCTCATATAGAAGAGGCAAGGGATAATTGTTACAATGGAGGGGAAGAACAGGAAGGGAAAAGAGAAAGGGTCAATCTTACTCTCACTGAATTTGACTTAGGGATGGAAGGACTTAAACTCTAAACTGGGTATCTTACCACACAGGAAAGTAGGGGGGATGGAGATGAGAGGTGGGATGATGGAAGTGAAGGCAGTGTTAGGTGGGGGGTTGCTGGAAGTACACACTTCTGTAAAGGAACAAGGACAGGGACAGGGTAGA
Source organism: Pseudochirops cupreus (assembly GCA_028627135.1). Lineage (NCBI taxonomy): Eukaryota > Metazoa > Chordata > Mammalia > Diprotodontia > Pseudocheiridae > Pseudochirops > Pseudochirops cupreus. Next base: position 108,137,553 of record CM053580.1, read on the forward strand.
GAATAGAACAAGGGGTGGGATGGGATAGGAAGGAAGGATACATAATCAGTCTCTCACAATAGGCCCACTGTGGCGATTTTCTGTGTAATTACATATGTACAGCCTGTATTTAATTGCTTATCCTTCCAGTGGGAGTTGGTGATGAGAGAGTAAGGGAAAGAATTTAGAATTTAAAGTTCTATAATCAAATGGTAAATATACATATATTATTATTATTATTATTATTATTATTATTATTACTATTATTAACTACATCCTACCAAGAATTAAGATATACAGGCACTGTGGTAGGGAGATCCATCCTGCCCTAACAGAAAGTCAGAAGAGCAAGTGGGAGAACATAGGAGAGAGGAGATTGGGGGAGCGGTTATACAGTGGGATGGCTGTTTTGAGGCATTGGGTGGGGAAAGATGGGGAGAAAATTTGTAACTCAATATCTCGTGGAAATTAATGACATAAACAAGAAAATAAATAAATTAATTGATTAAAAAAATTATCCTTATTCACTATTTCATTTGAATGTTGAACCAGTTTCTTGTAGAAATTGACTTATTGGAGGGGATGAAAGTATTATTAGAAAATTGTATTGTTATTTTGGTTAAGAGGTACCTAACTTTAGGAACTTCGGAAATTGCAACATTATGTGCAGAATCCTAGGGATTAATGCAGGAATGTAAAAACATTGATATTACCTAAATGATGTTCTTTTCTCAGACTCTTAAAATCAGGTACTTTAAATACAGAAGATAACTAATGCTTACTAATACAGAATTTCTCTGCCAGGTAACATAAAATACTGAGGTGAAACTAATAAGAAATTGTTTTTCACAATACATAGATGCCCCAGGGAGACTAGATGGCTTTATGTGACAGAAAAATAATTCATGGTTTCTCAATACATTGAGAACTGCATCAATTCGCCTTGAAAATTTGTACATATCAAAAATTGAAGATATTATTTAATATAGTTGGGAGATTTCTACATTGGGAAAGCAAAAGTAGCAGAATTTCTGTATATAGTGACTTTTTTGTGGAAGGACTTTATCTGTGATTTGTGATTGTAATGAATCCCTATTTCTGAAATTTCTTCATAGTTAAAGAGAGACAACTTGTCGTGTGTTAGAAAGTTGAGCAGGGAACTGAGAAAACAAGTGATTTTCCTTTGGTCATCAGTCTAATATGAGTCCTAGACAGGACTGAGTCCTGTTTCTCCAGACTCCACAATTGACTCTATCTACTAAGTCTGACTTCTTTTTATAAAATTCATTTTGCTTATATAACTAATTATGGACACAATTTCCTATTACTCTGTTCTGTTTCTTTAAAGTCTATGGAAAATATGGGGCGGGGGGGGGGGAAGTGTATAATATAATGTGATGATCATATCATTATAGATTTCAAGCTGGAAGAGACCTAAGATATTTTCTAGAATTCATGGGTTCTTAACCTGTGGTCTTTGAAATTATTTTGTTTTTTTATTTGTTAAATATTTTGAAACTGCATGTCAGCATGATTGGTTTCCTTAGTAATCCTATGGATTTTATTTTATGCATTTCCAAGCCTTATTCTGAGAAACAGTCCATGGATTTCACCAGATTGTCAAATAGGTCTATGATATACTCAGGCAAAAGTTTGCTCTTGCCTGAAATGCTCTATCCTTTCACCACTTTGTCTTTTAATTTGTGCAATGGGGGCACATGTAAATACAGATAAATGAGTTAGAAGAAGAATCAGAGCTATTCAACAACATTCTCTTGTGTTTTACCTCAGATGAACCTGGCATGCATGATACACTATCCTAGCCACACATTGGACTGGGAAAGTATTAAACTGTAAGTGCAGGAGATCCCTGATTGCCAAAGTTCTTTCAGGATTACCAGGGAGGTGAACAGAATAAGACTTACTGTCATGAACAGACTGAGATATGTGAATCAAAACTGTTTCCTGAGGAAGCAGGGATCAAAACAGAAGGGGAAATGAATCTAATTGCCAGAACTGGGAGAACAAGTCTGTGGGGGGATATTTGAACCATCTAGTGAGAAGCAAGCATAAAGACTGAACTCCATGATACAAAAACTTAAGCAAGAGACTATTAATATTGCTATTGTCTGCAGTAACATTTTGGTGGTCCAGGGAAACTCTTCTGATCTTGATTTTCTGATCTTGAAAGGGTCTCCAGTGATCTGAACTGCATTCCTAACTTCATAAATATCATAATAAAATATAATCTGCTACAGACTAGAAGTCAGAAAGAGAAGAATCAAATCAATCAAAAAACATTTGAGTACTTACAGTGTACTAGGCACTGACATATGGACAGGAGACACAAATAAAAAATCAAAACCTTCCTTAATTTTAATTCTTTGCATTTTACTGGAGGTGAGAATACTTTGGACTCAAGCAGATCTGGGTCTACTCCAGAGAGCACCTCAATGAAGAAGAAGTCATTTCCCTCCTCTTCTCCGCATTCTTTGTCTCATTATGCCTCCCACTGTGAATAAAACTCCAGAGAGCATTTCCTAAAGCAGAGGTTCTTAACCTGTTTTTTGTCATGAGCCATTTTGGCAGTTTGATGAAGTTTTTGGATCTCTTCAGACAATAATGTTTTGAAATGCATAAAATAGGATTAAAAAACTAACAATTATATTGAAATGAAGTTATAAAACCATATATCTTTTTTTTTTAAATTAATAGCCCCCAGGTTTAAAGTCTCTGTGTTTAAACAGAAAGCTTAGTTTGGCTTATATCTCTCTAAGTAAGCGTAAAAAGTTTTCCTTTTTGAGTACTTCTCATTTTACAAAACATATTAATGTATGGAGGTAAGAAATAAAGAAAAAGAGACAAAGACAGAGAGAGGTAGAGAGATGGAGTCATTCACCTTTAGGGGAGGTTCCTTTTTATTCATCAAGCATATTCAACACAGATCACAGTCAAAGAATCAGTAAGGGATAAGTAAATCATTCTAAATCAGAAGTCCTTTTACAAGGGGACAGAAAACACATAGCCCACCACAAAGAGCCAGGGCATAGGCACTGTGGTTAGCCTAAGTTGGCATAAGTCTGTGGTTGGTCTTCCTACTACACACAATATATACAAAACAAACATGAAATTATTTGGAATTTGGAAATACAGTCAATGCTTTAAAATAGATTGAGGTTCAGAACCCATAGACATAGATTTCAAGGTAGGATATACTGGATGAATTTTCACAGGCAAGTAGGCCAGCCAGTTTAATTGGAATATAGAAGTACAGAAAGTGAGGGGAAGTAATGTCTATTTGATATTGAAACAGAGCTTGTAGATAGATTGCTGAAGGACTTAAATATAAATTAGAGGAGTTTGTATTTACAAAACATGATAAGGAAACAATATGATTATTTTTTATTAGAGAGTAACATGACCACTACTGTGTTTTAGTAAAAGCATTTTTTTTTTCAGTTGAAAAAAGGGTCCATTGCAAAATGATAATACTGATGGCAAGGATACTAATTAGGAGGCAACAGCAATAGTATAAATAGATATCAGCGCTTGGAGAAGTGTGCTTCTGCTGTATCAAGAAGTAGATGAATACCAGAGATGTGGATTAAATCACAACTACAAGACTTGACAGCTGAGCTGAAATTGACCTAGAAATGTACCCTATGTCAGGTCCAATTGAACCCAAGACATTTTCCTTACAATTTTGTAGGGCATGTAGTAGCCATGACATTTTGTCAGGATAAAATGGTGCACTATGAGATTTGTCTCCAGCCTTGGTTCTTATTCTAATACTACTTTCATTTACAATTTTCATTTTTGACTAAATTTTAATTTTCTAGATTACGTTCGTACTCCCCTAATTCGATTCTTCTTTAATCATTGCTTTCCTAATACAGTAACTCTAAATCTGAATTTGCTTGCCTCTCTTGCATCCATACCTTCTTTCTTCCCTTCAGTAAGACTCATCTTTAGGACGTGAATGCATGGGATAATACTTAATTATTTCTTGTAACAATTCTGTCACTTATGCAATCAGATGACAGATTAAAATGCACCACTTTCTGCTAGTTATTGTTTATCTTATAATAGGGAATTACCTTCACTGTGAAGACACCAATAGATGGGTACATATCCCTTCCCTGAGTGTTTTGTATATTTCTCAAAGTTACTTGAGTAGTGATTTGATCTAACCTGAAAACAAATTTCAACAGTTGCAAATAAGACTCATAAACTAATCATCACAAAACCATTTTCTAGTCCCTTTCTGCTGTCCAAAGATAAACAGATCAATTAGATCTATTCTAAGGGGTCACAATTCTCCCAGAAAGACATATATAAGATAGTATTCAGAATAAAATGATCTAAGACTTGGAACAGAAATTATAGGCAACAAATATAGGACAACCTGTTCTTAATCAAAAATTTTCTCTTTAATATCTTTGAAAAATGGTTCTCTAACCACTGCCTGAAGAAATTCAGTGAGAGAAAAAGATTATTTCTTGAGGCAGTCCATTCCACTTTTTAGACAAGTTTAATTGTAAAGATTTTCCTCCTGCATTAAATCTTAATTTGCCTCCATAAAACTTCTACTCAATGATACTAACTCTGCCTTTTTGAGGTCATGCTGAACAAGTCTAATCCATTTTCTACAACACAGCTCCCTGCCCCTGATATTAATGGTCTGGTTTGGAAGAAGACACATCAATTTACATAGCTAGCCAGAAGGGAATTGAATCCCTAAATTTCAGGAAAGGCAGTTCCAAGTTCATAAAACCAAGCAAAAATACAATAATAGAGTACAAGAGTGTTCTAATTTTAGAGTATTCTGCTGTATTAAAGCAGGTAAAATGACCTAAACCAAAGTTTTCTACCACTGTTTCTTAAAGATTTTGTGGTGAAATATAAACTGGTTAATCTGACATAGCTGTACCCTTATTGCTACTTTTCTTTCACACCAGTCACCTTAGCATATGCTTTATTTGTCTTAAAATGTTTATTATTGTCAAATATACATGAAATTCTATGGACGGTAATACATCATTGCCACCTAAGATCTATTGTTTTACTTTGAAATTAATACAAATAATAACAAGTTACTTAAGTCAAAGGAACCACAATTACTTTCTCAAGTTCTCTTTAGTTTTGAATATATAGTCAAAGAATGTATTTGTTAGATATAAGCACTTCAAGTATCTATAATTTCCTCCATTATTATAAGTCTATAATCAACAGTGATAATGTCTCCTCTTGATCTTAATAGGGAATCATAGACAGTTCTTTTATTATAATGATAATTTAGCAAATAACTTCATGGTGATTAACTTTCCTACACTTGTTTCAAACTGATCCTTGATTGACACAAGTGTATTCCACTACTGTTTCTATAGAACTGAGGGTCACCTTCACAATGCAATGAAGCATCAAAGCAGATCCTAGAAAAAAGGTGCCTATCTTTGATATTTTGGGTAGAATTTGAAAATTGTGAACAAGACAGAAAGAAAATAAGCTTTCAGATTATTGTGCTATAAGAAATGATTAGCAAACTGACTTCATAATAACCTAGAGATTCTTACATAAACTAATACTGTGTGAGGAGAGCAGAAGAACCAGGAGAACTTTGAAGATAATTACAGACACGTCATGTGTGTGACTACTAACTTTGATAGACTGGGCTGCTCTCAGCAATGCAAGGTTATAAGAGAACCCCAAAAGATTCCTGATGGAAAAGGATATTCATATACAGAGAAATGAACTATAGAGTCTGAATGCAGATTGAAGTAAACTACTTGCTCTCTATCTTTTGTGTTTTGTTTTGTTTTGTTCCTTCTTCCTTGTTGTTCACTCCATTGGTTATAATCCTTCTTTACAACTTGATTAATGTTTAATGTGAAGATATTTGTAGAACTTATATCTGATTGCATGCTGATGTAGAGGGAGGGGAGAGGAGATGGAGGAAGAGAAAATTTGGAACTCAAGGGATTATGAAAACAATAAAAAAGAAAAAAAAATTAAGGGGTGGCTAGGTGGCACCATGAATAGAGCACCAACCCTGGAGTTAGGAGGACCTGAGTTCCAATCTGGCCTCAGATGTTTAACACTTACTAGCTGTGTGACCTTGGGCAAGTCACCTAACCCCAAATGCCCTG
>CM053580.1:108143777-108158426 GCA_028627135.1 Pseudochirops cupreus
GTAAATATAAGATGGTTTCCAGTGTCATTTTGTTTTCTCCCTCAAATGCATATCATAGTTTTCATAGACCATAAATGCGTTTCAGAAAAAAAAAATAATATACCTTCAAACTACTTGAAGAAAATACATTGGGCATAATCATGTATGTTACTGTAATTAAAATAATGCATCTGATTCTCATCCTTTGTAACAATATAGAAAACCATTCATCTATGTTTAGGTTTACAGATTCTGTACTTCACTATTTCTGACAAAGGAATAGATGACACATTAAATGGATTTTCAGCTTTGTTAAATGCCAAAGGAAAAGTTGAATCTTTTGATAATTTCCAGAACCTTTCTTGAGACATCAGCACTAACATGACTCATTGTTTCAGTGACAATATGTCAAGATATGGAAAGATCTTCTTGGAGGATACATATATATGGAAAGATCTTCTTGGAGGATACATATATATATATATATATATATATATATATATATATATATATATCCAAATAAAAAAGGATAAATGAAAAAGACTTCCTTTCAGTTTTTTGCATTTAAAAAATCAAATAACTTCATGCAGTATTTTCCTCAAAAATATTATGTTCTTTAGTTGGTAAGCCAAAAAGTGAGAATGGACACTGAAATATTTTTCAAGAAGTGTATACAAAATATTAAAGACAAAGCTGGCAAGAGAACACCGGACTGTCAGGGTTGCATATTAGCTAAGAGGAAATACTTTATTGAAAACAGATTTCTGTTGACTAAGATTTGTAAATACACAAGTATTGGTTTTCTTAAAATTTTAGTGACAAAGCTTATACTTGTTTTTTTTTGATGTTAGAGGTCTCTTTGTGCATGTGTTGGACAAGATGATATATGACGTTCTTTTAAATCTGAACTGCCAACATTCTGTGATATTTGAAATTATTTTCAGTTATATTACTATAGGTGGGTAAGCTCAGAAAGAAAAAAAAAACATATCACAGGGCAAACATTTGTGCAAATATAATCTTGGCATAACATAAGGGTCTGTGCATGTCACTTTTAATGACTTTTGATAATTTTTGATGAAAGTTGATTTTGATGTGCCAACTCAAGTATTAAAAAACAGTTTCAGAATAAAGAAAGAAGATAATTTTTTTCTTGTAAGTTTTCATATATATTATTAAGGAAACTAAAATGTTTGCATTCATTTTAATCACTAGTTAAATATATTACACAATTTATATCCTGTGGTTCATAAGATAAATATATTTTCAAATTTAAGCTCTCATTGTAATTATAACTTTTAATTAATTTAAATAGTCAAACTTTTCAATGTATTTATATGATACTCAAATTAAAAATAAAGTTTGAAGAGATCTTATTATTTTAGGTATTTCAATTAACTCAAATTTTGGGGTTTTAGATAATTGACCAAAATTTTGTTTTTATCTGGATGACTTTCACCAAAGTATAAGATTATTATTGTCTTGTATGTGTTCTACTCTTATAAAGAAAAAAATTTCCTGTATGAAACATAAATCTTTCATGTTCAATTAAATTAAGTGCCATAGCAAATAGAGTGCAAAAAATGGACTCAGGTAGACTCAAGATCAAATCCAGCCTCAGACATTTACAACCTTTGTGACTCTGGGGTATTAATTTCTTTATACTTCAATTTTATCTGTATAAAATTGGTATAAAAGAACACCTACATCCCAAGGTTGTTGTAATATTAAAATGAGATATTAGTAAAGCATTTTGCATCATCATCATAACCATCATTAACATCATCATCACATATGAATCCTCAATAGTGATGAATAGATGGTTATTTGTATACTATATCATGCAGTGCCATGTAAAACTACTATGAAACCTCTTTTCTGGCCTTTTAAAAAATATTTAATCCTTGGATTCAGTATGTCTTATTCTATTGTAATAAATATAATGCTGAACCTGATTAGAGAAAAATATAAGTTCAGATCAACCTTAGACACTTATAGCTATGTGATAATAGCCAAATTACCTCTATATGTCTAATTCTTCCGTGTATAAAAAAAGAGGTTCAGGCCTTTTGGATTCTTTTTTTAATGGTTCTTCTCATTTTCATTTGAGCAGATAGTTATAATCTCCATATGCTAAAACTAGGACATAGTCCTTTGCACAAAATTATTGGGGGGAAATTTAAATTATATGAATATAAAATATAGTTTTCATTATGCTTATTTTAAAATTAATTACTGAAAATCTTTAGTATCATGTAGAGGTCATTTTTTCTTGTTTATTTTGGACTATAAAAATTAAAATGATCTGTATACAGAATAATTTAGTAACTTAAAATTTGCTAACATAGCGCTCTCATTTTCTGAAATTTTATGATGGACTTAAATCTATTCTTTTTCTTTATGGTGATAAAACAGTTCCCTTTATCAGAAAATACAATTAAAAGTGACACCTCCCTTGAATCAGAGCTTCCTTTACTGGAGAAAATCACAAAGTAAGGAGAAAATTCCTAGTAAACACCTGCAGTGCCAATAAGTAATAGCATATTATCCATCATACTAACAACTAAGAAATTACTGCCTTCTGTTGGAAGAATAACAGGATGATTAATTTTGAAACATCTGACTTTGCCATAGTCTTTGCTCTCAAAGTAATGCAAAAAAGAAAAATAATATATATACCTTCACAAAAGTAAATGACATGTAAACTAAAACAACAACAAATCATAAGTCCATTCATGAACAGATCCTGAGAAGAAAGTCTAGAAAGATACAGATCCTGTACTAGTTATCTTTGTCACTTTGTGTTTTGTGTTAAAAGTTGAGGAATAGATGAATGAATGTAAATATATTTTGATATTGAGAATTTTAGGTACTGTGATTTTTTTTTGTTTCATATTAGCAAAGCATGAGAAAAGTCTATTAGAAAAATAACTTCAGATTTCACATTGCTAAAAGACCCTAAGAATTTGCTTTTTCTACTTAAAGGTGCTTCAAATTTGAATTCTATTATCACTGGCCTTCATTCAGCCTTTCATTCCAGTTTAAGTGAAACTCTCACAACCTCTGAAGGAGTGTTCTAGGCTCTGGTCCTTCCCAGTCTCTAAGGAATTTTTATTCAAATTTCTATCATATTGCCCTGGATGGTGGCCCAGTTATTGTTCAGTCCTGGCTTTTCTCCTTTCTTTTGTGGCTCAAAATCCTGTTCCCATCAATCCAGACTTCCAATACCAGTTCTCCTAATGCTCTACTTTTTGCTTTAAATTCTAAACACTCTTCTCCATTCTGAAATTCAATTTTCTCTGTTCCTTATTTCTAAGTATGTGAGGTACAGGGACCCCAAAAATCCCCTACCCAAATTTTATAAAAACCTAGAGATGTCTCAAGGTAAGAACAGGACATTTTTATTCAGTTCTTGTGAGAAGAGGGCATCATTTCCACCAGGACAGACTGATGGAAGGAGGCATGTTACAGAGGACAAAGCAAAGTTTTACACCCTAACACAGGCAAACCCTATGCCACCATCATTCCTTATTGGCCTGGAAGCAAGTTTACAGTCTGGGTGTGAAAAGACAAAGAGCAGGGAAACAGGATATAGACAATCCAAATGTACATGTCCTCATTTGACAAAAGCTAAAGAGAGGGGGAAGGGTATGAAAGGACTTAATGCTGATATAGCAGTGGTAAAGAAGGGGGAAGGATGAAACTGCAACTCAGGCCTGTTCCCAAAAGAAATCTTACTAGATTTTAGGATATAGTCTGAGAAATTTTCACCTCTTCCACTCATAAGTGACAGAATTTTCTTTCTTTTTTTAAAATTAATTGATTTGTTTATTTACTTTTAGTTTACGATATTCAGTTCCACAATTCCTTGACTTTCAAATTTTCTTCCCTCCCCCCCTCCCCATGGTGACATGCAATCAAGTATAGGATCTGCAAATACTTTCACATTGGACATTAGTCTGGTTGTATAGAAGTGTTGTAACTGGTGGAGTGAACAATGGGAAAAAAGAAAGAAAAAACCCAACATGGAAAAGAATGCTAGCATGTAGATTGCTTCAGTCTCCATTTAAACTCTATTCTTTCTAGATCTACATTTCTCTGAATGTAGACATCTCCTTCCATCTTGAGACTTGTAGAGCTGTCTTATAACTGTACACTGTTGAGGAGTCCAGTTTATCAAAGTTGGTCTTCTCATATACGATGTGTCTGTGATTATGTACACATTTTTCCTGGTACTGCTCTTCTCACTTAGCATCAGTTTGTATGAGCTTTTCCAGGTAATTATGAAGTCCATCTCCTCCCCATTTCTTATAGCACAATAGTATTCCATTACATTCATATACCTAAACTTCTTTAGCCATTCCCCAATTGATGGGCATCCCCTAAATTTCCAGTTTTTTGCCACCACAAAGAGAGCTGCAATAAATATTTTTGTACATATGGGTCTTCCTCCCACTTCTATGATCTCTTTGGGATACAACCCCAGAAGTGGTATTACTGGCTCAAAGGGTGTGCAAGTGTTTATAACCCTTTGACCATAGTTCCAGATTGCTCTCCAGAATGTCTGAATCAGTTCACAGCTCCACCAACAATGCATTAGTGTTCCTATTTTTCCATATCCTCTCCAGCATTTGTCATTTTCTTGTTTTGTCATCTTAGCCAATCTGACTGGTGAGATGTGGTACCTCAAAGTTTTTTTTTGATTTGCATTTCTCAAATCAATAGTGATTTAGAGCATTTTTTGATATGCTTGTAGATATCTTTAATTTCTGTCTCTGAAAATTGCCTGTTCATATCCTTCGACCATTTACCAGTTGGGGAATGACTTGTATTCTTATTGATTTTACTTAATTCCCTGTATGTTTTAGAAAGGAAGCCTTTATCAGAGACATTCGTTGTAAAAATTCTTTCCCAATTTCCAACTTCCCTCTTAATCTTGGTTACATTGGCATTGTTTGTACAGAAACTTTTCAATTTAGTGTAATCAAGATTATCCATTTTGCATTTTATAATGCTCTCCAAATCTTCTCTGGTCATAAAGTCTTCCCTACTCCATAAATCTGACAGGTAAACTATTGCTTGTTCCCCAGATTACTTACAGTATTAGCCTTTATAGCTAGATCAGCAACACAATTTTCTTGACCTACAGATTCTTACATTACTTATGATACCAACAAACACAGTCCTAAGCTCAGCTGACTCAATTGTTTCTGTTAACTTTATTTCCATAAACCTTAAAAAGTCTATAAAACTTTCATGATGCTATCCTACCTCCTCTCAAATTCTCAGATCACTTTGTTTCCTAATTCATTCCTTCATTCAACTCCATATGTCCAGTGTCTTATGCATTCCAGATCCCATAGATCTCTACCGTAACTTTACCCTGACTTTTGCTTTTAAAACCTTACTTCACTATGATTCCCATGTTTTACAGATCATGCCATTCTTAGCATTTTCTTCCTTCCCATTTCAAATTTCATGCAATTTAACTACTACTTAGTTAACTAACTCCTTAAAAATCTGTTGTTAACTTCCTAACATCTCTTTCTCCCTCACTCTCTTTCTCTCTCTCACTCTTTTAACAATAGAGTCCTCAAACTACTTTACTTGTAGCCTCTTGTGAACTTTTTTCCTTCTGTGTATCATGCATAATGCTTTATTGATGTTTTTCTTTTTATGTGAATCATCATTCACTAATCCCTCATTAAAATTAAATGTGTATACATGTAAGTGTGTGTGTATACGTATACATATACATACATACATATATATATATACATAATATATGCATGTGTATATGTGTATAATCCCTATTCCCAGAAATCTGTAGAGTCAAAATAAAATCAACACATTAGCAATTTCTGAAAATACATATGTAACCTCAAAGATAAGAGAAAAGATTAATCTTTTGGTCTCTTTGCTCTTGATTATGCTCACAGTTAACACAAAAACTCCCTGACAATGATGTGGGATGGTTGAGATACCAGCTTTGTGTTAGAAAAATTCAACCTTTCCTTTGTGGCTTTCACAGAGGTACCACTCCTTCATGTGGTGGGAAGAAAAAGGAAAGAATTACAAAGAAAAGAGTCAATCACAGGTGTTCATGAGAAATTAAATCGGAGGCAGTCTTTGTTATCCTCTTTCACAAATGTCCCCTTTTGTTCCTCTTAGTAGAATTATAGGTAAAGTTAGAAATAGGTGGCAGTCATGCCCAGATAAAGTGTTTTAGTAAAAGGTAAGAAGCATCTAGGTGTTGTAGTAGATACCTGAAATCAGGAAGACTCATTTTTCTGAGTTCTAATCTGTCCTCAGACACTTATTGGCTGTGTGACCTAGGAAAGGTACTTAGCCGTGTTTGCCTCAGTTTTCTCATCTGTAAAATGATGTGGAGAAGAAAATTGCAAACCACTCTAGCATCTGCCAAGAAAATCTCAAATGGGGTCTCAAAGAATCTGACATGACTGGAATAACTAATCAACAATAAGAGAAGGGGATAGTAACCCAAGTTCAGCTATGTCTCTTTTACAGTTGTTGCTGTTGTTTTTACCTCAATGCACATAAACAAAGATTTGTGAGGAATCAAAGTCTGATGTTTTGCTAGTTTGTTGTTTTACCTTTAGGAGAAGTTTGGGTTTGGGCAAGGAAGTTGCTAATGTCAACAGCACTGCTCTTGACACCTCTGCTGATTCATGAAAGGAAAATGGGAAAAGCATTTATACCTTCCCCCTTTCTGTGTGTTTTTTTTTTCTTGTCTCTTCTTTCTCAGATGCCTCTGTTTGACCTTCTCTAGCCTCAAACTCTGTCCTCTACTCCTACTCTCATTCTTGCTTTTTCTCTTTCTAAGATGGAAAAAAAATACTTTCAGGATATTTACCCTGGACCCATCATAGGACAATGAGTCTAAGTCTTTTCAAGAAGACTGGTACATGTCTAATTCTGTGCTTCTGCCAAGAGGTAACAATTATATTTCCACAACCATCTTTTGGTGTTATTACTGGCCACTTCTTTGACAAGAGTACTGAGACCTTTCAAAGCTATTTCTTTATATTATGAATGTAGTCATGATATAATTTTTTCGTACGACTCTGCTCATTAAATTGAATATTTTCTGACTGTCCTGCATGACTGGAATTCTCTCCCTCCTCTTCTCTGCCTACTGACATCCTTGACTTCTTGTAAGGTATACCTAAAAATCTATATTCTAAAGGAAACCCTTCCTGACTTCCTTTTAATTCTAGTGTCTTCTTTCTCTTAATTATTTCCTATTTTTTCAGTATTTAGCCTGATTTTATGTAGTTCTTTGTTGTCTCACTCCTTGAAGGCAAAGATTGTCTTCTGCCTCTGGAACTTAATAAACATTTATTGATTGATAAATTCATGATCATTTTTTCGTATTTCTCTGAAATTGTCGTATTCGTCATTTTATAGGGAACAAAAAGTTCAATTATATTTATCTAGTATAATCTGTTCAGCCATTCCTCAATTCATGGATGTGTATTTTGTTTCTAGATCCTCACAAAACCATGTGTGGCTATAAAAGTTCCTGAATGTATGGATCCTTTCCTTCTTTTTATGACCTCTTTGGGGTCAATACCTATTAGTGGTATCATTTGGTTAAAAGAGATGTTTTCTGTCATTTTCAAACCGATTCAAAGGTCCACCAACAGTGCATTGGTGTTATAACCTTTCTATAACTTTGCTGGTAATAGACCCTTTCATTACATTTGTCAACATATTTGCAGTATAGTGAAATATCAAGGCTATATTGATTTACATTTCTCTCACCTCCAGGGATTTGTAAAACTGTTTTAATGTAATTTTTGACACATTTTTATTTCTTCCTTTGAAAACTACCTATTCATACCCTTTGACTGTGAATTTATTGAGAAATAACTGTTATTTCTTTCATTAACAATTAATTACCTATCTTAGACATTTGAACTTCAGAACTTTTAAATTTTATATATTCAAAGTTATTTATTTTATTTTTTAGAATCAGCTCCTCTAATGATGTCACTTAATGTATTATATAAGTGGAATGAACTAAACTGGTGAGAAGGCAAGTACTTACTTCCTCTGTTCTCTCTTTTAACCCTTGTTTTCAAGGTTTCTCTTAGTCTGGGGTTTTTGTTTTGTTTTTGTTGTGTTGTTGTTGTTGTTGTTGTTGTTCCCTCTCAGTTTCAGGTGCTGGGAGCAATCTCCCTGGACCAGGGAATTTGATACATAGCAACTTTAGAGACAGGATTCCGGGTGGAATTTTGCAGTCAGTAGTATATCTAGCATGCAAGTTATGAAACTAAGTTGATTGGTAAGCTGAACTTTGAATTGGGTAATGTACTATATGAAATCCAGCTAAGGAAAAAATCTATTCCTTTTCCTTTCCCAAAGACTATGAGGGTATACAGAGTTAATTAAGTACCATGTGTTGTGGAATATGTTTATATATTGGTATCATTTATTTTGAAGTATATGTTCCTTTCTTAAGGTTAATTTGACTGTTTGTAAATAAATGGAACTGGGGTGCATGGGATCTATACCTTACATTTGAGGGAACACTAATGGTAGGGGATAGTCATTAGAAGAATATTTAGAAATGCTCAAATTCTGTTAAGGATACTGGAGAATACTAAAGGTGGGGTGAAATATAACCTATATGGATGGCAGGTAGTAGGGGCCAAGTCAGTACTATACTGGTATGTTGTTTTGTTATTATAACATAATTATTATAACACTGTTTTGTCTTTGCTCTCATCATTCAGATTATCTTTTGCTAAAGAGCAAAGAACAAAAACAAAGTTGGTGTCCATGGATTTGGGAAGGGCTAAATAAAATTCCATAACAATTGAATAGATTGTTATTATAATATCATGTCATAAGAAATAATGAATATAGATAAATAGGAAGCTATTTAAATAGATAAAATTATTAATCACTTACTATTAATCACTACACTAGATGAACAAATTTGGAGAATCCACCCCAAATGTTCACATGGACTACTTGTGTCTGATATGTGATAGAGCTTGTATTGTTCTGATCAGCCACAGACAGATGCAGTATAATTTAACTCTATTAGTATGTCATTTTGGTCCTCATCAAGAACAAAGGATGACCAACCAACCAGCCAACCTGCTGATATAAAAATGCAAATAAACATGACAATTCTTGTCAGTCAGGAAATGTTTCAAAGAGAACTGAAAAGGTGGCAAGTGAGAGAGGGAGGATAGTGTAGATATTGTCAGGACATGGAAACCTGCAACATAAAGTAAAAGCTTACCTATCATTGCTTAGGGCAGTTACAAAAAGAAGAAGAAGAGGAAGAAGAAGAGGAAGAAGAAGAAGAAGAAGCAGAAGAAGAAGAAGAAGATGATGATGATGATGATGATGATGATAATGATGATGGAGGCCTAAAACTAGAATTCCAAAAACTATGGAAAATTTTTAATAAATTGAGTAAAATAAGAGCCAGATTATCAATATACAGAAAAAAATACAATTATTTAAATGGAAATATAGTTAACTCACATTCCTATCAACATAATGTTAGCTACTTTGGAGGACAAATGCAAAGGTAGACTATATTTTATATCATTCCTCTCCTCATTCTTTGATCTGTATCTAATTCTTTGATCTTCAACAACATGATTTACCTGGTTTTGTACTCTGAAACATCCTTCTGTTCCTGGACTCCTCAATTTCAGAACATCCCTCTGTCAGTTTCCTTCTTTCATTTAAGCATTCTTTCAAGGGCCTTCCATTTTGTATTCTGACATAGGCTTGCTAAGCCTCATTTCTATCATAACTGTGCTTCTGACTCTCTAGAAATTGCCACCATGCCCATGCAAGGGCTCATTGTCCTCTTTCCCTCACTATAAAGCTTATTTTATAAGTTTTCATAACAAATTTTAATGTAAGGTAATTGAGGACAGGGTCTGCTATTCTCTCTGCTTACATCTGTATCTTCAGCAGTTAGCACAGCTCCTAGAACACAGATAATACTTAATAAGTACTTTTTTGTCTCACCTTGGTGTTCAAAGACTGGAACTGCCTAGTTGTTATTATTATACTCAAAACCTAATATGGTGCTTTGCATAGAGTAAAAATTTGAATAATATCTGCTGAGTTGAATATGTAAAAGATCATGTATTTGAGTTTTTGTGGTAATTTTTAAAATAAGGATCTTGTCTACAAAAGTGAAATGGAATGTTCTGTCTCCTAATTCTGCATCTGATTCTTTTATTTAAGGAGCAAAAATGATGCTTAAGATAATAAATTCATAATGAGTGTCTGTGTCCATTGAACTACACAGGAGAAATACATGGTGGAAAAAGCAAAATTTTTAAAGAACTCAGCAACTGACTCTAAAAATATGTTAAAGATTTGAAGATTCAAGAAAATTGAAAAAAAAATGAAGGGCACTTGGCAAGGAATGAATCAAAACAAAAACAAAATAAGATAATGACACAAAAGATATTGAAAGTCACTAACACCAGTGATGGCAACTCTTAAACCTCTCAGCATAGCACAGGGTCTGTCAGAACTGAGTGAGACAAAAGCTCAAAACCTGTGGCGGCAGCAGCAGCTAATCCTGGTACTATCAGTCCACAGACTAAATGTTTGAAAGTCACCTACTTGAACTTCCTGCACCCAAGAGAGTGTGGTAAACTATTAGTGCCCTTATTTCCCCCTGACGACCTTGAAAAATGCAAAGAATATTGTCCCAGGAAAAATCCTGGAGTAGGGGAGCTGGCAGCAGTGGGGGTACAGCACCCTTTCTGCTTGGGAGATTAGGGAGATCGACAGGTAGGGTCCCTCTCTCTTTGGCTGAAAGGAAACAGTATAGGATAGGAGACATCCTAGCAAGCCCCAACTTAGCAGACCATCAGTGACTGCTGAGCCCCAAGGGAGTAGAGCTGCCAAGCACCAACACCAGGACCCCAGGCATGTCTTCCCAAAGCCAGAGGAATTGACAGACACCATTGCAGACAATGGCTGAGGCTACCTATGCTATAGTGCAGCCCTAGAGGAAGAGGAAACTTCCCATGGCCAGACTATTCCTTCTCCACACCTCACACTTTGAGTTTCATCACAGTGGGTAAAGTTGTGATGTGGAAAGAAAAATTGTACTCTAAATGAGGTTTCTGTCACCTCTTAAATGGACTACTGGAATAGCCTCTTAACAGTTTTTCTAGGTTCCAGTGCATCTCCTCTCTCTTCTACCCTACTGTCTTCTATTCTTTCCTTCCATAGTTGCCAAAACAAACTTCCTAGTGCACAGGTTGTAATGGTAATGGAATTTAAAGATTCCCCTGTATTGGCTTAGTTTTTGCGTTGAGTGTTAAAACTCAGAGCTCATGAATCTCACTTGTGGGATGGAGTTGCTGATGTGAAGAGAGAGGACTGAACTTGGAGGAGCCATGGATTTAGAGAGAGGCCCAAGCAGAGAGAAGGTCCAAGCATAGGAGGCCAGAGTTGCTGAGAGAGGACTGCTGAGGTCCAATTGGAGCTGCCCAGGACTTTTGGAAACTGTCACCCAGAGCTGCCAAGAACTGAGGAGGCATGGCTGTGATGCCAGTATTTTGTCTGTCTGTTTTGATGTTGTTTTGCCAGATTCACCTGCTGGTGAAGGGTAGTGCTGCTGTTGTAGAGGTCCTGCAAGATTGCTGTTGGTTCAGAAGCCCTGAAGGAGGATTTTCTTTTTGTATGTTTACAGAAATCTTGGAAGAAGGCCTTGCTGATGTTTTTGGGGGTTCTGGAACTGTTCTACAGGCAGAGAGTGACTTAATGAGGACACTGGCAATGGCTTTGTTGAGCTTATCTCCCCAGGAACTGAGATTGCTGAAAACTTGCCAAGTAAAGTCAAGATAAAGGAAGGGCTTTTCCTTGGGTTCTCAATGCTGTGATGATATCTTAACCTTGTTGCAGCTTAAGGGTAGATGGACTTTTGTGCTCTCCTGCCCCTTTTGAGAAAGAGCTTAGCATTAATGGATGGTATTGTAATTCAATTGTGATTCAGGGGTTGGAAACCTTTGACTTTTTGTGCTCTGTGATTGACCAAATGAATGTACTTTGTTTATGATTGGAAACTAATCTCCATTTGAGAAGAGACTACATGAATGTATTGCCCAAGAGTGGGCTATTTTGACTACTGGCCAGGGGTGGGATACTTGGACCTTGGTACTTGGACTTGGTACTTTGCAATTGAACTGAGAACTTACTTGCTAAATGAATGAGTTACACTGCATTTTGATTTTCTCTGTTCTTTGAATGTTTTGCCTTAATCTGTCACTGAATAAATGGGGTTTGCTCTGCTGGTAATCCGAACCTTGGAAGTTGCCTTTGCTTGGCATTACACAGGCCTAGCCCCATGTCTTCCTGTCTAGATTCATCAGTGGCATCTTACTCCTTCTACAATAACACAAAACTTCTCTGAGATAAAAAGTCTATCACAACTTGGTTCTAATCAAGTTTTCTAATTGTTTCATGTTATTCTTCCTAGTACATTGCATATTTTGTCCAAGCTAGCCTATGTCTTCCATACAATTTATGTGTATTGGTTTCCCCCTGTGACTGAAATTAACACTGAATATCATCTGCATTTCTTACTCTTAGCTCTCCTAGTTTAATTCATTCATTACGCAGGTCAGTTTTTTTTTATCTGTTTCTTGAAGTCTTTCCTTATCTCCTCTATTGTTAGTGCTTTCTCCAGCATTAAATATCTCTATGTTTACTTAGTTGGGTATAAGATGGATTCTTTCTCCATTCCTGTCCTCATAGTGGCACCTAGAGATTAGAGCTTGTTTGATTACCTACATTTAAGGAAGCATTCATGTCAAGTCATTTCCCCTTAAACCAGTGGTCTCCTCAGCTTTTTTTTTAATATTTAATATGTTTCCCAATTACAAATACAAATAACTTTAACATAAATTTTTTATTATGAGTTACAAATTATTTCCTTCCTTCTATCCCCTCTAATCTCATTGAGAAGGTAAGCAATTTCATATGGGTTATACATGTGCAGACATGCAAAACATGTTTCCACAATGGTTACATTGGGAAAGAAAAAAGAGGTCAAAAAACAAAACAAACCCGCCCCCCCCCAAAAAAAGACATATGATGAAAGTTTTAAAAATGTTTTATTCTATATTCAACCTCCATAACTTCTTTTTTCTGGAGAGAGAGAGCATTTTTCATCATAAGTCCTTCAGAATTGTCTTGAATTACTGTATTGCTGAGAATAGCTAAGTCATTCACCATTAGTCATCATATACTATTACTGTGTACAATGTTCTAATTCTCCTAATTTTACTTTGCATCAGTTAATTTAAGTCTTTCCAGGTTTTTTCTAAGGGCATGGTGCTTGTCATTTCTTATACCACAATAGTATTCCATCATAATCATATACCACTACTTGGTCAGCCATCCACTAACTGATGTGCATCCCCTTGTTAAGCAATTCTCTGCCACCACAAAAAGAGCTGTTGTGGATATTTGTGTACACATTAGTCCTTTTAATTTTCCTTTTTAAAAAAATCTCTTTGGGAAACAGACCTAGCAGTGGCATTGCTGGGTCAAAAGACAGGATTTTGTAGCTATTTTGGATTAGTTCCAAATTGTTCTCCAGAACAATTGAATCAGTTCACAACTTCAAAAAGACTGATTTAAAGTGTGTCAATTTTCCCACATTCCTTCCAACATTTCTTATTTGCCTTTTCTGTTATATTAGCCATTCTTATAGGTGTAGAACAGTACCTCAGAGTTGTTATAATTTTTATTTCTCTAAATCAAGAGTGATTTTGGAGCATTTTGTTCATATGATTGAAGACAGCTTTGATTACTTCATCTGAAAACTGCCTGTTCATATCCTTCAATCATTTATCAATTGGGAAATAGCTTTATTTCTATAAATTTGACTCAATTCTCTATATATTTGAAGAATGAGGTCTTAAACAGAGAACCTTGCCATAATTTTTTTTTTAGTGATGAGTACTGTGTATTGCCTTCCATACTTCCCCTCACTCCAGTGATCCTATTCTCTCTCTGTCTCTGTCTCTGTCTGTCTGTCTGTCTCTCTCTCTCTTCCCATATCTCTCACTCACTCTCTGTTTCTCTCCTGCCAATCTGTCAATCCTCATAAAGGTTTTGTTTTGTTTTGTTTTTCCTTTTGATTACCACCTCCCCAAATCCACTCTCCCTTCTATCACTCATCTTCTCCTTTTATCCTCTTTCCCTTCTACTTTCCTGCGGGGTGAAATGGATTTCTATACCCAACTGAGTGTACATATTATTTCTTCTTTGAGCCAAGTCTGATGAGAGTAAGGTTCAAGTACTTCCTCCCCATATTTCATCTTCCCCTCCAATGCATGCATTCTTTCACACTTCCTTTACGTGAGATAATTTATCTCTCTACCTCTCTCTTTCTCTTCCCAGTGCATTCAACTTTCTCACCATTTAATTATGTATATATATATATATATATGTATATATATATATATATATATATACACACATACACACACACATATATATATATGTATATATATATAAAATCATCATATCATATTCAACTCACTCCCATGTCCTCTGTCTATGTATACTCCTTCTTACTGTCCTAATAATGATAACTTTCTCAGGAGTTTCAAGTATAATCTTATGTAGGAATATAAATAG
>CM053580.1:108158926-108174331 GCA_028627135.1 Pseudochirops cupreus
GGGCACAGCCGTGGCTTCTGGCCAGGCTGGTTTCGGTTCACAGTGCTGATATGGTTCCTCGTAGCCGAGCTGACTTTGGTGGGAAGTATCTTTGTGTGCGTTTTGGAGTTCCAGGATTGGTTTAGAGTCCTATTTTATGGGTATTTTGGGGTGGCTATGTCAGAGTTGTGATATGTTGCTGCTGCTACGCCGCCATCTTGGCTCGGCCCCCCCAGCTGAGCTTTAGACGTATAATTACATGAGCCCTGAAGTCACCACAGTCCACATGTATATATGTCTATATCCTGTTGCCCATGTTTTAATGGGAAGTATAGTTCCAAACAAGGTAGACTCCAGGCTGTTGCCCAGAACACTTGAAAGCTTAGGCTTGTCTTTGACCAGCCCCTGCTATTAATAAAACATTTGCACTATGGTGGGACAAATTAACAAGTCATCAAATAGTATTAAAGATAGATAGATAGATAGATAGATAGATAGATAGACAGACAGACAGACAGACAGACAGATAGATAGATAGATAGATAGATAGATAGATAGATAGATAGATAAACCATTCATTATATGTTTATTCTGTGTTAGGTTTTGTACTAAATGTGGAGAATATGAAAAAAGCAAGCAATACATTTCCTGTTCTAGAATTGCTTATGCTCTTATAGAGGATTAAAAAAGAAAAAAACATAAAAAAAGGAATTTGAAAAGAGAGAACAAGTATCTATAGGAGCATGATATGCACTTGCCTAGAAAATGTCATAGAGTCATTGTTCTGGGCAAGATGAGATCAAAGCTAACCTATTAGAACATAATTTCCTGGGTTTCAGAGTATAACTGATGGTAAGTAGGGGATGAGGATCATGGTTGGGTACACGCAGTATCATATGGACTTGGACAAGAAATTGTGGTCATTTTGCAGCAAAGATATAAGGAAAAATCAATAAAAAATCTAAAAACTTTAAACAAATTTTTGTGGATAAATTTCTAAAAATAATTTGAGTTAAGGGACAGATAATGCATTGAAATATTAGCAAGAAATTGTTGTGAAGCAGCTGTATTGGAGGGGGAAATATCTTGTCATCTAGTGGCTTGTTCTATATTTATCTCTATTACAACCACCTTTGGGTTTTTATATAGCGTGGGATAGATCTATCTTACCTGTTATGATGAAATTCCATTCCATAAATTCTATAATCTCAGATTTAATTAAAAACCAGCTGTCGAGAATTAGGAAGCTCATTATTTATGTCAAGGTCACCTTCATATCTAGTTAGGTTATGAGAAACTCAAAATAGAGAACTTTATGAGGCAGTGGGACCTAATGGAAATAATAGTGTACGAGTGACAAAGAAACCTGAATTATACTCTTGGCATAATAACTTTTGGCAAGTTGCTAAACCTTTGGCATAAGCATTTTTTAAATGACTGGGATATTCTTTATGAATCTTCTTTTTGCATGTCTCTTTTTCTTGACTTCTTTAATTTCTTTCCAGACTCAGCTCAACATTTTTAAAGGAGTTCTTTTTTAGTTCCCCACACTGCTGATACCTTCTTTTCAAGATTATCTACAATTTCTAGTTATATATCTTATTTGTACATTTGTATATTGTCTCTGTTAGAATGTGTACCTGGAGCATAATGAATGCTTTATAAGTAATTGTTGGTAACTGTTAATACTGTTAAGTCACAAATTGCCTTATCTTGAACATGGCATTTAGATATATCATTCAGGAAAATTTAATTTTGCAACTTTTTGTTATTAGGAAAATTTACTTATTAATTTTATACACATTTCTGGTTCATAAAAAAAACTAAAACCTATATGCATTGCTTTACCCTATTTTACAATACATCACCAATTAGATTAATGGTCCTTAAACCATATGCTCTTTCACCAAAAAACAAAGCTTTATAATAAATCACATGTCTAAAAAGTTAAATAAATTCCAAATACCAATTGTCAACGAATTTGGAAGAATTCTAAATTCAAATCACTTTCCATTGACTCTTTTCTTGATCAGTGAAGGTTACCATCAAACAGAAATCATTGCATAAAAACAAAAAAAAATGTCGGGAGTGAACTTATTTGATTGAAGAGTATCATTGAATTTATGGGTACCACTCAATTTTTTGTATTTGTTTCAACCAAATCTTTCAAATTAATTGATTGACTTGGACATAATTTTATATATTATTAATTGGTATCTATATGTCTTAACTTTATTTCATAATGTAATGAATCTTCTTGAAATCGTTTCACCCAGAAATTTTTCAGCATGCCCTGGCCTAATAGAATGAATGGATTATTAATAAAGAAAATGCATAGTTTGTTGAGGTTTGTGACATTTCAACTTCTGTTCTGCTTCTGAGATCTTATAAGATTTTAAGATATAGAGTTATTAGTGAAATCATAGGCATATCATTAAACAAGACTTTAGAGATCATTTATACTAGCCCCCTAATATTACAGATAAATGAACAAAGGACATCAGTGGTGAAATTGTCCAGCATAACATTTCATCCAGCATTACTTAATTTAAAAGTTGCCATTCATTTCAAATCCAATGATAAGTTCAGTAAGAGTAGTGGTGTTATACATTCCTCAAATTATTTCTGACCTCAGAATTATACTAAGGCTACAGTAACACAGGGAATCACAGTGAAAGTTCCAGGTCTATTTAGTTAACTTAGTTTCATTAAATAAATATGTTCTTCTGAAATTAAAACTAAAATTGGTGATGACTTTCACTGGATCGTAGATTTAGAACTAGAAGGACCTTAGATGTTATGGAGAGTAGCATATAGAATATAATCTGGGCCCTAATAGTGTGTGTAATGTTAATGGAATCTGAAGATTTTCTCTGCCCCTTTGTATTGGCATGTAAGCAGGTACTTAGCACCTTGTTTCAACACCTTGTTTAAGCCATTTAATTAACACAGAAGTAGTTTACACTTGGAGAGAAAGTTGCTGATGTAACAGGAGGGGGCAGAATGGGGAGGAACTATACTGTATATAAGGAACAGAACCAGCAGGACAGTCAGATTTTCTCTCAGTGAGCACCCGGAGGCTGCAACTTTTGCCAAGACCCTCTTTCTGGGAACTTTTTGCTGAAACCCTCCTGCAACTTTTTCCAAGAACTTCCAAGAACCAGGCTGAGGAGCTACTATGAGTGAGAGAAGGATCCCTCCTTGAGGGAGCCTATTCTATTGTGAAGGCTTGGGAATGTGGGTGTTCACTGCATTAACTACGTGTATTAACTTGGTGACTCCTGTAATGACTTTGGCTTTCTCTTTCTGGGACTTAACTTTCTGGTTCTGGGACTTGGTTTTCTGGTACTTGAATAAAGGCTTTTGTCCTGCCCTCCATGTGGAGAGTTTGCTACATTTTGTGTTTCACAACTATACTAGCATATTCATAACCACCATGGGTGTTGTGAATATCATGTTATTGTTACAGTGTGGTGGATAAAAGATGAAATGGTTGTGGAAACAAAGGTTCAATCTTCTGAATATATTGATTTATTAAGCAATGCATGCCAACTGTCTAATGAAAAAGGAACAGTCCCCTTCCTCAGCTTAGGCCTGAACCCCAAATATAGGGAAAGAGAGATTTTTATACATTAAAAACAATGAATCAAATAGGGCCAGTAAATTTAAAAAGGAACAATACAACATAATCTGATTTCTAATTGCATGAAAGATTGGAAACTTCCCAAGTTTTGAGGTGGAGAGTGAACACATGTAATTCTCTGAAATCAGATGTGGAGAGGTCCCACTGCACTTAAGTGTCTATAAAAAATCAAGGGAACATAGAAACAATAACTAAGAGACTAGTATGGAGTCAGTTTTCAGATAAGACATGTGAGTTGCTGGAGATGTACAAGTATTAACGAAAACTCTCTGCATCAATCTTTGGATCTTAATGGATTTCTGGTCAACACAACCTAAGTCCTTGGTTAAGGGTCTCTAAGCAGCAGGTAGATTTGGTCCAGCTTTCCAGCCATGGAAAATAGCACAATAAGGTTTCAAATAGTACAATAAGGTTTTCTCCCAATTCCAACAATTAAAACTTTTCTCACAAGATAGAATTTGGACTAGACCCATAATGGAACAGAAAGGGAACTGAGCTAGCTCTAAAACTGAATCACAAGATGAAGTTAATATGGTTCACCCAATTCCTACAATTAACCACTTCCTGTCCTGATCCCATCAAGTCTCTCAATAGTTATTTCTCAAAGAAATAGTGATTCTCTATGATTATTAAAACATTACTTTACAGCAATAGTTGCCACAGTTTTTGACTAGGAGGATCCCTTTTTAACATCAAAAAAGTTCACAAGTGTTGAAATGGCATTATTTGTATTATCCATAATTATTGGTTGAAAACATTGGTTTAAAAAATACTCTGAAGGAAACATTTTATTTTTAAATGAATCTGTATTTTTTTAAAAGGCAGCTAGGTCACAGAAGGGATAGAGTGCTAGGCCTGGAATCAGGAATACCTTAATTCAAATCTGGACTCAGACACTGACTACCTTTGTGACCCTGGGTAAATCATTTAACTGTGTTTGCCTCAGTTTCCTCATCTATAAAATGAGGTGGAGAAAGAAATGGTAAATCACTCTATTGTCTTTGCCATGAAAACCCCAAGTGGGGTCACAACAAGTTAGACATGACTGAAAAAACTCAACAACAATTTTTCTTTTTAAAACAACAGTATAAATACATTGCAAAAATAGTAATACATATTTATTTGAGACTTAACAAAAAATTCTCATTTATCTTATTAAATAATTTAATGAAAGAGTTGATGTAATTGTTAAAGATTTCAGAGATTAGAAATCTGATGGAAGTTATGAGAATTTGAATTTTAATTCTGGTTTCCACAACCAGTTTATTTCAATAATTAGATACCGATTCCAAAGTTGCAGAGAAAAAAAAAGTGTGTGTGTGTGTGTGTGTGTGTGTGTGTGTATACACACACACTCATACACATATATATGCATGTATATATGTGTCCACTTGTATAAGTGTTGTGGGGAAAAGTATTATTCTTCATAGTTTTTTCATCTTCTTTTGTGAACTCAGAAAGAAGAAGCCAAAAAACTGATGTTTGTGTGTAGAAAATTGTTTTAATTTCACTTCAATTCTCTTCAATTCAAGTCAATTTGAATTTATCAAGTAACTATTATTTGCTAGGAACTATGCTAGGTGCTGGGAATAAAAAGAGAAAAATAAATCAGTTAGTGGCCTCAAACATTCTACTTTCTACTAGGATAAAACAAGCAAATAAATAAATGAATCAATAAATGGAGCCATAAAAGCTAGTATGTCAATAGCACTTTGTAGTTTGTTTAAAATATTATATTGTTTTATCTTCATGACAACACTGTTAGGTGCCTTATTGTCCCCATTTTATTAAAAGAAAATGTGAAAAAAGAGTTTATTTAATTTTTCTGGGTTATGCACCTAGGAAGTGTCTGAGATCAGATTCAAACTCAAGTCTTTCTGTTTTCATTTCATGTCCATCATTTATTCACTGCGTTATATATGTATATGTGTATATGTATGTATGTATATATATGTATACATATATGCACATATATACATATATATACATACATATACATATATATAAGAACTTGAATATCTCACATTTTATATTAAAAGAACAGCAGGTAACAAGCTTAAAAACTGCATGATGTATATGCGTGTGTGCATGTATGTATGTATACATACCTATACACACATACATATCCATATGCATACACATATATACATATATATGCACATGTATATAGACACATGCATACAACTATTTCAGGAACATAAACAGAAGTTTATAGATCTTGAGCTCCAATGGATCTCAGAGGACTTCTAATCCAATCCCCTCATTTTAATAATAAATGAACTGAGGCCAGCTTATTTTAAATGATTCATCCAAGGCTATTCATGTAGTAATTGGAAGAGCCTGATTGTGAATACAAATACAGTGTTTCTAAGTTCAATGTTCATTCTACTACATCACAAAAATTCTATGATAGTACTCTGATGTACTAGAGAAGATTGATTTGTTTTAAGTAAATTGTCAATGAAAGAAATAGGTGTAGGGCAAAAGTGTTTTCACCAGAAGAATGGAGAATGTAAAAACATATATAAATTAAAATTGTATATGATAGAAGTCTTAAAAACTCACGTCTACAAATTATTTGATATAGCCATGCTTCTCTAAAATATAAAGAAAATTTTGAAATGATGTCATGTCCTTTATGTATTCATACTGCAGCCAAAATACCCATGTACTGAATCTCTGTGTATTTATATTTGAATGTTTCTTTTGTTTATTTGAGAATTAGGATATTTGGGGAAATTAGAACATCTTATAAACAAAGAAGACATGTTATATGAATATTCCTAATAATATTGGAGATTTTCCAAGCAACTGACATTTGAAATTATCAAGCTGGTTATAACTTTATGCTATATGGTCAAAAGTAGTTGACTTTTTAAAACATCGTTTATTTCTCAATTTTGAAATAAAAATATCAACTATCTGAGCAAAATTAAATGAATTAACCAATTGACTATATCATGAATAATCATCCAAAAGACACATTTGTATTTTTTTAAAGTAACATCTGCTATATAAGTAGAACTTTTGCATATTATTTCCCTTAATCCTCACTATCTCCCTTCCTAATATTATGAAGTAGTTGGTAATAGTAAAGTATGATATTTCCACTCTATAGCTAAAGAGAAATTGTGACTAGTCAAGGGATGTAAATCTGAAATGTAGCATACAACTGTATCAAACTATGTCTTATGAATTCTTATGCATTATTCTTTCTATTCAACCATCATTGCTCCACATAGCAAGGGAATTCTAAATATTGATTGATATTGCAGGGAACCTAAAGTTTAACCACGGAATAGGAAACATCTTTGAAAAAAGCTGTTACTATGTGGGAAAAAATAGTAAGGAAGAGGAGAAAGAGGAAAAGCAGGGGAAAGGAGAAGGAGGGTAAGGAGAAAGAGAAAAAGGGACAAAAGTGGGAGGAAAAGGGGTAAAGGGAGGAATAGGGAAAAGAAAGAGGAGACAGAGGAGAGGGGTGAGGAGTAGAAGAATGAGAGAGAAGAATTAAATAATATTCTTTATTATAAGAGTATGTCTTTATTTCTTCCACTGTTTATTTCTTCCTACTGTTCTTTACTCATAAATATCTCTACAAGTACATAAAATATTGAAGAACAGAAAGAGAATATAAACTAAGCAACAGCTTCTTCTTTCTTTTTGTTAGTATAAGAATCAGAGTTTGACACAATGGAATTGCTCATCTTAGTCATTTTTATAAATGATCTCATCAATTTACCTGTAAAGCTTCCAGATCAAGCAAAAGGATGGATTCCTACAGACTGAATATACTGGCATGGTTCAGGTGTATTGGCTATACAGACAAAATTAGCAAATGAAGGAAAATGTGACTAACAAAAGGAGCCATTATGTAAGATAAAACAGAGACCAGAAGAAACAGAGTACAGTGTAATGAGAGAGTTGAGGAAAAGAGATTACAAAAAAGCTACATGCCAACAGATATATTTAGTCAGACAGGGCTTGCCCTAAGCAAAATTTCCCTCCACTCTTCCCTTTCCCTTATTTAGTTCTCTCTACCCTTTACCTCCCCATCTAGCTTTGGTGATTCTGCCTCTAGGTATCCAACAAAAACGCAAACTCCTACCCAAGTGCTTTTCACCCAGACTAATCTTATCCTGTCAACAACCTGTCACACTTGCTATTGGAAGTTTCCGTGACTACCTAAACTTTACAGATCATAGGAATGCCAATTCATATTCCCCCCCCCCCAACTTCCCTGAAACTTAGTGAAGCTATAGCTCATAATCTCCACATGTCCTTTTGTATATACCCTCCAAAATGTCAAAGAGCCAATCAAAAACATAAAAATAAAAATGTCTTCTGAAGTAGTATTTGAAGAATATATGAAGGCCATTTCCCCTATGCCTTGCCCCAGGGCATCTAGGCACCAACTTGACAGTCATACAATTACAGAATGAGAAAATAAAAAGTGCTTTTCTATATTTTCCAGTTAAAGTCTTTACAGATGAGAAAATTGAGATCTGGAGAAGTCATCAAATCATAGTTTTAGAACTGGAGAAGTAATTAGAAGTATTAGGATTCAATCCTTTCATTTTACAGAGAATGAATTTGAAGTGCACAATCAAAAAATCTTAGGGGATCAAGAACCAAAAGCAGAATCCATTTCACCTAACTCCTAGATGAGGGCTTTTCAATTACAAATCTTCCTTCACAATCATTTAATTTCTTCTAATTCACCCTTTTACTTGATGTCTTTAGATTCATGTACCTCAGTCCTTAATTCAAATTTTCAATGGCTCTCTCTTTTCTCCTGATAAAATCACACTAATTAGCTCATATCTCAAAACTGTCTGCACTGTTTTGCCAATTTCTGCATTGCACCTTTTCATGTTACTTCTCTCTTAAATTCTATTTTCCAAGCTAGGATTCATTAAATAAGTTTTATTTAGAGGAAATGGGGGTTTCATAGATGTCAAAAGAGCTCAAATCCACATTATGACAATTTCCCACTGGAAAAGATGGGATGTATTGGGATCAAGGCTTCATGTAGAAGGGTTTCTTTGATAAGGAGAAGATTCTCCTTTTCAAGTGAAACAGAGATGAAGAAAGATCAAGTAGGTGAATATATCTTACTAATGTGATATATGTAGGAGGAGTTAGAAGAATGTACTGTTTGCAAATGGCCTCTATTCTTTTCAGTAAAGTATGAGGCAAGGTCTTCAGCTGTTACAGTGGAGATGGATAAGCCATGGGAAACTTTCAGAGTGAAAAAAAAAAATAGAACACTTGCTGAGTGGGATATGAATCAATTATGGAGGTGTAAAGTGATTGCCTTGCCATAATGATGACTCAGTTAAATTTGTATTGAAATCAATCAGCATAGTTCCATAAATTTCTTAAGTTATAATCATTTACAGGTTAATAGGAATGAAGGTTGATGATGGTAGAAATAATCTAAGGTTAGAATATTGGAAAGGCATAATTACTGTTATAATAAGGGGACAAGGGAATTATTTTTTTCTTTTTTTCTTGGTTCATTTTAATTTATTTTTAGTTTTCAACATTCATTTTCACAAGATTTTGAGTTCCAAATTTTCTCCCCATCTTTGCCCTGTCCCCCACCCCAAGATAGTGAGCCTCCTGAATACCTCTTACCCCAATCTGCTCTAACTTATATCCTCCTCCATGACCCCTCTAACTTTCTGGCAGAGCAAGATGGATTTCTATACTCGACGTCTTATACATTTTATTTTCCAGTTGCATATAAAAAACAATTTTTTAACATTTCTTTTTAAAACTTTGATTTCCAGATTCTTTCCCTCCTTCTCTCCTAACCCACCCCCACAGGGAAGATAGGCAATTTAATATAGGTTGTACATTTGTACTTACGCAAAACATTTCCATAGTAGTTATATTGTGAAAGACTAACTATATTTACCTCCACCCTATCCTACCCCCCATTTATTCTATTTTCTACTTTGACTCTGTTCCTTTTCAAAAGTAAGTGCTTCTAACTACCCTCTCCCCAATCTGCCTTCCCTTCTATCATTCCCTCTCTTATCTCCTTCCCCCCTACTTTCCTGTAAGGTAAGATACCTAAAGGAGCGTAAAAACATTCAATGAGAGTAAGGTTGACCCATTCTCTTTCACCTTCCTGCTTTTCCCCTCCATTGTAACAGTTTTCTCTTGCCTCTTTTATATGAGATAATTTACCCTATTCAATCTCTCCCTTTTGCCTTTTTTTCATTATATTCCTCTCTCACCTCTTAATTTTACTTTTAAGGTATTATCCCTTCCTATTCAACTCATCCGCTGTCTATGTATACATGTACACACATATACATACACTCACACATGTATTTATACACACATGTAGCCTCCTATATGTACATATTCATGTATGTGTGTATGTATGTGTGTGTGTGTTTGTATTCCCTTCAACTTTTCTCATATTGAGAAAAGTCTAATGAGTTACACTTATCATTTTTTCCATGGAGAAATGTAAATAGTTCAACTTTAACAAGTTCCTTATGATTTCTTTTCCCTATTTACCTTCTCATACTTCTCTTATTTCTTGTATTTGAAAGTCAAATTTTCTATTCAGCTGTTTTTTTTTCCATCAAGAATACTTGAAAGTCCTTTATTTCATTGAATTACCATATTTTCCCCTGAAGCATTATACTCAGTTTTGCTGGATAGGTGATTCTTGGTTTTAATGCTATCTCCTTTGACCTCCAGAATACCATATTCCAAGCCTTCAATGCCTTAATGTAGAAGCTGTTAGATCTTGTGTTATCCTGATTGTGTTTCCACAATTCTCAAAGTGTTTCTTCCTGACAGTTTGTAATAGTTTCTCCTTGACCTGGGAACTCTGGAATTTGGCTATGATATTCCTAGGAGTTTCCTTTTAGGGATCTTTTTCAAGAGGTGATCAATGAATTCTTTCAATTACTATTTTGCCCTCCAGTTCTAGAATATTAGGAAAATTTTCCTTGAGAATTTCTTGAAGAATCATTTCTAGGTTCTTTTTTTGATCATGGCTTTCAGGTCTTCCAGTAATTTTCAAATTGTCTCTCCTGGATCTATTTTCCAGATCAGTAGTTTTTCCAACAAGATATTTCACATTGCCTTCTATTTTTTCATTTGTTTAGTTCTGTTTTATAGTATCTTGACTTCCCAACAAGTCATTGGCTTCCATTTGGTCCACTCTAATTTTGAAGGAATTATTCTCTTCAGTGAGTTTTTGAAATTCCTCTGCCATCTGAGCAATTTGACTTTTTTAATGCATTCTTCTCCTCATTTGGCTTTTTGAGTCTCTTTTGCCATTTGAGTTAGTCTATTTTTAAGGTGTTATTTTTTTCAATCAGATTGTTGACTTGCTTTTCATGATTTTCTTGCATCATTCTCATTTCTCTTCCCAATTTTTCCTCCACTTCTCTTACTTGATTTTCAAAACCCTCCTTGAGCTCCTCCATGCCTTGTAACCAATTCATATTTTCCTTGGAAGCTTTTGATGCAGGAGTTTTGCCTTCATTGACTTCTTCTGGTTCCATGTTTTAATCCTTTTTCTGCCCAAAAAAGGATTCTATTATCATGCTTCCTCAGCTTGCTCATCTTGCCAGCCAATTACTTGACTTTTAAGCTCTTTGCCATGGTAGAACTTTGCTTCCAGAGTAGAGAGAGCTGTGTCCCAAATTGTTGGGGTTTTCTCAAATGTTGTCAGAGCTCTGAGGAGGGCACCCTCTCTACAGACACACCAAGCTCTGGCACACTGGCCACATAACCCAGGACCACCACTCAACACCCTGATACTTATCCAAACAGGTCAAAGCAAGAGAAAATGCCCTCTGATGGTTGCTTCTTCCCTGCTATGATCTGCAGTCCAGGAGCTCCAGATATAGCCATGCAGCAGCAGCTGCAGCCACAGTGCTTCTGCCACCTCTTGCCCCAGGGGTGTGGAGGTGGGGGCTCAGGGGCTGGAATGTGCTCTTCTCTCACCTAGTTCCAACAGATTTCCCTACTGACCTTTTACTTTGTCTTTGGCATTTATGGGTTGAGAAGTCTGGAAACTTCCACAGCTACCAGTGATTCACTGTCCTGAAGTTGGCTCCAGTTGCTCTGTGCCACTTTATTGTGGCCACCCCTGGTCTGGGACCTGCTCACACGGGAATGCACTGGGCTCCCAGCTTCATGTGATAGACCCTCCTGTTGGCCTAACAGGCTGCCTTCAGCAGGAGATTTGTTTTTTCTCTCTCCCTTTGTGGGTTCTGTTGCTCTAAAATTTGTTTAGAGTTTTATTTTACAGGTATTGGAGGTGGTTGGGGCAGGAGCTCAGACAAGTTCTTGCTTTTACTTTGCCATCTTGGCTTTGCCCTCAAGGGAATTAATTTTAGAAGATACAGTAGAACTGAACTTGCCCACTAAGGGGACCACATAGGAAACATGGATAATATAGACAAAGCAGGTGCTTTGCTCTAAAAAAGACCTGAAGGGTAGAATGATAAGAGATCAGAATAAGGATGAAGAATGAGGTTAGGATTCACAAAAAAGAAGTTATGATGGAATAACAAAATATTTTATTTTTTGTGGTTTTATGAATATCTTATCTTATTTTTTTCCAATTACAAGAACAATTTTTAACATTCTGTTTTTCAAAAAGTGTCAGTCCAAGTTCTCTTCCTCCCCTTCTCTTGTTCCCTTTCCCTGAGACAGTAAGCAATTTTATGTAAGTTATATAAATGCAATTATGCAAAACATATTTCCATATTAGTCATGTTGTGAAAGAAAACACAGACCAAGAAAAGAAAGAGAAAAGTAGTCTGCATTCAGATTCCATCAATTCTTTCTCACTGTATTGCTGAGAATAGTAAGTCATTCACAGGTGATCACTGTAGAAAACTGCTATTACTATGTACAATGTTCTTCTTCTGTTCACTTCACTCTGCAGCAGCTGAGGCAAGTTTTTCCAGGTTTTTCTGAAATCATCCTGCTCATCATTTCTTGTAGTACAATAGTATTCCATTACAATCATATACCACTACTTGTTCAGTCATTCCTAATTGACGGGTCTCCCTTCCATTTCCAATTCTTTGCCACCACAAAAAGGTCTACTATAATTATTTATATACATACAGATTCTTATCCTTTTTTTTAAAAAAATGTATCTCTTTGGGATACTGGCCTAGGTCTTTGGGCATAATTCCAAAGTTTTCTGGAATGGTCGGATCAGTTCCCACTCCACCAATAGTGAATTAGTGCCCCAATTTCCATATATCCAGATAAAATTTAAATAGTAAAATATTTTAAACATTATTATCATATAAAGAAAATTCAGAGTTCATGAACAAGGGAGTGGATTTTATTTGTGGATGATGTCAAGATAAAGAGATTGACAATCTTTATGTGTATCTAGGGTGGAAATGGAGAAGTCAGCAAAGGAACAGAATAGATTGAGGAACTAGGAAATTTAGGTATTTGAGGGAGAATCAATATTTATGTTGAAGTCTTTTAGTGTAAAGGCAAGAATTGTATTATAGTGGAGATAAAGGTTATAAGCCAGGCACAATTTTTTTAAAAATGAGACCATATCGGAAATCTATCATACTTTGATTGGATGACAGTTAGATTAAAGAATTTCAAAGAAAGAGAGGTTATTAAATAATAGTGATAGAAGGAAAGTCAACAATTAACCATGAGGAGCAAGAAATATCCCATTTGTACCATCAGAATTTCCATCAGTAAGTTGAGTAGGGTAGTATGAATGAAAATACTACTAGTATTGTAAAGAGTAGTCAAGAATGTTATGTCATCAGGAAGGAGCCAGGTCCCTGAGACAAAAAACTTTGAAAGAGTGAGAAAGAAAAGTATTTACATTGAAAGCTAGTTAAACTATAGGACAATTATTCAAGAAACCTTAGTATGAAAATAGGAAGAAAATAACTCTTTGAAAATTAGAACTGGGCACAGGGAACCAAATGACATTAGAAAACAGAAAGAAAGAATAAAACTAGAAAACAGAAGAGAATCTGAAACATCTCATCAGAAAAACAACTGATCTAGAGAAGACATACAATATAAGAATTATTGTACTACCTGAAAGTTACAATAAAAAAAAAATCTGGGTACAGTATTACTAGAAATTATGAAGGAAAAATTTCCCTGAAATCCTGGAACAAGAGGGTAAAGTAGAAATAGAAAAAAAAATTCCATTCACCACCTGAAAGAGATCTCAGGAGGAAAACTTACAGGAATGTCACTGTGGAGTTTCAAAACTAATAAGTTTAAGGAGAAAATATTGCTAGTAAGTAGAAAAAAATACTACAGAAATACAGTCAAGATTTTACAAAACTTAGCAGCTCCTACTACAAAAGACCATAGTTCTTAGAACATTACATTTTAAAAAGCAAAAGAATTGCAATCCTGTTGAAAAATAACTTACCTAGCAAAGTCAAATATAATGTTGAATGGAAAAAAAAAAAAGACACTTGATGAACTGAAAAATCCTTCAGGTTTTTGTAACAAAGAGACCAGAACTCAGTGTAAAATTCAGTATAAAAGATCTAGAAGAAACATAAGGAAAACACTAAACACTAATTTATAAAGCACTCATTAAGGTCCAACTATTTATTCAATATTTATATGAAAATGTTACCAGTCTTCTTAAAACTGTTATCATTACAAAAGTCACTTAAAAGAAAGGTTGGGACTGAGTTGAGTATGATGAGGTGATTCTAAAAAAAAAATGGATAGGAAAAGATAAAAGAGAAAAAATTATAATATAAAATGGGATGTAAATAGAAGAATTAAATAGAAGAAACAAGTGGGGATGGAGGGCCAGTAAAATTGGAACCTTATTCACATCAGTGTTGAATAGGAAACAACGTGTACATCTGGAAGGGTGTAGAAGTCTACTGAACATGCAGAGAGATGAGAAAACTGGGCCATGGGAGGAGCAACTTTTAGAGGGGTGTGTTGATTGAGATTTGGGAGGGTGGGAGAGAAGATGGAGCAACTTTTGGAAGGGCTAGTGAAGTGGGGATTTGGAGGGTGGAAGGAAAAGATAACGTAACAGGGATAGGGTAAAAATAGATGCTGAAGAAGAAAATAGTGAGTAAAAATAAGATGGAGGAAAATTCACATATAGTAATCATATGTGAATATGAATGGGATGTTTATGGCAGCTCTCTTTGTGGTGGCAAAGAATTGGAAAATGCAGGGATCCTCATCACTTGGGAAATGGCTGAACAAATTGTAGCACATGGTTGTGATGGAATACTACTGTGCTGAAATTTATTGATTTTAGAAAAGCATGGAAAGACCAGAATGAATGATGAGGAGAAAAATAAGCAGAGTCATCAGAACACTGTATAGAGTAAGAGCAATATTGTTTTAAGAACAACTTTGAGGGACCAAGTTATTTTTAATATTATAAATATGAAAATTAAAAATAAAGGGAATATGAAGAGAGATACTATCTGCATCCAGAGAAGGAACTGATAAATAGATGTACATATAGAAAAATTTTACAAATGTGTATATGTATGTGTGTGTACATATACTATTGTCTCATGTTAGCCATCTCTAGGGTAAGGCAGGGGGAAGAAATTTACATGATAACTTTGTTATATATTTGGAGGAAGTAACAAGTTGTACATGATAGATTTGCAGTTTCATGTGTAATCATCTTTTAATTATACTTTACTAAGGGAATGCTTATTTTGTTCCCTGAATTGAAAATAAAATGTTGTTTTTTAAAAGGAGAAGAGGGATGAGATGGAATAGAACATTTTGGGACTAGGGTT